>CM026556.1:17204254-17676472 GCA_015143295.1 Tetracentron sinense | reverse complement strand
TAAAATTTAGAATTACTACTCGATTCGGAACACCTGGTTGTACACAGTCTATAGCTTTACAAGTTTAGGGGCAATGCCTTAGGCCATAACGCGGTCTCTAGTACACACATTCGATATTGGCCATCTTCAATCTTCCTTCATATCCAACCCCCATAAATTGTACTGAGATATATCCTTTAAATACATGTCCTAAATGATTCCTGGGTTCTCACCAGAGAAATGTAAAGGATTTATTTCAAGAAATTTTCCATTTTTTGTCACCATTAGTCTTTCACTTATTTCTCTTTCTCTCGTCTCTGAATCATTTCTTTCTTTTTCTTCCTTCTCCCCGTCTTCCTTGCGTTCACTACTAAAATCATTTCTTTTTCATAAATAACCTTTCCAATTTAGCACGGTCTGGATACGTTAATTGTAGGCTAAATTGATGGTTGCAAATCATGCTCAATGTTCCATTTCTTAAAAAAAAAAATCAAAATCACCCCCTCTAAAATGGGCCACCAACCTTACATCCGTTGTCAAACCATATTTTGTTTTTCTTTATCAAATTCCTCGCCCTTGGAGGTCTTCTTGCAAGTGTTTTTTTCTTTCTCTTTTCCTCTTTTTGCATTTGTCTTTTCCTTTATCTTTTCTTGGTTTGTTTGCATCAATTCTTCACCATTGTGTATCTATACGAACTGAAACTTGAGCTTTCCCCCTCTCTCATCTTTCTATTGTGGTTTAAGATATATGAAGCCTATCTCGCAATCTCCCTCTCCCTCCATCACCCCATCACAATGGGACCGCAAATCTATCTCCTCTACACAACTCCGCATCTAGCATGCACACACTAGGTACCCGCTCAACTTAAGAACCAACGATTGTTTTATACCATCACCTACACTTACCAAGGTTCACTTGACACATGTTTAACCCTGAGCCTGCTTGTCCCCCCTAGTAACTCGAGACTCCTCCAGTCTTGACCTGAGTAAGCATTGTGCTCCATTACTACCTCGACTTCACTTGTTACTCCAATCATATTGCAACCATGCCTCCATCAACCAAATATCCTTCTCCACTTTGATTTTGTTTTAGCTGAACATATTCCCACAAAGCAAAATAATGTCGTCCAAATCCATCAACAAATGACCACACTCATTGCACCTTGTCGACATCCGTGTTGTGCTCCACCCATGAACCCTGTAGAACAAACACTAATACACCAATCGGATTTCGTATATGGGTACCAACTGCTGGTCCTTGGTACCTTGCTCTAAATTGCTCATTAGAGACCCACGCAGCACGTTCTGCCAAACTTCATCTCGTCCTAGAAAGTTCCCGCTTCATCCCTCACACCATTGACTAACACAAACTTTGTGGCTAGTACTCTTCCCGCTACCGCACCGGCAATAGTACCACCTCGGTGTCTCTGAATGCTGTCCACTGCATCAGAAGGCACCCTAGTCTTTGTTTAAAGGCAAGTCACATAGTCACCCAACAATGTAACCAAAGCCACGCGCAGTTGAATTCTATCACTTCAAGCCTTGATACCATCTATATCAATCAGTGTAACCTGTAGAGATTCCGCTACCCCAAGATCTGTACAACTATCCCAGACCAACACCAACGTAGCTAAACGATGTGTGATCATCACGCCAAGCGTAAGCTAGCTTTATGCATCCCATAACGACAACCTAAGTCTCTTCCTCCATGCTAATTGCTTTCATCAAGGATATGACTCAGTTTTGAATTCCAATTCCACATCGATTGCCCTCTTAGCTTACCCCACACGTCCTTATTTTATTATGCTCCACACTCATCAACCTATATGGTATCCCCAAGTTATTAAGGCCCATCTTGCACACCTTTTGGGCCTTAAAGATACGTCGATGTGACCCACTATACCAAAAGTCTACAATCACTATAGTCAACGCGACAATAAAAACTTGTACCTGTCGTCTCGTTTATGTCTCCTGCACTTCAGGTTATTGATTAACTATAAACCGGTAACTCGATTGACGTCCTCTACATCTTCCCCGTCTCTTTCGAGGTCTTCGTCGGACAGGCGACACAGGTACACGACTCGAAAATTACCAGCCCTAGTCACTTAAGGACAAAGTTGTCTTTTTATAGATGTGTGTATATAGATAGATATATAACCCCGTTTCGAGATCTCTCAATCAAGCCCTAACCGAGCGGAGATGTCGAAAATGATTGAGTTTAGGCTTTTAGCATTATTACATTACTTATGACTGTTTTAATTTGTAAGTTTGTAGTAAAATTTGTATAGATTAGAAATTGTTTTGCAGTATAAATTTGTTAACTAAGTTTTTTGTTTTTTTGGAGGTAAGCTGGTTAGGCGACCCTGACCAATAATAGAAAGAAAAGGAGATTACACTCTAAGGTATTTTACAACCAGCTTCTATCCTCTTCCAAATGAGGAGAGAGCTGAAGAAAAATTCCTTGGAGTGTAAAACAAAGCAGGAGTTATGTTTTCAAATGTTAAGAGTTAAGCACTCATCTCCCCGATTGCTTTCCACGCTATAATGTGATGGGGGAATGTCATACTAATGAATCCAACTATTCAGTTTTTACAAATAAGCTATACGTTGCTGAGATGCCATGGAGGTTCCGCATATAAATTTTTCAGATCGCTATGGCTAAAAAGAGTCTGACATCGATAGCATGTCACGGATACCATTTTCAAATAGCCAGCTCTATTCCCAGACGTATTGCCGAAATCTCCAATTTAGAATATCTGTTTCAATGGACAAACCCTGTTTCATAAGCACTTTTAGGATTCCCTTGGTGGTCTCTTAGAAGGCCACCCATCCCTCTATACACCGTTTCGCACCGACCCCCCTCACGTTTAGCCCCCATGGTTTATGAGGTGGTGGGACCACATGCACCACTATTCTGGCTGGAAGTGTAGTGACAATTTTTTTTGAACAAACAGCCCATTCAATCATTAGCATAGGCTTAATCTTAACAGGGGATCTAATATTTTTCCATTCTGAGCTGCCGAGTATTAGAGATACAATTGTTTGCACTTGTCTTGGTGGTATGGGTGCCATTATTTTGAAGATCCGATTGTTTCCTTTTCACCCCCAAATATTTATAGACGTTCCACAGAAGCACCTTTGAGTAGTTTTTGGAATCCCAATCTGAGCCATGAACCTCTTTTACCCATCTCCCTTCACACGGTTCCAAGGGAGAATCTATTCGAGCTAGAATCCGTTATAGGCTAGGAGGGAGACCAAATTTTCCTAGAGAAGGGGCATTAAAACATTGATTTGGTTTATTACTTTACGCCCTAGCCCACCAGAGGACGCATCTAGATATGTGAATGATGGTGAGATTTAGCAGACGATCCGTGAGTGTGAAGGCTGTTGGATAAGCGCCAGCACTAAAGGAGTGCCTAGAATACTATGAGATGCCCAAACCAATGCCACCCTGAGTAGATGAGGAGTTCTGGGTCTGATCTATCCCCTGCCAAATGAGGAGTACACTCCATTATTTGTTGGTCCAGATACTCGATCAGATGAAATAGAAGAGTTAAATTTTGATGGTTGGTATCATCGTTTCCAAACGTTAATAATCTTACTGAAAATAGCTGGCGGAGTATTCCATGATGAGCCCGGATATAATATCAGCTACTTGAGCCTCACGAGGGGCCCTGAGTCATATTAAGACGTATCGCCAAAGTGATCAGATAGATGCCCAAAGGGTGCCACGGAATTATACCATAGAAAGTTGTAGTGTAATCTGCCATTAAACTGGATCTTTCTTTGGCAAGAGGTCTGGCATGAAGAATCTTTCTCCATACCCATGAGCAATCAGCGTGAATTGTTTATAGTCCAGAAGTTGGTTTTTCGAATCACTTTCCTATAGCACCATTTACCCCATAAGCTCTCGGCATGAGTGACCATATACCATAGAATTTAACGATGATCCAACTTTGTTCCAGTCTGTGATTCTCCGAAATCCCCAACCACCTTCTGCAGTTGGTCTCAAATAGAAGTCCACGCAATGGGTGGATTTTTCTCTCTGCATCGCCGGCCCAACCCATAGGAAAGTTACAGCTTTTGATCAATCTTTTTGGTGATGAATTTGGGAAGGAACGATCTTCGTCCAGTTAAGAGTGAAGACTATTCAAACAGATTCTTCCTAAGTTCATTCAGCGCCCCCGGGGGGGGGGGGGGGGGGGGCAGCTAAGATAGAAATCTTGCTTTCCAACTTTGGCCTTTAGATAAGATCCTCATCATCAAGGTTGGAATTGTCGCAAAATAATCTTCCCTAAGATGATATGCAACCCCAAATGTACCACCACCTCCTTGTCCTTGTTTCTTGTGAGCCAGATATACATATCCTAAGATATGCCCTACCCTTGCTATTCATGCCTTTTTTAACCTTGTGAGCCAGGTATGACATAGCTTCGATATGCCCTACCTTGCCGTCCCGACCGTCCGGCTTTATCAACTTGCTTGTTTTAACCTTGTGAGCCATGTATGACATATCTTAGGGATATCCCTAACCCTTGACCGGCCTATGGTCTTACTTTATCACTTGCTGTTCGTGAATCACATCCTTGTTCTTGTTGTTTCCTTACATACATATTCTTGAAAACCCGTCATGGCATGTCAGCCGTGCTCGTGGGTGAGAATTCGTGGGCAAATGATGAAAAGAAGATTGAGAATAATAACTTGGCATTTGAGACATTTTAGGCACATGCTAAGGCCTTGGAAAATTCATAAGGCATAGCTATTTTCACAACATTTGGGGAAAATCATTAGTTGCATATCTCCTAGCTTTTATCCCACATTTGTTCATATACATTATTCACAACATTCTTGCATGCAATACTGTTCAACCCCTTGATTCATCTTCCTTCATCTAGGCCTTTTAATTTCCTTCATGCATTTCCTCAAACATGTGGCTTCAATACCTTTAATCATTTGTTTATTTCATATTTTCTCATTCAGTATATCATCAAACACATGGGTGTATTCATTATGTGTACCAGACATCGTCCACATTTTCATCACACACAACCACCCCTACTTTAGTTTTTCTGCATTAATTATTCAAAGATCAAGGGATGAGGTAAGAATAGGATACTCATTTCAATCCTAACCCATTTCAAATGGGGAAACCTAGGTTACTATAAGTCGTTAGTAAGGGTTTACTAACCTAACGATCAAGCTTGATCCTTGGAGACAACCCTTCTTTGAGAAACCCCTCTGGTGGTAGATCCAACCTGAGAGTTCTCCACACTTGAGGTGGAAACTCCTCCTTGAAAATGAAAGAACCCTTCCTTGATTTGGTAAATCAATCTTACTAGATTCTCTTCTTCTTCAACTCCTCCTCACTTCCTCCTCTTTAGTCTTTTAGGTTTCAGGGTAGCCAAAACCCCTCTAATGATCCTCTATTTATAGTGCAAGGGGTGAAAAACCCCAAAAAAAAATCGCATAAAAGAAAGTAAAATCGCGTATCTACGATCGTTCGTAGCGATTCACGATCCATCGTAGCTTTCTACGATCGATCGTAGCTTCACCCGTGAGTTTCCAGCATTTTCTGGGGCCTTATGATCGATCGTAGCAACTCTACGATCGTTCGTAACGTCGCTACGATCATTCGTGGGTCGTTTACGAACAATCGTACCTGGGACAGAAAATTTCTAGATTTTTGACTTTCGGATTTTGACCATAACTTTTGACTCCGATCTTGACTGTTCCATCGGGTAGTGAAGATTTTGTGGTGTATAGTGACGCCTCACTCATTGGGTTAGGTTGTGTTTTTATGCAACACGGGAAGGTGATTGCCTATGTTTCTCGTGCAGTTGAAAGACCATGAGAAAACTATCCTACCCATGATTTGAAGTTAGCAAGCCTTGGTTTTTGCTCTTACGATATGGAGACACTACTTGTACGTGCACAGTTTGAAGTTTTTACCGACCACAAAAGTCTAAAGTATTGTTCTCGCGCAGAAAAAGCTAAATTTGAGGCAGCGTCGTTGGGTGGAATTCCTCAAGGATTATGATTGCTCTATCCAGTACCACCCGGGGAAAGCGAATGTAGTGGCAGATGCGCTAAGTAGGAGACCTACTGGGTTCTTGGCACACTTGATGGTCCAAGAATGGAAGTTACTTGAAGAGGTGTCTAGCCTTGATGCGGGTTTCAGTGTGGGAGCGTCTGGAGCCTTGTTGGCTAACATTATGGTCAGACCAACCTTTTTGGATAGGATTAAAGACCTGCAGTGGAATGATGGAGAACTGCACGCTGCTATGAATAAGTCGCTTAGCAACGGGTTTGAGGATTTCTCTTGGAGAGATGGTGGAGTTTGTTTCAAGGGTAGACTTTGTATTCCGGATGATGAAGATTTAAGAAGGGAGATTCTGGATGAAGCACACAAGTCCAAGTACACCGTGCATCCGGGAGGTACTAAGATGTACCAAGTTGAACCTCAAGAAGTATTTATGGTGGAAAGGTATGAAGAAAGATGTGGCTACCTTTGTATCCAAGTGTTTGGTGTGTCAACAGGTGAAGGCCGAACACAGGAGGCCGGCAGGACTTCTTCAGTCTCTTCCTATTCTCAAGTGGAAATGGAAAAATATCTCTATGGATTTCATTGTTGGTTTGCCAAGACAGCCAAGAACTTTGATGCCATTGGGTTGTGGTTGACCGATTGACTAAGTCAGCTCATTTTCTTCCATATCGGACCACTTTCAACTCCAAGCAATTGGCTAACCTCTATATCAAGGAGATAGTCTGTTTGCATGGAGTGCCAGTTAGCATCGTTTCTGATCGAGATCCTAGATTTACATCCAGATTCTGGAAGAGTTTTCAGGATGCCATGGGTTCCCATTTGGATTTTAGTACGGCATTTCATCCGCAAACAGATAGACAAACTGAGAGAGTGAACCAGATCATAGAGGACATGCTACGAGCTTGCATGTTAGACTTTCAGGGTAGTTGGGTTGATCACTTGCCGTTGGTTGAGTTTGCCTACAACAACAGCTATCAAGCTAGCATTCAGATGGCACCGTTTAGGCACTTATGGGAGGAGTTGTCATCATCTTTGTGTTGGGACGAAGTTGCCGAGAGGAAGCTTTTGGGTCCCGAACTCGTTGGTCAGACTGTGGATAGAGTTCAGTTGATCAGGGAGAGGTTGAAGGCAGCTCAGAGTAGACAGAAGAGCTATGCCGATACTCAGAGGAGAGATCTTGAGTTCCAAGTCGGAGATTTTGTGTTTGTAAAGATCTCACCTACGAAGGGGGTGATGAGATTCGGCAAGCGGAGCAAGCTTAGTTCGAGATATGTGGGTCCTTTTGAGATCATCACCCGAGTCAGGAAAGTTGCTTATCGGGTCGCCTTGCCACCTCACATGGAAGGTGTGCATAATGTCTTTCACATCTCTATGTTGAGGAAGTACATTGCTGATCCTTCACATGTCATTCATTTGGAACCGTTGGAATTCGGGAAGATTTGACTCTAGTGGAGCAACCGGCTCGAATCTTGGACCGGAAGGAGCAAGTTTTGCGTTCTAAGGTCATTCCTCTTGTACTCTTGCAATGTGAGCATCATTCTAGAGAAGATGCTACTTGGGAGAGAGAAACCGAAGTCCGCGAAAAGTACCCACACTTGTTCACTTAAGGTACGTAAATTTCGAGGACGAAATTCTTTTAAGAGGGGGGAGGATGTAGAGACCCGAATCTTTTTCATGTTTTTACTTGCATTGCATTAGGGGTATTATAGTCCTTGTGATGTTTTAATGTTTATTGTATTGTATATCTAATGAGTGTAGTGTGATTAAGGTTTAATCAAACTTTTAGTTTAGGAATGTCATATCACACTCTAAACTTTAGGAAGCTCTAGTTTTGGCACCGTTTATTGAAACTGAGTGATTCTTAAACCATTAGAAAGGTATTGGAACCCTCTTCGAGGTTCATGTTTAATGTTTTTTTCTTAATTTTAATCTAAGCTAAGTCAAAAATGAGTTTTCTGAGGTTTTGTCTGATGAAATTGCACATCAGTCAACTTTGGGGAGTTTTTGGTCCATAAATAAAAGGAAATTTGGAAATTCTAAAATGCCAAAAATATTCGTTTTCGAAAGACGAATCCAACGCAAGTTAAATCGTCGAAATCCGACGAATGAGTCAAAAGTTATGGCCAAAATAGTAGAGTAGGTCAAAAAAATCTGCAGAACACCGATCGCTCGGTCAGAAGTAGCAATCAATCGGTCCAAAACCGATCGATCGGTATCTATCGACTGGTCCAAAATTTTGTATGGGAAAAATTTTCAGAGAGTGCTTTTTTGACCGAGAGCTCGGTTAAGAGCACCGATCGCTCGGTTGAGAACCGATCGCTTGGTCATAACCACCGATCGCTCGGTCCTTTGTATTTTTGCAGAATTTTAGTAAGAGCTTTTTGGTCTTTTGGTTCTCAGACCTTGGGGCTATAAATAGGGATCTTATTTCGGGGTATTAGAATACTCTACCTATTTCTAACCTAATTTGGCAAAAAGTGAGAGAAAACCCTAGGATTTTGAGAGAGGGCTTTCTTGGGGAAGAAGGAGATAGCGCAAGGAGAGCTTGGAAAGCTTCCCCAAATCACTCCGGGAGCGTTTTGAATCCAATGGAATGATTCCTAAGGTCGATATACTATCCTAATCAACTCTATTTTAATGTTTTGTGAATATTAATTTGATAGGAATGATAGAATAGAGATTAGATGCATTTTTCCCAAATTTTATATGAAGTAAGCTAATTATGGATGGAAATGTGGAAGGAAATGTGGATTAGAATGTGGATGGAATGTATGGAGGATGGGATTAATATGTGGATGTGAATGGTGAATTGATTGTATGGATGGATCATGGTTTGATGAATGCTTGAAAATGTAGAATGACAATGGATTCATATTATGCGTGCTCAAGGTGTTTGTGAAAATGCTTGAGAGGATAAATGCTATTATACTCTTATGAAATGGTGGTAAATTGATTATGAATTGCGATATGAATTATGATAAGATATGTATATGTGAATTGTTTGTTAAATATGTCTAATTACTTGCATAGAAATTGATAGTCGGGAAGGTAAGAACTTAGAGGAACATATCTCAAACCGGGAATTCTCTAACTATTTGGTATGAGACAGTATAATAGAGTTTCCATGGTGGGAGATCGGAATCTAAGCAATTACCAACTCGAATATTAATTTCAACACTTAACACATATGCACGTGTATGTTAAGATAAGAGTCTCACAAGTCACACATGTGGACCACAAGCATGAGCATGACATACGTATAACATTCTGAATAAGCATAAGCATGGCATGGTCCGTATCCGTCAAGAATGGCATGTCAACCATTTGATTCTTAGGCATGGTCCGTATCCGCCAAGAACGGCATGTCAACCATTTGATTCTTAGACATGGTTCGTATCCGCCAAGAACGGCATGTCACATCATTGTATGATCTGAATAAGTGCATAAGCATAAGCATCTCACAAGCACGTGGTCTCATAAGCATAAGCAGTTCATAAGTGTATTGTCTTCTAAGTCTAAGATTCTCACAAGTACACGAGTCAAGGTGATGATATGATGTATGTGCGCACACGTTCTTCCGTACTCTGATTATGTTATCATGCTATTGGATATGTTTCTAACTAAATGCAGGTGTATTATTATTGTTGGTTGGATTTTATATACACTGAGTATTTTTGTACTCAGCCAGACTTTGTCTTGGCAGGTTTAGAGCAGGAGCACACGGCGGAGCCGTGAGTTGAGGAGACTTACATCGAGGAAGGAGGAGAAGGTGAGCCCATCGAGGAAGGAGCCGGAGTCTTGGGTGGCTACACCTCTTAGTTTATGTTTCGTTGGTTGAGAAAGTTTTATGTTAGACTTTTAGATGATGCTGCTCAGTAGACTTTTTATGGTTGTATTTTTCATACTTGTTAGTTTATAGTAGGTTGTATATGTTGACCATAGACTTATGCAGGTTGGTTATAGTTTATATATCGAAATTTTATTACTCTCATTTTTGGAGACTCGTGTAGTAAGTCTTGAATGCATGTTTTTTTTTAAGCAGGTTAAGTAATGTGACGATTCCAAAGTCCTATTTTAGCCTTGCGGGATTTTGGGGTCGTCACAGTTAAAGTTGAGGGTAATGCTAAGGCATAACCTTCATTAACACTTAAGAGTATTTTGCACTCTTAAACCTTCATCCCAACACCCATAAACTTAAGAGAATATATATTAGGGCATTTAATACATGTCATAAAGATCCGGGGTTCTACATACTCTAATCTCCAGTACAATAGTCTCAACCCATTGATTGACTTCCGCCTGTCGGAAGAATGCAAGGCCCGGTTTGTGCGATTACAGTATGCTAATGATGTTGAGCGCCACTGTCAAACTTATTGGGTACTGTATGGAGTATTTGAAATACAGGAAAGAAGTACCATTTGGGTAATATTTCCAAAGGAGTTGCAAATGGATCTGCTGGTTCACCAATCATTGGCAGTTCTAGAACCGCTAAGCCTACGTTACATGCAATAGTACCTAGAATTACTACTGGAAAAATATATAAAAGATCATTTGGCCATGTAACTCGCATCTCGTAGCTCATACACAACTCATCGTGCCAAGCATCACCCTTTAATTTGGCCTACTGTGCCAAGTGATCCTATAGGGATGGCAGAACCCAAGCAAAGCACCTACGACACGCAGACTTGGTCCTTAAGGTAGCCCACTCACTCCAACCTAGCTAACCAACATATATACCATACACTTAGGCCAAGCCAAAGAAGAAACCTCTTACTCGAGTATGATCTAAATGAGGTGAATGTTTTCGTATTGTAACTTGGGTATTCATGCCCATGATACAAATGATTTAGGGTTAGGAGTTATGGCCCAACAATTACATTCATGCCTTTCATGCAAGGTTTCAAAGCTTCCCATGGCGTGACTGACTGGAGATGGAAGATGGGATAACTTCTTGACATTTATACAAACACTTGCAAGGCAGGAAGATGGGAAATAGCATAAGGGAAATAAAACACCCTTTCGTAAATCCCACTTCATTGGTGTTATAACAGTAGAAAATTGTCCATCCAATTTGTCATTCAATGGGTAGTTACATATTGTCATAGTAGTCACATAGTAATTATTATGTGTTAGTTCCTTACATTAATGTGAAGAAATGAGTACATCTCACCTCTTCAATTTTGGGGTGTGGCCTCTCTCATTTGAGAGGTCTCGGGATCCATTCCCTCAGGTGATGAGTAGCAAGAACTCCAATCACCAATGCTAACCACTAACCCTCTACTAATCTATGTAAATGATATCCTCCAGCAAAAAAAATAAAACAAAAAAAAAAAGAGGAAGAAATGAATCATGTTTCATTCACAAAAATCTTGCCGTAAGTTCTGCAATCAAACATCATATGTTGGTTTTTAGGGCATTTGAATCTTCCCAAATGCAATCAAACTTGAACTGACTTCTAACTGCATAAAATTACCTTGATACTGTGTTATATTTCAGTTTGCTAAAACCTAGTACAAAACTCCAATGCTTCAACATCAGAAACTACAGCGAAAATACTATAGTTTAGGATAGATCAAAACCAAATTCAGAAGAATACCCCCGTTTTCCTGTTGAGAAACCATTGTCTGGGAGAGGGTTTAAAAATGTCAGCAACCGTATTCCAGAAAGAGAGAGAGAGAGAGAGAGAGAGAGGCCAGTCCCTTACTAGAGAGAAGTTCGCAGCACAAGTGCTCATTTGACGCCGACACCGAGATCTAACTGGAGTAACTTTCAGTTGAGGAGAGTGGAGAGCAGTGCAATATCGCGAACCATTTGAATGATCTCATACTACCCCGCTTTTTCGTTCATAAGAGGCCTCCGTCAACTTCCCGCGGAAGTCAAAATATCGACTTCCCCCGGAAGCTACCTCAGCCAGCTTTCTAGGGAAGTCGATATTTTGACTTTCACTGACTTTTTTACTTTCTTGGGAAGTTAAATGAAAGTGGCAAACCAAACACCTAAGTGACCGATTTTTGACTTTCCTAGAGGCAAAAGTCAATAAAAGTTACTGGGGAAGTCTATCAAAACGCCACCTTAGAGTCAAAATAGAGTTTGACTTCTTTTAGAATCCTCCCTTAGTTACTACTATTATTAGTTAGTCCTATATTAGGTAGAAAAGGACTGGATAGCTATCCCCGTCCCCTTATAAATGTGTACAAGCCTCTTTATTTCAAGATGATGATTTGAGTTTAAAAAAAATCTGAAGTTGTAAGATTATTGAGCTTGCTGATGCTGAATCTAGATTATTATGTGATTGCTGGAAATTAATTGCATCTTAATTATTAAAGATTGCTTGCTGTTATCTTCGAGAAGAAGGCATTCCCTGATGTTCAGACAGCCAAAGGGGTATACCACCCTTAGGGTTCGGATACCCTAAGAAGTGACTCCCCATTCTAAATCCTTTGTCCATCCTCCCTAGCTTACCCAATACCCCTTGTCAGTCGAAACCAGCCTTACAGCCTTACTTTAGGGAATAGGGAGAAATCCCAAATTTACCCTTGCTATCTGGAAATAGAGAACTTTCGGAAGTTCTTGTTGGGTAGATTCTCTAATTTAGGCCATTGCTTACATAGTTACATGGCTACATCAGAAACCCTCCTTATCATAACAAGTAGCCTAGTCCTTGTGCATAGCTTTGAAGTACTGTTCTCACTTCCAATTATCTTTAATACTATCTGGTTAATGTTTCTAATCAGATAAATTAGGCTAGATAGTAATAAAAAGAAGAAAAGGATTAGAAAAATGCCGCAATCAGTCCAAATAGTTTTAAAAAAATATTTGGTAAGTATCATTTCAAGCTGTCCTAACTCCTAAGAGTTTACTAATTTTTCTTTCTTCCTTTTTCTCTCTTTGGTAAGTACCATCAAGTTTTATTAATAGGACGTAGAAATATACCCCTAGGGAGAGGTTCCCCTAAACATAATTACAGTCTAGAGTACAACATTCTTAACAAGAGTGTCCACTGTGTCATTCCCCTTTCTAGGAGTATGAAAAAAGCTAATTGCCCAACCCTGAACTAATTCTTTATATGATTAATAGTGCTAGCAGCATTCCGACGAGCTACATCCTTCCCAATCACCAATAGGAAAGCATTTAGAAATTAGAGAATCACATTCCACCACTAAAGGACCTGTAGAAATATTCTATCTTAAACAGCTTGAGAACTTGCGAAAGATCTTTTATCTGTGCTTCATTAGAAACCAACCCAATAGGATAAGGAAAAAATACTTTAATAATTTCCCCTTTACTGTTTCTCAAATTCCCCACTACATTTAAGTTTCAAACCCAGTACCCACCAGAAAACTTTTTAACACTTTTACTTGTTAAATAAAGTATAAAAAAATATGTTTTAATACTACTGAATGAGTTTGTAGTCACATTTCTTTTCCTAAACTACCTTTGTGAAGATGAACTTAGGTCAGGTTTTAGTGCTTTCATATTCAAAATGTAGACGTTACTTATAATAAAGAGGCCAAAAATTGGTATTCATTATTGGAGAAGATGAATGAAAATGAAAGGGGAAAAACATTGAAATAAAAGAACTGGATGTGATTCTTAACCATTAAAACTTCATATTAGAACAAAGAACTCACGTTTCAAAGAGATAATCCACCTCCTTGAACACAAAAATAAGCAGAACCCCAAGAGGCAATGAAAGAATGTTGTTGAGCAAGACCATTGAAAACTCATTCAAGTTTCCAGATTTCATGACCAGCTTTGCTGTATCCATGACCCTACGCATTGTTAACTGGAGAAAACACAAAATCCATCAGCTACAAATTAAAACCAAACATCTACTAGCGCTAGTCAAAAGATAAAGTAGCTGATAAGCAGATATGCCCAACAAATAGAGAAACTACCAAGCAAACATGCGCGCATACTCAAGTAAGCTTGTAGAGCTGTGCTACCCATACCCGGGTACAAGAATTGGGCAGGTATGACTTATGACTTATGAGCACAATTGTTGGACTTGCTCCACCCCCAAGTCCATGTAGCATCACTATACATAATGAATACATTAATATTTGACAATTATATTGTTTTCTACTGCATAACTTCTAAATTTTTTTATTATAAAAAAATGGCTGCAGCTGATCCATGTATGACATGGATCCAAAATACATTCGAATGTGTCATGTTGTGTTCACATGTGTACTCCCGGAGATTTGAAGGACCCAGGTTACTCAAGCAAGCTTCTTTCCCTACGCAACATAGAATCATCCTAAAAGCTCCGTGAGATGTGTCATAAGAGAATTGGACTGTAGGTGAATGTTGTCAAGGAGATTAGTCATTATTCTACTATTATGTCTTATGTGCCAATACTCCACTTTATCAGGAGTATTTATGTCCCTCACTATTCAAAATATATATATATATACACACAAACTTTTTGAGGGATCGTAGAACCACTCTACGTAGGGGTATCAATGGGTCGTATTTGGGCCTCAAAAATTTCTTGTAAACGGGCTAGGCTCAGGACGGTCCTATTCAAAAATTGCAAAAATTTAGGCCCAAACCTGGCCCATTGACACCCCTACATCTCCCCTATTTTTATTTTCTTCTCATCTTTTTTTTTTTTTTTCCTTCATTAAACTCTTCTTATGTTTCATCTTGGTATCATAGAACAATATGAATTACTGATTTATCTCTTCTTTTCTTCTCTTTTTTTAAAAAAAAATTTGGACAAGTAAACCCTAGATGGCGGAGTTGTTGTGGAACCTATGGTTTTGTTGTTCAGGAGAGTTGGAGCACCCCATGGAACAATGTCATGAACCGTGCCCTCTTACAGCAAGTCTAGAGTAATTTGATGAAATAGGAGAAAGTTTATATGGGCTGACAGATGATGATTTAAGGAGACTTATGGTGTATTTTCCAACTCAGCTACAAGGGGATTGATGGAACAAATATAAACTTACTTGTAAAAGAGATGAACAGAAGTAAAATTAAAAGAATTATGTTTTTGTATCTATTCATGAAAACTTAACTTCATTTGTTTATATAGCAATTAAAAGGGCAAACAAAGAAATAAAAAAAGGAATTTTAGCTTCAAGGATAGTACAAAATGAAAACAGTACCTCCAACTAAAATACTTACAGAATATGATGCTGTCAAGAAGCAATTAATAATCTGCCATGTCCAACTGCATGAAAAGAGAGATCCGTAATTCCTCCAGATACTGCCGAGATGATCTGCACAAGGGAAAAAAATTTCACACCCTTCTGCCTTGAATAACATTTTTTCAAGTTTCACCAAAAAAAAAAAAGAAAAAAAGAAAAACATTTTTTCAAGATTTCGTACTAAAGAGTGAACCCTGATATCCTTTTGACAAAATAGATAGTACATAGGGATAAAGGTTCAGAACGTGCATAGTTGATAACATGGCCTTTGAAATGGTCCACTAGGTTCAAAGTGAATGTAAGAGATCAGTTGTTTGACATGTTTAAAGAACTCTTGGCAGAAATAGGTTAGAGATTTGGTAACCCGACCACAATCAATAAAAATGCTCCAGCCTGAAGAAGCAGGTTGTCATATATCATATACAATTATGTTTGTCATGGTGGGTATTCAAACCATCAAAAGATCAATCCAACCCATTAAAAATACCGGGTCCCGGGTTAACTGATTCGACCCACGGTCCAGTCCGGGTTTTAAAACACAGGTAGGATGGCTTCCGATTTTCTCTAGTGGACGCTCGAGATGGGCGTCCATACATCATTCCACATGAAAATCCTGGCTCCGCCCCTGGCATGTCCAATGATGCGTGGAGGCTCGAGCGTCGGGCGTCGGCCAGAGAAAATCCGAAGCCTAGATTAGATTAGATCCGTTACAACTGACCAGAGCTCGGAAGTGAAAATTTAAAAAATAAAAAATCAATCAAAATACAGATATTTTTTCAAATAAGGCCACGTTTCGTTCATAAGACAACGGGCAAAGACTCGACTCAGTCGGCTGTCCTCTCTCTCACTCTCGTTCTGTTTGGTCTTTTTTCTTCGATCCCTTCGTGAAGCTTCGTCCATGGCTTCTTCGAGTTCTGGAAACACCAGGTAACTCCAATTTTCTCTGTCGAATTCTGGCCAAATCAACTCTAATTCCGTTCTTGTGGCCCTCCTCGACTCACATTACACGGAACTCTCAGAGCTCGTCGAGAAAGCTCTGCTTCTGCAAACCCTAGAAGACGCTGTCGGAAAGCACAACATGAGCATTTTCGCTCCCAGAAACGAAGCTCTGGAACGCGATCTTGACCCCGAGTTCAAGCGATTCCTTCTCGAGCCAGGTAATCTTAGATCTCTTAGGACTCTGTTAATGTTTAATATAATTCCAAACCGAATCGGATCGAACGAGTGGCCGATGACAGACGCCGAGTCAACTCGGCACAAAACGCTCTCTAACGATCATCTTCACCTGCCGTGTAAGGATTCCGATAAGAAAACCGTCGATCTCGCAACAGTCATCCATCCAGACGCCGTCATCCGAACCGACGGCGTGATTCACGGCATCGAACGACTGTTAGTGCCACGATCCGTGCAAGAGGATTTCAACCATCGGAGAAATCTCCGATCGATATCTGCCGTCTTACCAGAAGGAGCACCGGAGGTCGATCCGAGAACGAACCGGCTAAAAAAACCAGCCACTCCGGTTTCCACCGGTTTGCCTCCGGTTCTGCCGATTTTTGACGCCATGGCTCCTGGACCGTCTCTGGCGCCTGCACCAGGACCTGGTGGACCGCACCACCACTTCGACGGTGAAAGCCAGGTCAAGGACTTCATTCAAACCCTCTTGCATTAGGGTGGATGCAACGAAATGGCCGATACATAAATCAAACAAAAACTGTTCGTTTCCTCTTCCACTTGTTCTAATTTTCCCTCTCATCTATGTTTCAGATGCTCGTTTCTTCGGTTGGAGATGAATCCTCAATGGTCAGAGAAGCCTCCATGGCCGCTCTCAAGGATATCGCAATCGCAGGAATCCCCTTCTGGTTCTGGATTGTTGCTCCACTGTTTCTCGAGTAATCTTTCCCTGTTTGTTTATTTGGATTCTAAATTAGGGTTCCTTCTCCTTTATCACTCCTCTTTCTTCTCTTGGGGCGTAATCAGATTTCGTAAATATTTCAGCGATTCGGAAACATGGCTGGCGAAGTTCACTAAGATCGCTACTTCTGAGATTATCTCATCTAAGGTACTTTCCTTACACCTTCTCTAGAACTGCCTCAGGCTAATAGTTTTCTTGTTGTATTTTGGTCCCAGTAATTAAGGTCGATCAGGACTCTCCTGCAATTAGTGATGATTTTCAGGTCTGTTTTGATGACCCAATGGTTCTGTGAGATTTTTTTTTTAAAAAAAATTGATTATAAATCGGTTTTAGATGGAGAATGAGAGGGAGGGTAATTATGTATTCGAAGCCTGTGTGAATGATTATTTTTTCCCCTTAATTTTGATTTTTTGAATTGAATCTGTTGGGCAAAACCCATGGTTTTGTGATATTTTAAAAAAATGGTTATAAATCGGTTTTAGATGGAGAATGAGAGGGAGGGTAATTATGTTTTTCGAAGCTTGTGTGAATGATTATTTTTTTCCCTTAATTTTGATTTCTGAATTGAATCTGTCGGGCAAAACCCAAATGCATGTTAGAATTAATGGTTTTTTGAATGGATTTAAATTTTCAAGTTGGAACTTAGCTATGTTTTTCAATTTTATATTTATGTTCTTCTTTTACAAATTATGATGAAAAGATAGATGAACTTATATACTATTGTTTCTTCTTTTAATATAGGCTTGAATTGATCTCTATAGATGTTGGGACTATGTGCAAAGTAGGAATGTACGATCATTTGATTTTTCCTTTTCTTCACATAGGAATGCATGATTACAGTTCTTAAAATAATTAATTCGCCTTCAGTCCAAACAGAGCATTTATATGAAATATGGGTTACTGACTAACCTATCCATCCTGTCCAAGTTCCGAGCTAACTCAACTCGATGTATAATCCAAGTATGGAATATCGTGGCTGCTCAAAATGGCCTATCATACTTTTTGTTGTTTGGTATCGTAAATACAGTTAGGCTCTAACCCAGTTAGATGTGTTAGTTTCAATAAGCAATTTTTGGAGTTCAATTAGATGACCATAGTTTTTGTTATCCAATCTTGAGCTAACGATCCTATGATAGCCCTTTTCGAACATCCATGAAATAGAACTTTATTCTATCCTTGGGGTATCCTTGACGTAGCTCTTCTTTGACGTTCCAAATGGGTTATTCTTGTTCACCCATGTTTTCTTCTTGTAACGAAGTGTCGTCATCTTCGGCATTATCATTGCTACTGTTACTGCCCGGTTCGACATGCTCTTCTTTTTCTTACCCCTGCAAATGCAAATGCAAATGCAAAAAAAAAAATCAATTAGATAGGTGAAACCCAAATCAATTTTACTTAAATTAGCAACATTCCAAAGGATCACCGGAAAATTTTTGGAGTTAGAGATGATGGAAAACATACCAGACAGTAATGGCGGATGTCACAGGATCCTGAGGGGCCTTGAATTCCGTGGGCATAACACTGTAGGTAAGGAAAAACTTGTGAGAAAGCAGTGGGAGATGTGAAGAATGAACCCAAGTTTTGGATTACTGTAAAAGATGGAATGGTGGATTCAAATTTGGTAGAGTAGATGCGTGGGGTGGGGGCTGAAACTAACTTATCTAATGGGGGACTCTCTTTAAGGCGTTGGCGGTATGGAAAGAGAGAGAGAATGGATTTGATTTCGTTGGGGTTTTGGCTAAGGGCTGACTCTTAGGGTGGGGTTTCCAATGATAAACAAACACACACTTTCATGCAAGGCCTTCGAACACAACACCTGTGTTGCAAGTGACTGATCAGATAAGTATCTGATCCGAAGTGATACAAGGCAGCCACAATGAACCCCATTTTTGTCCCTTTTGATGGTTTTAGATGTGATTATGCACTTCCTGACAAGTCCTAGACGCTTGGACTACAAGAATACCTATGGGCTTTCTGGTATTGAGACTGTAAGGGAACTGTTATATAGTCTGGCTGACTAGAAAGAGACTTGTAATTGGTCATTCATTTTATTTTAATCATCTTTATCGTGTTATTTCTACACATTGCATCACACAGACAAGCACATGCATCACACAGACAAGCACATGTAATTTAATAATTATTAGTCGTTGTTTTCATTGCTTTATATAGTTAGAATCATCATCCTTTCCATCCCTTACTGAGGAAACAGCTTCTATGAGTAAGACAGCAGACTTCAGCTTTTCTAGATTGTTAGTTATAATTTTTCTTTTGTACAATCTCATACAGAAGTTTAATATTGAAAAATCTAAGATATGAATAAATGAGTTACGTGACACAATTGGATATTAGAAGTAAAGGCTGGTAGGTAAGACCAGGCTTCCATTATCTGCCTGATGTTGGATAGTAAGTTTACTTTATTTCTTTCTTGAACTTTTTTCTGGAGTTTGGACAGACTGCTGTACATTTTGATTTTGTTTATAATCTTTTCCTCACATTACCCATCTCAGTCTCCTGGGGGACAAGTGTCACATCCCGAAACCCATATACACAATATATCTCATATTTGTATATGTTCTCGAAGCGTGAACCTGGGACAAACCCCAAAAGTAAATGCATTTTATCTACTAAATAAAATGATTTCAGATTTAATAATTTAAGAGCATAACTAAAGGTTCTAAATAAACATAAAGTGTAACTGAGATTCATAAATGTTCCTCTCAACAATCACTCACACTATATAAAAAAGGTTAAAACTATTCTTCTACTTCTTACTACTCAAGAGCTCCTAAGAACCTTCACGGATTTCTTGAAATAAGTAAACATAGCCAGGGTGAGCACTAGCTCAGCAAGATGAATACATACAACAATGAATATATATACTTTAATATTTCATTTGTCTCAAAATGAAATTGAAATAGAATACATGTCAATTCATCTTCTTCAATTGAATTTCTTGGTTCACATTAGTGGCCCTAGGCAACACCTCACGGTACGATTTTGGATTGCACACCTGTACCCCTATTGGCAGCCCTTCTCACTATACCTCAAGGCCAAGGGTGGTATCACTCACCTGTACCTCTGTTGGTGCCCTCAGCAACACCTCAAGGCCAAGGGTGAAATCGTATACCTTTGGTTAGGTCTTTAATTTGTTCAACAATTATAATAGTTTTACAGAAATAAGATATTAAATCTTCCCCGCTATGGCGTCCCATACCACACGTAGTAAGGCCGATTTAATTTGAATTTATTAACCAAGGTAATGCTCATCATATCCTCTCCGCTATAACCCATGACGTCCTATATCGTCATAGCGAGAGGGATCTAGCGAAGCAGGTTAAGGTCTATATCATTTAAACAATTTCACTCAATCATGCATGGTACTTGATTTTTTTACAAGAATAACACAAATATATCATGGTAACAAAATAATGCAATTAAAGTATGAACATCAATTTATTAATTACTAGAGAAGTCTAATTTAACAAGAGTGTTCTAATATACATAATTTCTAAGTTCAATAGGGACCCTAACATGCTGAGTTTCTAAGTTCATTTCAATAGTTTAATTAACTAAAAATTTCAGGCAAATCGACTATTGAATGAACCATGTGTAAAAATCATTAAGGAGAGTGTCCGTTAAGGATGAATGAGCTTAGACCCATCATGCATAGAAACCACAAACGTTAATGACATGAGTCACATAGAGCTTCTAACTCATTAATGGCAGCCGCATAGAGTTTCTATGTTTGCTATTGAAAGTCATTCAAAAGTTAATCAACCGTTAATGACATAAGTTACATAGAACTCCGATACTATTAATGGCAGCCAAATAGAGTTTCTATGTTTACTCTTATACTCGATAATGGCAGCTACTACTCTATGTTTGCACCTAGAACTCCTATGTGGCAGCCAAATAGAGTTTCTATGTTTACTCTTATACTCGTTAATGGCAGCCACTACTCTATGTTTGCACCTATACTCGTTAATGGCAGCCACTACTCTATGTTTGCTCCTATACTCATTAATGGCAGCCACATGGTGTTTCTATGTTTGCTCCTATACTCGTTAATGGCAGACACATGTTCATATACTAAAGGCACTCTAATTCGAGTGACCTTATCACTACTCCATGAATCACCTAAACTTTTCATGGATTCACTTCCTTTAATAGAAACAAACGGTAAGCACTGAGTATTCCTATTTAAAACCCAATTCTTCATCATCTCTCTTATCTCCACCATTCTCACAAACTATTCTAAATCATCCTAGTTCTTTAATGAAGATTTAATATACCCATTTCAACATTACACATTACACTATAAGAAATTAAAAGAACTAGGGAGCATTCACTTGCCTAGCTTTTTTTTTTGGGTTTCAAAGAGATGAACAATCCCAAATAAAGATTTCGTCAAGCCCTTGATTTTTCCTTAGCGAGAGCTCTAAATCCCAAACCTTGAATCCACCTTCTTCAATCTCCAAACCCTAGTCTCCCCTTTCTTCCTCCTCTCTCTAGATTAGGTTTTCTAAAGATAATGGAAGATTAGGTTATCATTATCTTATATAATACTAATCCCTTATTCTAATGTAGGGTGTTTGGTCACGGTTCAACATTAAACATTTTTATGTTATTCCCGTTTTTATTTATCTCACCTAAGGTTGTTAAATCTTCGTTACCAAATATAACGATATAATATCACTAAATTATCTCATCTAAGAAATTACTAAAATACATCTTAGCATTTAATTAATAAATTTCAGAGTCACTACAACAAGGTTAGCAATTGAAAAGTGGAGTAGATAGTTTAGGTCGAGTATTAACCCGCTCGCAAGGGGGGTAAGCTGGCAAGGCTAAGCACAGCATAAGGGGCTCAGCTTTAAGTCAAGAAGGGCAGGGGAAACGAAACTCTTGTCTTGGGGAAGCGATCCCGAAAACTCGAGTGTTGTTCATTTTGATTGTGTTTATAATCTTTTCCTCACAATACCCATCTCAGTCTCCTGGGGGTCAAGGTTAGCAATTGAAAAGTGTAGTAGACAATTTAGGTCGAGTATTGACCCGGAGAGTGGGTGATAGTACAATTGGAGTATCACTACCCAATTTGTGCCGGACATTTATTTCCATCCAGAATTATATTCTGGTTAATGTAATCTGTCACTGGAGAGGAGTTTAAGACTTTATTCACATCATCAAACAATTACAATTTTATGTATTCTATTGGCTTGACAAATATCTTTTGGTTCTGAAGTGGGAATGACCTTTTTCTTTCCGATATGTTCAAGAGTTTTGTTCTGTGCTTTATATCCAATTTTAGTATAGTGGTACTCGAAACTGGTAATGACCTTCTTAAGCTACCTCTCAAGTTTAAGTTTAGTTGGTTGTTCACCTGCTGTCTTGGGGATGTTTCTATTGGACTTATTATTGGGCTTCTTTCACCTGTAATTTTTTTTTTCTTGAATGAGAACTTAAAATATCAGTGAAACTTGATAATTCTATTTGACTTACATTTTCATATGGTTAATCACTTAGTTGGTATAAGGCTATAAGATTCAATGTCGCATGCTTTGACAGAAGATATGGCTCTGAAGAAAATAACTGTGGCATGATTCATATAGACGACACCGAATAGTTGGGGATGAAGCTCTGATGATTATGTGTGCAGTGTGGTAAGTTTGTAATGAATTTTCTTCTAGCCGGAGAACAATGTTGCAATTCTTAGTGCCAAAGTGCAAATTCATTTTACTTCCTTTTGCCTTTGGTATGCACCTCTGATTCATCTAGTAGGTGTTGGTTTGAATAGTAATTTTATACATCAGTTCTGTAAAATAACTGACACTGACAGAATGCTAAAGGTGGATGCAAACCTTATTCTATATTAGGGTGAACTTCACCTTTCGTGTATTATCTTATATCCTAATTTATTTTTAATGCTTGGTTAATATATCTGATTTTAATATTTATTTATTTTTCAAATTTACCTTTTTGTGCAGGAACTCAATGGCGTTTGGCAAAGGGCTGCAGCAGGTCTACTTGTTTCGATAGGCTCTCATTTACTTGATCTGGTAAGCGTTGTTGATGTAATGGATTTTTTTGTTGGTTGTAGCTATCAACTTGGTTACTTGTTTCAAATTGAGGTGTGATTTCATACTAGGAAATAGTGGCTGTTCTAAATTTGTGTGAACATCAATTGAGCCTACTTAGCCTTTTTTTGGTTGGGGGTTGGGGGGGAGGGGGAATTTTTCTTTCATTGATCCAGGCGTATTTGGTTCCTTGAGGATGGTCAACCAACTATGTGTCTTTTGTTTCACTCCATTCCTGCATTTTCCTTTTGGTAATGAGCTTTTATTGTATCATAATATATGTAACAAAATGTGCAAAAATTAGGAAGAGAAGGGTTTTCTAATTGAGACATTGTCAGGCTTTGCTTAGGTGATACCTAGGCAACCATTCATGCAGTGTAAGGATTTTAGTGAGCTCGACGATTCAAGAGATTGCTTCCTCTATATAGGTGATTTTTCAGTTATGTTTCAAGAGATTTCTAGGCCAGTCACTAGATTTTTTAGTAACGTTTCTCCAATTTTTCTAATTTAATATATGCAATTCAGACACAGCTGGTAAACTGGTTATGCATTAAATTATATACTAGTTTGGTCATACTTGTAATCTTAGTATCAATGTGCTGGCTTACCTACTTACATTACTTTGATGAAAAGTTTATAAGTTCCACGTTTTGTGAATACTTTTTATTTATAATTTCCACATTTTGTTAAATATTTTCTTATAATTATAAGTTCCACGTTTTGTGAATACTTTTTATTTATAACTTCCACATTCTGTTAAATATTTTCTTAGATGCAATGAAAATAATGATAATTAATATAATATGTCTGCAGGAAACTAAGTGAAACGGGGATAAAGCTATGGAGATAGGTAATAGCCTAATAGGTACTTTGCAAGTTTTTTCATTGGATAATATGCATATTCATTTGAGAACTCGATATATGGTGCATTTCATCTTTTGGGTTGCAATTGCCTTACGACTTCCAATGCAGCAAAATGAATGATTTCAAGTCTCATAAAAAATTACAAGACTTGAAATCTCATGATGGCAAGAATTAATCTTGTTTAAAAACCTTGACAAAATGACTCATAATTCCTAACAACTACCATCACAATGTGCAAAGTGCCAAGCTTTATAAGTCTCAGCAAAAGAACGGCCCCTTAGAGAAAAGAGGTCCTACTAATAAGACTTGACAAAGACCTAGAAGAAAAACCTCGAAAAATATAACAATGCTAAAGATGACCTAAGAAAGGAGCCTTTCAACTCCACCTTCTGTTGTTAGAAAGCTCTATCCAAAATCCGAGACTCTGGATTCAACAAAACTGGTTTCCAGATCAGCCGTCACAGCATCCCTTCTACTTTTGATCAACTGGCAAGAGAAAAAATTGCACCTCGACCTCTTAAAGGTAAGCACTTGTCTAAATCTATTGAAGGCAGGGAAGCATTTATCTTAATAACTGTGAGAAAATAATATTTTGCCATGGGTGGCATCCAAAATAAAACAAGAGGCAAACTCCAAGAACACCAACTCTATGACCAGTAGGAATAGAAGCCCTCACAATAAAGGAAGATGTGATGTTGGGAGAATATTTATCTGTTTCTGCTCCCTAGAAGCTTGTCTCTATAATTGACGAATAGATACAGGTTTCCCAACTATCCTTCCATGTTGTTTGGATATCCAGCTTTGTTCATTTGTGAGTTAGTTCGTTTGTATTCTTTATGGTCAGAGGTTGGCTATGAGCTTGCACATTTGTTTGTTTGTTTGTTTGTCATTTTCTATATTATCTAACAATTGTTTCTACCAGAAAGAGATCGAAGGGCTTCTTATACTGCAGAGCAGTTAGCTTGTATTGTGTGGTCGAGGATTGAAAGGGTGTACAACAGAGTGTATAAACATTTGGTGCAAAAACCAAGCCAACTCCTTGTTTGCTTCCATAATGAAGTTAGATTTTTTCTTTTTCCCTTCTATTTTTTATTAACATTTTCTTTCCCTTCATATATATATATATATATATATTATCCTTTGGAGGTGTTAGGTGTTTTGTGTGTGGTGGAGAGGTTGTTTTGCAGCTTCAGTTTTGGTTGGTAACTGCAGTTTGTCACTGTTTGAAAGATGATGAGTGTGGTTTTAGAGTTTTTTCACAGTTTGGAGTTGCTCCAGTGCAATGTGAGGGCAATTTCAGTATTCAACTACACTTTCTCTAATCTTGAAGAGCGAAAGGCCAGCATTAAAAAGTGTGGTATTTGAAGAAAAAATATTCCTGGTTGGAATTGGTCGAATGGATCTTAGAACAAAGACAGGAATTCACATTTGCTTTAATTTGATCTTGAAAAGCCAGAAAGGTTGGTAATGTTTAGGTATATATGGCAGCATGCAGGAGTTCATGTTTAAGATATCGCCCTAAGAGGTCAGACAATCCAAATTCATTCCCACCACAGTTAACCCAGACACTGAATAGGGCAATGTAGCATCAAAACTTGAATACTTTGTAAAGGTGTTCGTCTCCTTAAAATCATAGGATAGAATTGTATCCCTCCTCTTACCAACAACACCATCTGGTGAGCAATCAAGCCATAACCCTTCACAAGTATCCGTGTGTTTGAAGTCTGGAGATCTTTTATTGAACTAAAAATACAAACCACACAAATATGAATAAGGAACAGAGAATAATGAATATTATTACCGCGGGATTAGATGATAAATATACATTGTAAAGACTAAAGAGAGATCAAAATTATATGGGTACCTTACTCGATCTATTTTGCCACCGTCTATCTTGGTTTTCCACCAAGTTCTTCCACAATCCTTCCTCTGATTTCAGTCAAAGATAGAAAAAGTTAGTTTGAGCAGAAAATGCCAAATAAGCACAGAATTTCTGTTTAACCATACGTCCCACGGATGTCTACATAGGGAAAAGTTGAAGGTGGAGAGCCCAAATAGGACTGAGAAAAGAATATTACCAGCACTCAATCAATGTCATGAGATAATTTCAATCTGTTTTCAATTATTATTATCATAAGCCCTGTCCATTAAAACTATTATCGGAAATAATGAGGTACACTAAAAAGAATAAGATTTGTGCAAAGACCGTACTTACAAAAGCTGCACAACCACTTCGATATGTTGCCTACTTACCCGGAGAATATTCATATCCCACCTCAGTCTTACAAAGAACACCTTGATATTTGCAACTCCTACCCCTACATGATCTGCACAATGTCTTATACTTTCAGTTTCAGCAAGAAGCCTAGAGTTTGTTCCTACCCCTATTGTTTCTTCATGCTGTCCACGACGATCCATATTCCAAGCAAAGAGGCCAGAGTCATTTTTACATAAACCGCAAGGTTCTTGCCTTGTCTACAAAAAGTTCCGTACTGATCTCTGTCCAATTGGTCATAAGCTGTTTAATGACATTGAACCCAATTCCAGATTTCAGATTAGAAATTGAAATTAAGATTGATTGATCCTCGAATGAGCACACAATACTGAACAAGTGATCACAACAATACGTCCAACTAAATCCAATAGCACAAGATCAAGGATCTCTCTAATCTGAGATTTTGCATGTCATAAGCCTTTATCATACCATAGAAAATAAGAGAAAAGAAGGAAAACCAGAGGGTTTGATAGGAGATCAGATTCTCATCCCTTGTTGGACGAGCTAAGCCATGGGCTCATAGGGTGCTGACTGCTGAATGAGCTCCGTTTTAGCTCTAGTCTGAGCTTTCTCTGTTTCCTAGAATTGGATTATATGGTGTCGTAAAAGAACAAGGGTCTGTTTCTTATAGCAGTCGTTTACACGTAAGTGCCCTTGGATTCATGGTGAGTCTAGCATGGGGTCCATGCACCTACTCAGGTGGGAACAGCGAGAAGAGACCCTAGAGACTCCACAACAATGGAAAGTGAAAGTGAGCCTCAACTGCCTTTGCAATCGCACTCTAGCATAGGAATGTGTGCACCATATATGAAAAACCTCACACATTTATTTCCCAAGTTGTGTCACTAAAATAGGTTTGGGTAACACAAAACTTGTCTTGCCATTCTAGCCTATCAGAATCATTATATATATAAACGAAAAGAACCAAAGAATAAGAAGTGGGATCACAAGAAGGTGAACCTAAAGAAAACACTCCTCCTCTAGGAAAAGTGAACTAGAGTTTGCCAAGAGATGGCTAGCATGTCACAAGAGATGACGCAGACCCATATACAATTTCTCCACTTAAAATAACCAGTTGGGCTTCCATTGACTGAATGGAGGAAATTGACGAATAACAAATTCTCATCCAATATCTCCAATTGATTTTGAAGCCCATTGGGCGCATAATGTAGTCAAGGAAGTCCTAATTCAAATTGTCATAACCTTTCTCCATATTAATTTTACAAACAACACCTAGGGATCCTAATTTTTTTTCTTTCATCCACACATTTATTAGTTATCAATAAAATTTTAAGGATCTGTCTCCTGCTCATAAACACGCCCTAAAGAGGGAAACTATAAAAGACATAACTAGATTGAGTATGAAAGTTAATATTTTGGCCAATAGTTTATAAACGCTCCCCATCAAACTTATCAGACGAAAGTCTTTAAAATCATACGAACCTTCCTTTTGTGGCAACAAGCCTATAAATTTGCCATTAAGCCCATCATCGAATTTACCTGATACATGAAACTCATTGATTAACTTGACTAGATCTGGCCCACAATGACCCAACACCTCTTAAGGAATTCTATGGAAAACCATTAGGGCCCATGCTTGATCCCCTTCCATTCCCCTAATAGCATTCAATAACTCATCCCCCTAGAACGGCTTCTCCAAATTGTTACTTTACTCCTCTAAAATAATATCAAATATCCTACCGAGGCTTTTTTTTTTATCGGTATAAATAGGAGAAAAGAAATACAAGTATATGCTAAAAAGGACAAAAACCTAGGAAAAGTTTACAAGTGCATAAATTCAACCAAGGTCACTCCCTAACCCCCAAATACACTATCTCAACCTAAAACCACTCTCAAAGCTTTGACATCAAAGTTTACACCCGCCCACTCCAGCACCACTATATGGATCCGATCACAAAGACGTTCCACTGAAGAGGATGAATCCTCAAAAACCCTGAGATTCCTTTCCTTCCAAACCATCCATGAAATTGCCCCCGGGAGCACTACCCAAATCGTCTCCCTGGCACCATCCACAGTCATCTTTGGCCAACAGGATAAGAAGTAAAGAAAGGAGGAGGGAAAGACCTAGTCTACCCCTACACGGGAAAGAAAGAAACTCCATACCCAAACACAATAAGACAGTGCAGCAAGAGATGGTCCACAGATTCTTCCGCTTGGAAGCATAAGTAGCATCGGTTAACCATTCGCCACCCTCTACTTTGTAAATGGTCACATATTAGAATTTTATCCAATGTTGCATTCCAAAGAAAGAAAGATACCTTAGAGGGAATGTCGGGATTCCACACAATCCTATAAGGAAACGACCCAGATGGGATGGGATACAGAGACTGAAAAAGGGATCTCACAGAAAACCGACCATGGTTGCCTTTTGACCAAATCCTGATGTCCCTAATATTCGCACAAGGGGATACCAAGGCAACCCTCTCCAACAACCAGGACATATCCTCAATTTCCCAGTCATTCAGGTCCCTACGCAGACTCGGACACTACACCACCCCCTCTCCTATCCTCACATACATATCCCCAACTAAGGCCTTCTTATCAGTTGCTAACATGAATAGGTTTTCAAAGACATCGTTCTACCTGGTGTTCCCACACCACACATCCTGCCAAAACCTAACCTCAGTCCCCCTTCTGACTCAAAACCTGTCGTACGGCACAACTAAATTTGCAGTGGCCATCCCTTCCAAAGACTCTGACCGTGAGTACCCCTCACCTCTTGCGGCACTCAACACGTCGATTCCCCATACTTGGCTATGATCACCTCTCTCCACAAACTCTCTCCTCCCTAAAGCGCCAAATCCATTTCCCTAACAACGCCTTATTCACTTGCACTAAGGGCTTAATGTTTAAGCCCCCACTATCTATGGGCTACACAATTAACTCCAGGCCACTAGATGATACTTAAAATTGTCCCCCTGACCATTCCACAAGAACTCCCTTTGGATTCTCTCAATATAACCAGCCATAGAGTGCAAGATTATAAGAGTCGACATAAAATACGTTGGCAGGCTACTTAAGGTGCTACGAATCAGGGTCAACTTTCCTCCTTTAAATAAGCAAGAAGATTTCTACCCGGATAGACGTTTGGCAACCCGATCCAATACAGGGGCCCAAACAGCAGTATCTTTGAAATTTGCACCCAACAATATTTCTAAATAAACCGACGGAAGAGATCCCACGGCACAGCCCGGGCAAATTGCTAGCATTTCTAAGTCCGGAACCGCCCCAGGTTAACTCGTAAACCGGATACTACTTCGAAACACCTAAGAAGACATCTAAGATAGAGAAGATCGTTACTCTGGGCCTAACAGAAGATAAGGGTATAATTGACAAACTGAAGATGGGAAATACAAAGCTCATTGGAGCCAATTGGAAACCCTTTAAACACCCTCCTCTCATCTCGAGATAACATTCTACTCAAGGCTTCCGAAACTATCACAAAAAGAAAGGGAGAGAGAGGATCTCCCTGCCTTAGACCCCTAGAGCTAGGAAAATATCTCACGGGACTCCCGTTGAGGAGAATGGGGAAAGACACCGATGACACACAAACCCGCATCCACTTCCTCTACTTAGACCCAAAACCCATCCTCCCTAAGACATAATCCAGTTTACATGATCGTAAGTCTTTTCCGTGTCCACCTTACAAAGGAGCTCCGGAATCTCACGGGACTCCCGTTGAGGAGAATGGAGAAAGACACCGATGACAAACAAATCAGCATCCACTTCCTCCACTTAGACCCAAAACCTATCCTCCCTAAGACATAATCGAGGAAGTCCCAGTTTACATGATTGTAAGCCTTTTCCATGTCTACCTTACAAAGGAGCCCCGAAATCTTAGATCTGGTGCGAGCGTCAATACATTCATTTGCTATCAAAATCCCATCTTTGACGCCCCCTATGAACGCACCCTGATGAGGAGAAATAATGGATGCCATAACTACCTTTAATCGGCTGGCCAAAACCTTAGATAATATTTTGTACACACTACCAACCAAACTAATGGGTTGAAAATCTTTGAGATCCACCGTACCATCCTTCTTTGAGATCAACACAAGGAAAGTGCTATTGATCACCCTATCAAAATGGTCCTGAACATATAACTCCCTCATCACCTCCATAAAATCACTCCCCACTATCTCCCAACAGACCTATAGAATTCGCTGGTGTATCCATCCAGGCCAAGCACCTTGTCCCCTGCTAAATTCTGAATAACTCCAAGTACCTCGTCTTTCTCGAAAGGAGCCTCTAGGGACCCCATTTGGGCTGGAGACAAAACCTTGAAAGGTAATTCGTCCAGTCGAGGACGCCAATTCTTAGGTTCACTATACAAATCTCTATAATATTTTGTGACGCCCTTTGCAATCTCACCCCTTGTCTCCTTCCAGCACCCCGCCACCCTCAACTTGGATATGAAATTCCTTTTCTTGTGAAAATTTGCAGTCCTTTGGAAAAACTTGGTGTTACGGTCCCCCCTCTTTAAGCCATTGAATTCTCGACTTTTGTTTCCAACTTATTTCTTCCATTTTGAGAAGAGAAACGTATTCCAAACGTTTTGACTCTCTCATCCGAAAATTGATGGAGACAGACCTCGGGAATCGTCTATATCGTCTAACTCCTCAATCTCCTTGAGGATGTTCTGTGAAAATTCGCTATTTTATGGAAGAAGATCGTATTTCAATCACCTTCTTTAAGTAACTTGACCCTCAATTTTTATCTTCAACTACTTTCTTCCAATTTCAAGAGGGATTGAAACTCCTGTTTCAAAGAATTTCTTTGTCTCAAATTAGAGTGAAGAAGTCCTTACTTCATCTTCAATATGAATGCTTTGAATCTCACCCAAAATTCTTTTTTTTTAAATTTTCGGACAGCATACCGAATGCATCCCTTATTCTATACTTTGATCTTTTGCTTCAAAGCTTTTAAATTTAAACCAAAGATGGTGCTAGGTGGTCCCTAGAAATTAGATCCAGTGTAGTCAAGGCCGACTAGGCGTTGTATAAGGGGGGTCACCTGGGCAGGTGCATAGGCGAGCGAATATGGCTGGGCGGTCGCCTAGGCGACGCCTAGGTGCTAAGCTTTGGGCATGGTTAGACCAAATAGTGGTAGTCCTGTCTAACTATTAGACTATTTTACAGCTTATTTACATATAGATATATGTCAAATAAGGTTATACCCCCATTTGAATTCAATAAAATTATGCTAAATCCAAATTCCTGAAGAATAAAAGGTCTAACTTTCCAATTTAAGAACAAAATTTTCTTTTTAGCGCCATTTAGGGATTGTCAATATTCCAACTTTCAAATGCTAAGGTATTTCTCAAATCTTAAAATTGTATAAACTCTACTATATCAAAACATTACTATAATCCAAAATTCCGGTAAAAAAAGTCTCATATTTTAGTTTTCAAAAATATTTTCATCTACGGAATCAAAAAGTCAACTAATAGTTCAACAGAAAAAGACTTGCATTCAACCTTTACAACATTGATTGTTAATTTGCCTTGATTATTAACCCTCTGAAGTTTGAATTATTCTATGTATATATTAGTATGATATATGTATATTTATTATATATAAATAATTTTATTTATTTTTAACGCCTAGCCAGCGCCTCACCTATATTATTAACCCCATGAGGTTTGAATTGCTCTATGTATATATTTATATTCATTATATATAAATAATTTTATTTATTTTTAACGCCTAGCCAGCACCTCACCTAGCCAGGCTTAATCACTTAGGCATCACCTAGACGCCTTGATTACACTAATTAGATCTCTTCCAATCCTCCTACACTAGACCCTTAAAATCAAGATATTTAAATGATTTAGTCCACCCCAAATACTTCCTATACTGAGCATGATGGGATTATAATTAGAGGCGGGCCAACAGAGGGTTGAAAGAATAGCATTTAGGTATTTCTCCTCTCATAAGTCACAAAAGAGGAACCTATCTAATTTACTGAGCATTGGCTTCTCCTGAACATTAGAACAATTGAGTTAGCCCCCTTGAGTGGAAACTCACTCAATGAGATTATGGCTCAAAATAAAGTCCTCAAACACTCTCATTCTCTTGGGTATTGGATAACCCTCCAATTTATCCTGAGAGTACTTAACATAGTTGAAATCTCCTCTCAAACACCATGAAGCCTACCATCCAATACTCACTTCTTCAACTCTTTCCAAAAGTCTTAGACAGACTCAGACTCGGGAGAACTCAAAGTGCCATACATCCCCATGAATACCCATATGAATCCATCACTAATGGATCGACATAAAAAATATAAAGTGAATAGGCTCCCTCATTCGAATCGAAAAACTCAATTTCCGCCCTATTCCATACAACTAAGAAGTCACCAACCATCCCAATTGACGAAACTACCTTCCAATCCGGGCTTTTATCGCCCCCACACCTCTATAACAATGAAATCAGACATATTTTCGGTTTTGGTTTCCTGCACACAACATCACGGCCTTCTAGCTCTCGCCATTTGTTTGATTGCTAGTTTTTTTTCTATCCTACCCAATCCCCTTATTTCCATGAGATGAACGGCCTCTCCCTTTCCTTGCACAATGCTTAGTCTCACCCCCCCCCCCCCCCCCCCCGATATTTGAATCCATTTTGATTAGCTAAAAAGATAAAAATGTATCTCATATATATAAACAACCATGTCACTTATCAAATAGATTTTAAGGCATCCACAACATGAACTCGAAAGCAAAGATATAACAATGAAATCAGACATATTTTCGGTTTTGGTTTCCTACACACACAACATCACGGCCTTCTAGCTCTCGCCATTTGTTTGATTGCTAGGTTTTTTTTTTATCCTACCCAAATCCCTCATGTTCCATGAGATAACCCTGAGAACCATTAACAACCACGGGCTCTCCCTTTCCTTGCACTATGCTTAGTCTCAGCCCCCTCTCTCCCCTTATATTTGAATCCATTTGTTTGATTAGCTAAAAAGATAAAAATGCATCTCATATATATAAACAACCATGTCACTTATCAAATAGATTTTAAGGCATCCACACCATGAACTCGAAATCAAAGTGCCTATTTTTAGTAAATTTCTCAATCTTAGCCAAACAATAGAATTTAAGTACACAAGCTTTCCAATTCATAAATTTTGTATTGACTGCGCATTAAACTTCTAATGTATCTTCCAATTCCTGCAATCCAAACATACCCTAAAGGAAAGAGAGAAAATATTACAAGTTAAGGGTATTGTTAATATAGATACAAGTGATGATAATACAAAAAAATATTGACATTCATTTGCAAGCATTTCTTTAATCCATGTACGTGTGTATTACGAACATGTTAAATTTCGTAGGTAGAAAATAAAGTAAGATACTAAAAGGGCTGAGTTAATGGATGGTTTTACAAAGCTAAGATTTAGTGAATTGAAGATCAGAAAAGCAACTACAAGACAATATTTAACTTGTTCTTTAGTGCTGGAAAATTGGACAAAAAAGTTGTAAATTTTAAAGACTTATTTCAATATAACCTAAGTATTGGAATTGGTTTTGAGGTGTTTGGATCTCTTATTCACAATTTGGGCACCGAGATTTCTAAATTCTTAACTTAGACTCGGTTTTTTATGTGGTCTCTTATGACAAATTTATTTCAATATACCATAAGTGTTAGAATTCGTTTCGAGGTGTTTGGATCTCTTATTCTCAATTTGGGAACTGAGATTTCCAAATTCTTAACCTAGACTCGATTATTTATGTAATATCATACATTTTTTCAACATAATCTAAATTTTGGAATTGGTTTCGAGGTGTTTGGACCTCTAGTGCCCGATTTGGACACCGAGGTTACCTAGTTATCTCGATTGTTAATACCCTAAAGGCTAAACCAAAAACATCGCACCAATTCATAACCTAGATTCGGTTTTTCTTAATGTGTTTTCTGACACCTTTATTTCAATATATCCTAAATGTTGGAAGTGTATTCGACATTTCTGTACCTCGTATGCCTGATTTGGGTATCGAAGTTGCTAAGTTCCCTTCATTTTCAAAAAAAAAAAACCTAAACATATAATTGTATGCAAATTCCCAACCTACACTTGATTTTTGATATGACATCTAACATAATTGTTTCAATATAACGCAAGTGCTGGAATTGTTAAGACTGTACAGCCTAAACCTACAATTTTGCGCTAAATCCTAATCGCAATTCATTTATTTGATAAGGTCTCTTCTATCATCTTTATTTCAACATGATGTGAGTGTTGGAATTGGTTTCGAGGTGTTTGGACCTTGTATACACGATTTGGGTACCAAAGTTCTCGGATTGTCTCGTTTGTTAAGACCGTGAAGCCTAAACCCATAACTTTGTTACAATTCCAAACTTAGACTCAATTTTTAATGTAATCTACTTCAATGTAACCTAACTATTGGAATTAGTTTGGAGGTGTTTGGACCACGTATACCCGATTTGGGCACCATGGTTCCCTAGTTGTCTCTTATAAATACCGTAGAGCCTAAACCTACAATTGTGCACCAATTCCTAATATTTATTCGGTGTTTGATATATATTTTCTGACACCTTTATTTCGATATATCCTAAGTGTTAGACGTGGTTTCGAGGTGTTTAGACCTTTTATACCTAATATTTATTCGGTGTTTGATATATATTTTCTGACACCTTTATTCCAATATATCGTAAGTGTTAGAAGTGGTTTCGACCTTGTATCTATGAGTTCGATGACGAGATTCTCTAGTTGTCTCTTTTGTTAAAACTCTAAATCCCAAATCTACAATTTGCGTCAATTCTTAACTTAGCATCGGGTTTTGATGTAGTGTCTCTTCTAACACATTTATATTTCGTTACATCCTAAGTTTTAAATTTAGCTGTTAAGAACTTGAATACACAATTTTAGCACCGAAGTTCTCTAGTTGCCTCTTTTGTTAAGATTGTAAAGCGTAAATCAAGAATTGTGAGTCAATTCTTAATATTGACACAGATTTTGTTGTGATCTCCTTTGATACCTTTATTTCAATATAACCTAAGTGTTTGAATTGCTTTCGGAGTGTTTGAACCTTATATACCCAATTTGGGTGCCGAAATTCATTATCTATTTGTTTTGTTAAGACCGTTAAGCCTAAACCTATACTTTTCCACTAATTCCTAACCTAGTTTACATTTTTTATGTAGTTTCTTCTAAAACCTTTATTTCAATATATAATTGGTCTTCGAATTGGTTTTGAGCTGTTTGGACCTCGTATGCCTGATTTTGGCACTGAGGTATCCTAGTTGTCTCTTTCGTTATTACTGTAAAGCCCAAACCTACAATTGTGCACCAATTTATTACCTAGACTCGGTTTTTTATCTAGTCTTTTCTTCTAACACTTCTATTTCAATATATCTAATGTGTTCGGATAGGTTTTGAGGTGTTTGGATCTTATATGCCCGATTTGAGCACCAAGGTCCTTTAGTTGTCTCTTTTAAAAACACAGAAAGTCTATGATGTGGGGACTTAACAATAATCCCCAAAAGACTCGTCTAACATCTTTATTTCAATATTACATGAGCACTTCATTATTTTCGATGTATTTGGAACTGTAATGCCTGATTTGGGCACCTAGGTTCCCTTTCCTAGATGTATCTTTTCTTTATTCCCTACAGCCTAAACATATAATTGTGCGTTAATCCTAACATAGACGGGTTTTTATGTGATCTCTTATGACAAATTTATTTCAGTGTACCATAAGTGTTAGAATTGGTTTCGAGGTGTTCAAATCTCTTATTCTCAATTTGGGCACCGTTCTCAATTCCTAACCTAGACTCGATATTATGTAAAATCTTTTGACACATTTTTTTTCAATATAAACTAAGTCTTAGAATTGGTTTCAAGGTGTTTGGACCTCTAATGCCTGATTTGGACACCGAGGTTCCCTAGTTTTCTCGTTTGTTAATACCCTAAATGCTAAACCTACAACTTTGCACAATTTGATAACCTGGACTCAGTTTTTATAGTGTTTTTTGACACCTTTATTTTAATATATCTTAACTGTTGGAAGTGCCTACGACGTTTCTGCACCTCATAAGCCTGATTTGGGCACTGAAGTTTCCTAGTTCCCTTCTTTGTTAAAACCGTAAAACCTAAACATAAAATTATATGCAAATTCCAAACCTAGACTCGATTTCTGATAAGATCTCATCTGATAATATTATTTCAATATAATATAATGTCTGAAATTGTTAAGATTGTTAAGCCTAAACCTACAATTTTGCATTAAATCCTAATCAGAACTTAATTTTTTATGCGGTCTCTTCTATCATCCTTATTTCAACATGATGTAAGTGTTGGAATTGGTTTGAGGTGTTTAGACCTTGTATGCACGATTTTGGTAACAAAGTTCTCGGATTGTTTCTTTTGTTAAGACCGTGAAGCCTAAAACTCATAATTTTGTTATAATCCCAAACTTAAACTCAATTTTTTATGTAGTCTATTCTAACACCTCTATTTCAATAGACCATAAGTGTTAGAATTCGTTTCGAGGTGTTTGGATCTCTTATTCTCAATTTGGGCACTGAGATTTCCAAATTATTAACCTAGACTCGATTATTTATGTAATATCATACATTTTTTCAATATAAGCGAAGTTTTGGAATTGGTTTCGAAGTGTTTGGACCTCTAGTGCCCAATTTGGACACCGTGGTTACCTATTTATCTCGATTGTTAATACCCTAAAGGTTAAACCGAAAACTTCGCACCAATTCATAAACTGGATTCGGTTTTTTATAGTGTGTTTTCTGACACCTTTATTTCAATATATCATAAGTGTTAGAAGTGTCTTCGACGTTTTTGCACCTCGTATGCCTGATTTAGGCACCAAAGTTGCTAAGTTCTCTTCCTTTTCAAAAAAAAAAAAACTAAACATATAATTGTGTGCAAATTCCTAACCTACACTCGATTTCTGATATGATCTCATCTGATAACATTATTTCAATATAACGTAAGTGCTGGAATTGATAAGACTATACAGCCTAAAACTACAATTTTGCACTAAATCCTAATCGTAATTCAATTATTTGATAAGGTATCTTCTATCATCTTTATTTCAACATGATGTAAGTATTAAAATTGGTTTCGAGATGTTTGGACCTTGTATGCACGATTTGGGTACCAAATTCCCGGATTGTCTCGTTTGTTAAAACCATGAAGCCTAAACCCATAATTTTGTAACAATTCCAAACTTAGACTTAATTTTTAATGTAATCTACTTTAATATAACCTAAGTATTAGAATTAGTTTCGAGGTGTTTGGACCACGTATACCCGATTTGGGCACCATGGTTCCCTAGTTGTCTCTTATAAATACCGTAGAGCCTAAACCTACAATTGTGCACCAATTCCTAATATTTATTTGGTGTTTGATATATAATTCAATATATCCTAAGTGTTAGAAGTGGTTTCGAGGTGTTTAGACGTTCTATACCTAATATTTATTCGGCGTTTGATATATATTTTCTGACACCTTTATGTCAATATATCCTAAGTGTTAGAAGTGGTTTCGAGGTGTTTAGACCTTGTATATATGAGTTCAGAGACGAGGTTCTCTAGTTGCCTCTTTTGTTACAACTCTAAATCCCAAATCTACAATTTGCGCCAATTCTTAACCTAACATCAGGTTTTGATGTAGTATCTCTTCTAACACATTTATATTTCGTTACATCCTAAGTTTTAAATTTAGCTGTTAAGAACTTGAATACACAATTTTAGCACCAAGGTTCTCTAGTTGCCTCTTTTATTAAGATTGTAAAGTGTAAACCAAGAATTGTGAGTCAATTCTTAATATTGACACGGATTTTGATGTGGTCTTCTTTGACACTTTTATTTCAATATAACCTAAGTGTTTGAATTGCTTTCGGAGTGTTTGGACCTCATATACCCAATTTGGGTGCCGAAATTCACTATCTATCTGTTTTGTTAAGACCGTTAAGCCTAAACCTATATTTTTCTACTAATTCCTAACCTAGTCTCCATTTTTTATGTAGTTTCTTCTAAAACCTTTATTTGAATATATAATCGGTCTTCGAATTGGTTTTGAGCTGTTTGGACCTCGTATGCCTAATTTTAGCACTGAGGTATCCTAGTTCCAATTTATAACCTGGACTCTGTTTTTTATCTAGTCTTTTCTGACACTTCTATTTCAATATATCCTAAGTGTTTGAATAGGTTTCGAGGTGTTTGGACCTTATATGCCCGATTTGAGCACCAAGGTCCTTTAGTTGTCTCTTTCAAAAACACATAAAGTCTATGATGCGGGGACTTAACAATAATCCCCAAAAGTCTTGTTTAACATCTTTATTTCAATATTACATGAGCACTCCATTGTTTTCGAGGTATTTGGAACTGTTATGCCTGATTTGGGGACCGAGATTCCCTTCCCTAGATGTATCTTTTGTTTTTACCCTAAAGCCTAAACATATAATTATGCGTTAATCCTAACATAGACTCGGGTTTTTATGTGATCTCTTATGACAAATTTAATTTAATATACCATAAGTGTTAGAATTGGTTTCGAGGTGTTTAGATCTCTTATTCTCAATTTGGGCACCGAGATTTCTCAATTTCTAACCTAGACTCGATATTATGTAAAATCTTTTGACACATTTTTTTTCAATATAACTTAAGTCTTAGAATTGGTTTCGAGGTGTTTGGACCTCGTATGCCCGATTTGGGCACCATGGTTCCCTAGTTGTCTCTTATTAATACCGTAAAGGCTAAACCTACAATTGTACACCAATTCCTAATCTTTATTCGGTTTTTGATATATATTTTCTGACACCTTTATTTCAATGTATTATTAGTGTTAGAAGTGGTTTCGAGTTGTTTGGACCTTATATGCCCGATTTGTGCACCGAGAGTTCCTAATTTGCCTCTTTTTTAATAATCGTAAGGCCAAAACCTGCAAATGTGCAATAACCTACACTCGATTTTTAATGTATATGATCTCCTATTACACTTTTATTTCAATATAACTTAAGTATTAAAATTGGTTTCGAACTCTTTTGACCTTGTAGGTATGAGTTGGGTGACAAGGTTCTCTAGTTGCCTTTTTCGTTAAAACTGTAAATCCTAAACCTACAATTTGCGCCATTTCCTAAACCTGCCTCGGTTTTTGATGTAGTCTCTTCTAACACGCTTATATTTCGTTATATCCTAAGTTTTAAAATTAGTTCAGAGGTGTTAAGAACTTGTATACACGAATTTAGCACCAAGGTTCTCTAGTTGCCTCTTTTGTTAATACCGTAAAGCCTAAACTTACAATTGTGCACTAATTAATAACTTGGACTCGATTTTTGATGTAGTCTCTTCTGACACTTTTATTTAAATATAGCATAAGTTTTTAAATTGCTTTCGAGGTTTTTAGACCTCCTATGCCTAGTTTGAGCACTGAAGTTCCCTATTTGTCTATTTTGCTAAGATCGTTGAGCCTAAACATATACTTTTGCGCCAATTCATAACCTAGTATCGATTTTTGATGTAGTTTCTACTGAACCTTTATTTGCATATAACCTCAGTCTTGGAATTGGTTTTGAGTTGTTTGGACCTGTATGCCCGATTTTGAGCACATGAGGTATTTGGACCTCCTATGCCTGATTTGAACACTGAAGTTCCTTATCTGTCTGTTTTGCTAAGACCGTTAAGCCTAAACATATACTTTTGCGCCAATTCCTAACCTAGTATCCATTTTTGATGTAGTTTCCTAGTTATCTCTTCTTTATTACTCTAAAGCTTAAACCTACAATTGTGCCCCAATTTATAACTTGGACTCGATTTTCTATCGAGTCTTTCCTAACACTTCTATTTCAATATATCCTAAGTGTTCGAATTGGTTTCGAGGTGTTTTGACTTTATATGCTCGATTTGAGAGTCAAGGTTCTTTAATTCTCTTTTAAAAACACGTATAGTCGATGATGCAAGGACTTAACCAATACTCCACAAAAACCAAGACAGATGGGAGGCGTGAGATCAAATCCCTTATCTCATAGCCCAAGTAACCCGGTCGAGATCTCCCAGTGGGCCCCATCCCATGGGCCCACAGGGTGGAGCCCGAGATGGAGTGGTCCACTCTCCACGGAGTAGGGCCCACTTGGAGGTCTTGATTGAGTAGCCAGAGGAGCTATGAGATAAAGTGATTTAATCTCACGGTCTCATCGGTCGCGGTTTTTGGGGAGTATTGATCAAGTCATTGCATCAAATGGTATCAGAGCAAGTCTAAGGTTCGAGTCTCCTCACTGGTGTGGGTGGATGATGCAAGGGCATCTCCACACTGGGTGTGTCAATTTTGGCACCTAGGTGTCTCTTTTGTTTATACCGTAAAGCCTAAACATACAATTGTTCGACAATCCTAACGTAGACTCGGTGTTTGGATCTTTTATTATTAATTTGGGCACCATGGTTCCTCAATTGTCTCTGTTAAAAAACCATTAAGCCTAAATCTATAATTTTGTGCCAATTTCTAACCTAGACTCGCTTTTTTATGTAATATCATTTGACACATTTATTTCGAACTAACCTAAGTCCTGAAATTGGTTTCGAGGTGTTTAGACCTCAAATGCCCGATTTGGGCACCGAGGTTCCCTAGTTGTCTAATTTATTAATACCATAAAGCCTAAACCTACAACTGTGCACCAATTCATAACCTAAAGACGGTTTTTGATATAGTGTTTTCTGACACCTTTATTTCAATATAACCTAAGTATTGGAAGTGCCTCCAAGGTTTCTGCACCTCGTATGCCTTATTTGGGCACCGAAGTTCCCTAGTTCCCTTCTTTGTTAAAACCATAATGCCTAAACATATAATTGTATGCAAATCCTAACCTAGACTCGATTTCTGATGTGATCTCATTTGACAGCTTTATTTCAATATAACCTAAGTATTGGAATTGGTTTCGAGGTGTTTGGACCGCGTATGCCCGATTTGGGCACCATGGTTCCCTAGTTGTCCTTATTAATACCGTAAAAGCCTAAATCTAGCCTCGGTTTTTGATGTAGTCTCTTCTAACACATTTATATTTCATTTGTAAAAATTGGTTCCGATGTGTTTGGAACTTGTATACACAATTTTTGCACCGAGGTTCTCTACTTGCCTCTTTTGTTAAGATCGTAAAACCTAAACCTAGAATTATGAGCCAATTCTTAACACAGACTCGATTTTTGATGTGGCCTCTTTTGACACCTTTATTTCCATATAACCTTAGTGTTGGAATTGGTTTCGATGTGTTTGGACCTTGTGTGCCCGATTTGGGCAATGGGGTTCTTTATTATCTATTTAATAAAACAGTAAATCCTAAACCTACAAGAATAGGTAAAACTCGTGAAAGAACACCTTTTAATCGAGGACTAGGAGTGAACAATAAAGCTTCAATTGAAAGAACAAGCACACCAGCCATTTTTGTCTAAGCTGATAAATTGAATCTAGTAAAATCATACCAAGTTGATCATAATGGAGATCAAAAAGAGATGTATAACCTTCAGCTGCAGCAAAGTCCGCAAGTATTTACCCCATGGCTGGTAGAGATAAATTAGGCCCAGACAGGTGAAGGAAAATTTCTTCCATCATCTACCAAATCAAAATATAGCAAGCTTCACTAGAAGCCAAAAAACCTGCCCACGAGAAAAGAACAAGGAAAATAACAAGAGTATTACATAGGCAAGTAATATTCAACTAAGCGTCAACGTCGCCCATCGTTTCCATGAATACTCTAGCCAACCCTTGTCTACTTGTCACTTCAACCGGGTTTTGTTGCAGCACATTGGTTTTAGGGAATGCCCTAACATTAGCACGAGATAGCAATTCAAGATATATCATAGGATTTTGCAAGGTTTTTTTACCGATTACAACCTGACATGCAACTAACTGATAACTCAAAATTTAGAAGTATCTCTCTAATGGAAAACTAGATCAATTATCACATAAATCTTATCTTATGAGGTGACTCAGTAAGATGATGTGGACTAGAGAGGAACCCCTCATGGCTAACCATATGGTTTGAGACATATAAACACTTGATGGGATGACTTAGGATGATCATGCATCAATGGGTTTCTATGACCCTATATATAAAAGAGAGAAAGTCAAGGGGTATTTCAAAACTTTGATCTCAGGTCTTTTTCCTTATTTCCCACAATGTCTCATCTCAACTTAAAATGCGTCTTTCCTAGCGAAGCTGAATGCCAAATGAAGTAGGAACAAAGAGATCTAGCCAAGGGCAGCAACTTATTCCCCAGTTGTAAAGTAAGAGATCTACAAGGCCTAAAGCTAGAGGGAGTCAGAACAAAGAGTTCTAGCCATAGTCTCTGGCAGACGCTCTCCACGACAATGAAAAAATCTAAGGTTTTTGTGTTAGGGTTCTCTATGTATTTTTCTGGTTCGATTGAAGGTGAAAGAATTGAGATTTTCTGGGCTGAATCCGGTCCCTTCGAACTTTAAAGGCAGAACAAGAGGAAGATGAGTATGGATTCGAACTCTTGATAATGGTAATCTGTGTTTACCCATCAATCACTACTACTTGAATTGATGGTGATGGATCTTACTGGGATTGAAACAGAGGATGTAAGAAATGCTTCTTTTCCATTTATGAGAATGATTTTTTTTCCTTTGGGTGTAAAACTTGTGAAATTTGAAAGGCAAAAGTGGTCATGGTTGTTTTTGGTTTTTGAAGTGTTATGAAAACATACCTACCTCTTGATTATCCTATTAAGTGATGTCTGAAGTAGATGGACCATGCTTTTAATTTTGAGAATAACCAAATAACAGATATATACAAGTTCACTCGCAAGTCGCTTGCTACAAGGAGTGTAAAAAAACTTGGAATTAGGAAGCAATCTTCTTGAGGTCAAGGGTGAGCTTGGGTTGCTTCACCCTGTGTTCAAAGCCATTAAGGTTTATCCTTTTCTTGCCTACAACATGTTTAAAGTCAAATTAAAATTTGGATGCCCTTGTCACTTTTTGCCGCTGATTTTGTTTGATGTTCAATTGTAATACATGTGATGCTGTTTTGTATGTTGTTACTATTTACATCTCTTGGTAGCTCTGGAGATTGTATTCTTTTGTTCTTTCTTCACTGTTATCACTATTTATATTAAAATGAAGGAATTATAACTCATTATGTGTTCAAGATTTTGCAATTCTGTGGCTAATGGTTGATGAGTTTCTATATGACAACTGTGGTGTGAGTTGTGACCCTCATGAATGGCTTGAGCTAAGCCAAAAATATTTTTAGTTTACACTCCATATCACTTTATAAGCTTACATATTTAATGGTCTTTAATTAAATGAAGCTAGGGAATTAATTTCAGGATTTTACATCATTTTTATTTTTCCAATCTGGAATGGCCTTCACCGGTACTCCTGTTTTCAACTGTTCTTCTTTAAAGGGGCTTATTTGGTGGAGACTTAATTTGATTATACAAGTGACTGCCCAAGAGAGCGCAGAGTCAGTTTGAACCATATTTCATTTGTTTTTCTTCAGCTTCTGTTTTGCCTTTTTTGGTTAATGTGGCTGAAAATATGTAGCTCTGAAATGGGATTTTTTTGATGATCCTATTTATAATTCCAGAAACGAGTCAGCTTAGTATCGAGGGCTAAGTTTACCCGACAATTTGTAGAACTGTCCGCCCAAATCTGTCTAAGTTCACTATCAAAGCAAGAGAGAAAGTGAACATACAGATTGATGGGATGTAAATTTTATTTCTCAAGTTTGTGTTAGGAAATAATGGGTGCAGTTGGGGGCCTACTGAGATTTTATGTTCTTTTTTTCATTTGTTTTTGTAGGTTTTGACTTATTGTTTGGTTGAACCCACAGACCAGCCCACCTACTGAGATTCTATGTTCTTTTTTTCATTTGTTTTTGTAGGTTTTGACTTATATTTTGGTTGAACCCAAAGACCCCATATAAGTTCTCGAGGAACACATTCGCAAAAGGCATGTTCTCACTCTGTTTCTCTCAGACTTTAAAAATTGGCTTCTATATTTTTATATTAGCTTTCATTGATTGATCATTACAAAATTTATATAAGCTTGCTTTATTGCTTTCAAATATTAATATTTATTTTTTAATGAGGTAATCGTTCTCTATTAGGATAATAAATACTTATCTTGGTCTCACTTGTCACACTTCAAATACAAGATCGTCATGATTAATTGTGAAGAGTTTGGAGGCTAGCATCACTTACAATAACAAAAATATACGTATGAATATGGAAAATACACTTGAATACATATAACACACCCAAAACTTGTTACATATGACTATATGAGTTCGTTGTACATGAGTAATGTAAGCTCTAAAATGATTAAAGATGGGAAATTTAAAATTTTTAATGCATTATCCTTACGAAACTAAAGCCTATTTTTGTTGCAATTGTGGTGTAGTATTTGATGTGTCGAGTCATAAATACAATACTCAATCGGCACGGTTATGACTTACTAATTTTGTTGGATGATCATTGGTGCTCAATTTAGAATTAGGATTAGCTGCATTTTTTCTTTATTTTTATACATTTTGCAATTTGAGAACCTATTTTATATATTTGGTAGGACTTCTTTTGCATTTATTCCCCTCAAGTCCTATTTTAAACTCCCTTTATATATTTTGTAGGATTTCTTTTGCATTTATTTCCCTTCCCATTCTCTTCTGTTCAAACTTCTCATCAATTACATTCTCCAAGTAGTATTTTCGTCTTACTCATGTCCACGTGCAACTAGCAATGTCCCAAGTGGTGCAAGTTATGTGTCCTAATTGGCACATGTGCTTTAGAATATGTGTTAAAATGGATCTCTTTTACATTCTCCAATTACCAGTTTCATCATACACGTCTCCAATACTAATAAGAATACTATTGATAAAAAAAAAATACTAATAAGAATACTTACATTCTCCAATTACCATAATAAGAATATTCAGTGTGTTAAATACTAACATTAAATAAATAATTAAAATAATATACCTTAATAAAACTAAGGAGAGTGCTAACCATAGACACCCACTCTCTTTAGCACAAGCACAAATACTTTGTGGTGGGGCCCACAACTTAGGTGTTTGTCGAACTTGTAAGAGTGGGACGTCCATAACCCTGTGAGTCTAGCTCAATCTTAAAAGTAATATTTTTTTTTATAATAATACTATACTATAAAAATATTGCTCCTTTTAGTTTTATTGAGGTATATTATTTAATTTATTTTTATTATTTATCTAGTGTTAGTATTTAGCTTTGCGAGTTAATCAATGGTAACAAGATGCCTTGCTTGAGGGAAATTCTCTTCTTAAGATTTGATCCAAATACAATCCTCTTCTTAGTTGTTGTACTTTTAGATATTATATTTTATATTATTTATTTCTTCAAAAATTTTGATGTAGAAATTGATATTTTGATCTTTTTTTAATGTACAACTACACCTTGTGAGCTATATGGAATGGGGCGTGAAATATGACTTTTGCAAAAGGGCCACTTACCCTATGCCTCAACTTGCTCTCGACTGCCCTTCTGCTTTTGCCTGTGTTGCTGTCGATGAATTCCCTTTGCTCTCGCCTTCATTAACGGTAAATTTTATCATTTTGTTTAATTGTTTTCTTATCTTGTTTTGTTAATAACATGATTTTTTAATGATTTTTAAAGTAGATTTTTTCGCTAAAGTAATTAATTACACCATTAAAACTATATAAAAACTACGATGCAGAATGAACAATTTCTTAAAAGGACAATTAATTACATGTTTCACCTTGCTATCAGCTCACGGTAAGTCTCATCATTGTGATTGGGTACTCAGATTTTTCATTGAAATTTTATTCGTGCTAATATGATTTTTGATAGACTTAAATAATGTTATTTTTTGGAGCTCGGGGTGTCCCCAACACTTTAGGTCAGGACTAATCCCCGAGGGTGTAAGCCCACAACCCACCACACCAGGTAAGTCCGGGTAAACCCGTGCGGGGCTGGCCCTAATGGGGGAGTGAGAAATGGAACCAGTGCTACTTTATCTAAGTTAATGGTATCGTTATAGAGTTGATAATCTAATATTTTAATAGTTTAGTATTATTATAGAAAAAATATCACTTTTTGGATTTAGATGCGTGTAGACTCACAGGGCCGTGAATGTCCCACTCTTGCCAGTTTGACAAACACCTAAGTTGTGGGCCCTACCGCAAAGTATTTGTACTTGTGCTAAAAAGAGAAGACGTCTATGGCTAACACTTAGCTTAGTTTTATTGAGATATATTATTTTTATTATTTATCCAGTGTTAGTATTTAGCTTAGTGAGTTAATCGATGATCTCTAGATGTCTTGGTTAAGGGAAATTCCCTTCTAAAGACTCGATCCAAATACAATCCTTTTCATAGTTCTTTTACTTTTAGGTATTAAATTTTATATTCTTTATTTCTTTAAAAATTTTGATGTAGAAACTAATATTTTGATATTTTTTTTCATGTACAACTACACCTTGTGAGCTATATTGAATGGGGCGTGAACGACGACTTCTACAAAAGGATCACTTACCCTAGATATCACATTGCTCTCAGCTGTTCTTCTGCTTTTGCCTGTGTTGCTGTCGATCGATGCGCTTTGCTCTAGGCTTCATTAACGGTAAGTTTGATCTTTTTGTTTAATTCCTTTCTTATCTTGTTTTGTTAATAATAAGAATTTGTTTTTCTAATTTCTAAAGTAGATTTCTTCGCTAAAGTAGTGAATTATATCATTAAACTATATGAAAACTACGATGCAGAATCAACAACTTCTAAAAAGGACAATTAATTTCATGTTTCATCTTGCTATCAGCTTTACTCACAGTAAGTCTCACCATTTTGATTGGGTACTCAAAATTTTCATTGAAATTTTGTTCTTGCTAATCTTTTTTTTTTTTTTTTTTATGTCTACACCTTGTGAGTTATATGGAAAGGGGCGTGAACGACGACTTCTGCAAAAGGGCCACTTACCCTAGGCCTCACATTGCCCTTGGTTGCCCTTCTGCTTTTTCCTGTGTTGCTGTTGATGAATGCCCTTTGCTCTCGTCTTCATTAATACAATCCTCTTCTTTTCTTATCTTGTTTTATTAATAGTATGATTTTTTCTGATTTCTAAACTAGATTGCTTCGCTAAAGTAGTTAATTACTCAATTAAAACTATATTTAAACTACGATGCACAATCAACAACTACTAAAACGGATAATTAATTCCATGAAAACCTTTCTTTCGGCTTCACTTGCAGTAAGTCTTCTCACCATTTTGATTGGGTACTCAAATTTTTCATTGAAACTTTATTCTTGCTAATCTGATTTTTTATGGCTTAAATAATCTTTAATAATAAAAATATTTGGTACTCGAAATACTAACATTAGATAAGTAATTAAATATTATACCTCAATAAAACTAAGGGGAGTGCTAGCCATAAACGCCCACTCTTTTTAGCACAAACAAATACTTTGTGGTGGGGCCCACAACCTAAGTGTTTGTCGAACTGGTAAGAGTGGGACGTCCACGACCTTGTGAGTCTACATACAGCTAATTTTTAAAAGTAATATTTTTATCTATTAATAGTACTATACTATAAAATTATTGTTCCCTTTAGTTTTATTGAGGTAAATTGTTTTTATTATTTCTCTACTGGTAGTATTTAGCTTAGCGAGTTAATCAATGATGACTAGATGTATGACGACCCATAATTTTAATATAATAAAATTGGGGTTATTGATCCTTAACTAGGCTGAATTGTACAAAAATTGATTAAATTTGTGGGATGTGGGTTTTTGTGTGGGACTGGGTTTGTAACGATAAAATTCAGTATTTTTATTTGAAAATCGCACACAGCGTGTCGGTCGGCTATCGGGACAATTATTCGTCGTGCTAGTTCCATCATACATTGATTCGCGTTGACGTAGTGCAATCAGTGTTCAAAAACCCAGGAAATACGCGGGATTGGACATTTAGTAGGTCCTCAGTATTTTCAGCCTGTCCCAATAGAAATCTGCGAAACTTGTACCACTGCGGGTCAGTAGACCCTGGGGACGACTATTTGTCGTTTCGGCAGTTTATCATCTCATATAAGTAAAGGATAACTTGTTTTGTGTCTGAAATCAGTAAATTAGTGTTTTTGCAATTTTCTCCCGGATTTATTTTTGTTGTCAAAACTCAGAATCTTTCCCCTAAATTTCTACCACATGTGTCAGACTGTCTAAAGTTCGGTCACCTAAGTTTCGTGAAAATCCGATGTCGTATAGTAGGTTTACGAAGGTATTATACATGAGAAAAATCGAAAAATAAGTTAACCGGTCAAATTAGTTGACCCGGTCAACTTTCCACACCATAATGGTCATTGCGCATGATCTCAACCCCCCATCCTCTTGCCTATATAAAGGGGGCAAGGCCCTGTCATTTCTCACGAACAGAGAGCAAGAGAGCCAAAGCTCTGTCTTGCCCATTCTAGAGAGAAAGTCTAGAGAGAGTGAGAGAGATGAAAGAAGAGGGCGCTCCTTGGGGTTGATCGTCGCTCCCGACGTAGTGGCGGTCTCCGTTTCGCTCCCAGACGCCTCGATCTTCACGTATCGAGGTAAAATCTCTTTTCCCTCTTTCCTATTTTCCCTTTAAATATGTTTTTCTTGTTGTGGATGATGTTCTTGCTTTATAGCGTGGATGAAAAAGGGCCCAAGACCCGTTGTATACTTAAAATAGGTAAAACCCCCTTCCATCTTTTCTATTTTCTCCTAGCTACCCCTTTTCTTCTTTATTTTGTTATTGGAATGTGATATGAGTTTATGGTGTGAATGGAAAAAAGGTCGGAGACTCGTGCATGTTATGGATTGTGTTTGTGGTCATGGATGAAGATGGAATTAGAATTGAGCGAGAGAGAGGTAGCCCTCAGTTTCGGGTTGAAAAGCTCGGAATTTCATGCTCGAATAAGCTTGGGCGATCAATCGTCAGTTTGGACGATCGATCTCATTGCATGCAAAAGCCGTGGGTGATCGATTGTCCGGTGTTTTGACGATAGTTGGTAAGCATGTCAGAGGACCTGGGGGATTTCTGGACCATCGGCGATCGATTGTAGGGTGTGACGATCGATCGTCAGCAACGATCGATGGAGATCGATCGTCCTTGTACCCGGAAGCCTGATTTGGGCTTCTATACGCGAAATGTGATGTGTTCGGATGCTTGTTAGGGCAATGGATGGATCTATTGGCCCGAATATGTTCCCTATGGGAATGACTTGTTATTATGTGATGCAATTTGTTATTTGTTGGGCAATGGACGGATCCATTGGCCTGGATATGTTCCCTATTGGAACAACCATGACATGATGTGATGTTATAGCGATGGTAGGGTCCATCGGCCTGGGAAAGTTCCACCTCGGAACAGTCTTTGTGTGATGTGTCGTTAATGAAACATTTATGAGTCGATGAAAGGGTTCATCGGCCAGATCATGTTCCCTAGCGGAACAATATACTTCTGGACTTGGTCTATGGGCGCGAGGCCTAATTGGTTCAATTTCCTCCATTCTAGTCAATGGAAGCCCAACTGGTTATTTTAGGTGGAGAAACTGGATATGGGTCTGCGTCATCTCTTGTGACATGCTTGCCATCTCTTGGCAAACTCTAGTTCACTTTTCCTAGTGGAGGAGTGCCTTCTTTATTCTTTTGGGTTCACCTTCTTGTGATCCCACTTCTTATACTTTTGTTCTTTTCGTTTATATATATAATGATTCTGATAGGCTAGAATGGCAAGACAAGTTTTGTGTTATCCAACCTTCCCAAGCCTATTTTAGTGACGCACAAATTGGGAAATAAATGTGTGAGGTTTTTCATATATGGTGCACACATTCCTATGCTAGAGTGTGATCGCAAAGGCAATTGAGGCTCACTTTCACTTTCCATTGTTGTGCAGTCTCTAGGGTCCGTTCTCTCTATTGATGGTGGTTCCCACCTGAGTAGGTGCATGGACCTCATGTTAAACTCACCATGAATCCAAGGGCACTTACATGCAAAGGGCTGCTATAAGAAAGAGACCCTTGTTCTTTTACAACACCATATAATCCAATTCCAGGAAACAGAGAAAGCTCATACTAGAGCTAAAACAGAGCTCATTCAGCAGTCAACACCCTATGAGCCCATGGCTTAGCTCGTCCAACAAGGGATGAGAATCTGATCTCCAATGAAACCCTCTGGTTTTCCTTCTTTTCTCTTGTTTTCTATGGTTTGATAAAGGCTTATGGCATGCCAAAGCTCATATTAGAGAGATCCTTGATCTTGTGCTATTGGATTTAGTTGGACGTATTGTTGTGATCACTTATTTAGTCTTGCATGATCATTCGAGGATCAATCAATCTTAATTTTAATTTCTAATCTGAAAGCTAGAATTGGGTCAATGTCATTAAACAGCTTATGACCAATTGGACAGAGATCAGTACAGAACTTTTTGTAGACAAAGCAAGAACCTTGCGGTTTGTGTGAAAATGACTTTGGCCTCTTTTCTTGGAATATGGAACGTCGTGGACAGCATGAAGAAATAATAGGGGTAGGAACAAACTCTAGGCTTCTTGCTGAAACTGAAAGTATAAGACATTGTGCACATCATGTAAGGGTAGGAGTTGCAAATATAAAGGTGTTCTTTGTAATACTAATGTGGGATATGAATATTCTTTGGGTAAGTAGGCGCCAGATCAAAGTGTTTGTGCAACTTATGTAAGTACGGTATTTTCACAAATCTTATTCTTTTCAGTGTACCTCATTCTTTCCGATAATAGTTTTAATGGACAGGGCTTATGATAATAATAATTGAAAACAGATTGAAATTATCTCATGACATTGATTGAGTGCTGGTAATATTCTTCTCTTAGTCCTGTTTAGGCTCTCCACCTTGAACTTTACCCTAACATCCGTGGGACGTATGGTTAAACAGAAATTTTGTGCTTATTTGGCATTTTCTGCTAACTTTTTCTATCTCTGACTGAAATCAGGGGAAGGATGTTGGAAGAACTTGGTGACTAGATGTATTTCTTAAGGGAAATTCTCTTTTAGAAACTAATTTTTTGATATTTTTTTCATGTACAATTACACATTGTGAGCTACAGAGATCTCTACATGGAATCCTTGTAGACTCCATCTCTGTGTGCCACGTACCTATTACTTTAACAGTTGTTAACGGAAAAGATTAAGCTCCCGTCAATTCCCGTAAGGAACCTTAATATTTTAGTAGATTTCAGCCCATTTCTCTCTCCTCTCTATCTTAAGTCACTCTTCTTTTTTCCTTTTCTCTCTCTCACATCACTTTCTTCTCCATCTCTTCCTCTCCTTCTCCCCCAAAGCTTTAATGGAGTTTTGATTGACTAATTAAGGAAAATAGCTCAAACTTGAGAATCTTGAATTAGCCATACTTATTGTTAATGGTGTCCACGAATTGAGCTGAGCTGAATACAAGATAAATTTGTCAAGATCGAACAATGTTCAGGGAAATTCCACAATATCGAGCCGTAGAAATCAATCATTTAAGGGATTACAGGATCATCTTGTTAGAGAGACTATAGAGCTAGAGGAATCAAAGAATGATAGAAACAATGAGTAATTGTCGCAATATTCTGTGGCATGGAAGTACTAAGATACAAAAAGAAATGGATTAGGGAAAGAGACGAAACAAAGAATCAAAGCCTCCTTATAGTTGGTAGCAGGTTTTGAGGCTTCCAGTTCTAGCTGAGTTTAGGTCAGCTCTATGCGAGCCCAAACTAAACTTCATGCCCCTATAGTCTAGTCAAAACCCAGTCTAATCCATTAAAACCCTAGCCCAGTCCTTGTACTGGATTGGGCCAGTGGTTCTCGAACCATGCGGGCTCAATTGTAGCCCTATTTCAGAGTGACTTGTGGATCAGACCTTGTCATCCACTAAAACCTGAACCAGACGCGAATTTCTGGATCAGACCGTGTCATTGCAATCACTCTACCATTTGACTTGATGAAAACAGAGAGAAACACATTTTATAGGGTTTCTGCACTTCCATTTTTCACAAAAGCCTTAGTTCTCCTAATCGAAGTAATTATTCAACCAAAACTCCATTAAAGCTTTTGGGAAGGGGAGGGAGAGGGAGAGAGTGGCGGGAGAGATGGAGAAGAAAGTGGCGTGAGAGAGAGAAAAGGAAAGAGAAGGGTGACTTAATGTAAAGAGGAGAGAGAATTTGGCTGAAATCCACTAAAATATTAAGTATCCTTACGGGGATTGACCTCAATCTTAATCTTTTCCGTCAACAGCTGTTAAGGTATTGGGTATGTAGCACAAAGAGGTGGAGTCTACAAGGATTCCTTATAGAGGTCTCTACAAAGGATCCCGACTCACTCTAATGGGTGTATACAACGTATGTAGCACCTTTCCACCGACTGCTGGCGGTCTCCACTCCAGCCTGAACTAATAAGATTTGCAGTGGATTACCTCTGGCAGATGCCCGAGATTTACACTCGGCACCACTTTTTGCATGATGTGGGAAGACATTTAATTAGGGTAGTGGTAGCATGCTTTGCACATTCCGTTGGGTGGTACACGCACACCTCCCAAGCTCGTCACATGTCCTCTTTGACATCCATTAACTGTGGTGATGATTTACTCATTCTTAGGGTCAAAATAATATAACCTTAGTTAGAAAAATAATCATAAGCAAGGTTAATTTTTTTTAAAAAAACTAAGGTTAGATTATTTAACATTAGGAATGAGTGAATCTTAACCACGGTTAATAGATTTTAAAAATGACATGTGGTAAAGTTGGGAGGTGTGCGTGTACACCACTCAAAGGAATGTGCAGTGCATGCTATCACTCCTATAGTTAAATGCCTTCCCACGGGTCATGAAAAGTCTGAGTTTTAATCTTGAGCATCTGCCAGAGAGAATCCATTGCCGAGAAGATCCCATGTCTTAATCTAAAAAAAAATAGTAGGAGAAACCATGCACGCGTATTACTCACCATACAGAAAAATACATGTCAGTTTCCAAATGACATGTTACTTTTAGATTTTTTTTATTTAATTTACTGGCAGCTCCGCTAAAATGCCACATAGCTCCGACTCAAAATTAATCTCTTTCCATTGTAACGAAATTGAGATGGCCGGTCCTCATTGAGCCAGGCCTCATAAAATCTTTAAGTTAAGCTTAAGCAGGGTTAAATGGGGTGTTCAAGGGGACATGAGGACACATTGGTATGTTGGATAACGTAATGAGGAGGTATGCTAATCACTGTTTTTTTTGGTTCATTAGAGGCCTTATAGACTTATGGGCTACACAATGAGGGGTAGCCCTCCCTCTTCTATAAATCCCCCCAACCATATGTAGGTGAAATCGATCCCAGGTCTCTTGTACGATGACAAGAGATATTACCAACTAAACTAGCTGGCCTCACTTCTCCTATTATATCTTCTTCTTGCTCCAAATTTTGCTCGAAGCAGCAGTGTGCGGCAGTAGCAGCATTAACTCCATCTCCACCTAACCCTTTCGCAACCCTAGTTTTACCCATGGTTGAAAATATCGGTATTGGTCGCCGTATCACTAAGTCCAAAATAGGATATGTATCGGTGTATCGGTACCGTATCGGTTGGATAGAGCGAAAAAATTTAGGATACGCAAAAAAAAGTTAGGATACGCAAGAAAAAACTTGGATACCTTACATAAAACCTCTTTTAATGAAAATATAAGCTAAAAACAAACTAAATAAAGACCTTCAACTACATTTAGAATCATACATATGAGAGTTAACAAATTTATAAGCTAAAAAAGGCGTACACGCTGATAAATATGTATAAAAATACAAACCCTAGTTACTTAACCAAGTGATAGAAGCCCACTCGCATTAATAAATCAAAAATATGAAAATACATTGACCCTTGTATTCACAAATCAAATTACATACATGATAGAATCTCAATACCACATTGAGATTTGTGTTGACTTATATTCTATCATTGTAGAATTAGGAATTGAGTAGAGTGATACATTATGAGTGGTCCAGACATGATGGCACCACTGTGTCCAAGTCATCATCGTGTGGTACATTCTCAGGTACATTTTTCCATAACTGTTAGTCGAAGATTGGAACTGAGCATCATAACCAGTGGCTCTTGATAAATTGGGTTGGGCTGGGGCATCATAACCAATGGTTCTTGATAAGTAGGGCTGGGCTGGGGCATCATAACCAAGGGATAAACTTATTTACATATTAATATCTAAAGTAAATGAAAATAAAATCATTTACTTATAATATATTATGTAAATAAGTTGTGTGTATCGAGTCAGTATTGTCGATCCTAGTGTAAATGGAATGAGAAAAAAAACTGCTTGAAAAATTCTCGTATAGAGTGTATCGGGCTTGTATCGGCCCAATACAGTGAAGTTTTTTTTTTCCAGCATACCAGTGTATCGGGTAGTTCCAAATAAGATACGTATCGGCCCGTATTGGTTGATACGTATCGATATTATAAACTATGGTTTTACCCGAATACGAAACATCCAACCAGCGGAGATATGCTTGGTGATTGTAGTCTCTTCCCTTGTTTCCAGGGCCAAAAATCTGAAACCGTTGATGGAAACTCTTATCTTGATCCAGTCCTTCTGGTCTCTAGCATCGGAGGTTCCATCTTGCATTCCAAGGACAAAAGATTCGGGTTCCAGACCAGGGTTTGGGTTCAAATCTTCCTAGCTAATTTGTAGTTCAAGAAGAAGCTCTGGCCCATCTATAATCCCAAAACAGTTCCGTCTCTTCTAAGAGATATCTCTTGTGGTTTTGAATCATTTCAGCTTTGATACTTTGATCCTCTCCGATTTTTTTTGCGGGGTGACAATGTTTATATTTATGTCTCAATCTATTTTAGTAATCTGCTCTGTTTAATATAGTCCTCATGAAGTTGATTGTAGTGAAACTTTTTTTCCAGGTTATACAAAATCTTTAGATGATAACACTGAAATTGTCGTACCTGATGATGATTATAGACTCTATGCAATTGATATTTTAGACCCCTCATTGGTAAGATTCATAGTTGTGTCCATGCCATTCCCTTAGAATGAGAACAGGAGTAGGTTACCATTATCATGGATTTATGGGTTTATAAATTTGCTAATTGCAAGACATGGGTTTTTGTTATTCCTTTTTATATATGTATACACACACATACATTTTAGCATAATGCCGTCCTTGGAGGAATTTCCCACATGAGGTGGCAAGATCACTCAATTAATATGATTTTTGGGTAATAGCTCGTTAAGATGTGTTCCACTGAAAGAATGATCCTAATTGATTCATAATGGCAAAAAGTAAGGCACCATTTGGACCTAGCATATTCACCAGGCCAGCACTGACGTTGATGGTGCTTGGCAGTTGGCATCACAATGTGGGGTCTGCCATCTTTTTAGGAGTTATACTATAAAGCATGATATATGATAGAGAAGCTTCTTGAAACACACGATTTAATAACACATGACTTAACCGAAGTTATGGCTTTAATAGAACCGAGTGATGGAACAGGTTCGTGTCGCCACCCTAAAATATTTGGGATAAGGCATTGATGATGAGACTTCTTGAAACAATTGAGATTTAAAAAAAAAAATGATGCATCAAATTCCAAACTGTTACAACTTACAACTAGTTCTTAGATACACTAGCATTTCTGAAAACCATAAGGAATTTAGTAAACCTTTATAAATGCGTATAATCTTTAGTTAACAGTATTATGCACTTAAGATTCAATGAAGGTTTGAATGGCTTGTAGTTGTGATCTTCAAATGACTTCATTTCCCCTACATCAATCTATAGCATTTAAATTGTTCATCAGTTGTCTCCCTGTTAGTAGTGTAAATGCCAGCTAATCACATGGTTATTATCTCAGTCAAACTACGTCAAAAAACTCATCCATATCGGGTTATAAGGTGTTCTAGAAGTTCCTGGATTTATTCAATACTCAGAAGCAGTTTAGTAGAAACTTTGCCCCATTTTCTTAATCAAAACTACTTATGTTTTTGAAAGTAGAAAATAGTACAAGCTTGAAGTTAATGTTAGAAGTGCAGGGCTATGGATCTATTTATTACTGCATAAATTTCTAGTGACCTTGGCGTATACACTTTAACATTCATTAGTTTCATGGATGGATAGAGTTAACTTAGGTTTAGAAACCAAGACCATGATACTCAGTCGAAACTTGACTTAAATTTGATTAGCTTAGTGAGTCTAGTCGGTCATTTTTTTCAATATTGAAGTGCAATGGCCTTGTTGCCTAAGGCGTGTGTGTGTGTTTGGGTGTATGCATTACTTGTGTTTAACCAAAAAGAAGTTATTATGAAAAAGTGCATGAATCCTTGACACGTTAACTTACACAATTCCTCTCCTCGTAACTTCTCAATGTCACAAGAAATCTTTAACGGAGAGGTGATTTTGTCTGCCAATTGTCACAATACAAAATGAGTTTATCAGTTCCTTGTCCAATGAATATATAATAATCATATATTGGCTTTTGAGAATACTGTAGGAAATTATATTCCTCTCTCTCTCTCTCTCTTTATTTGTCTCTTTTCAGGATACTAGGAGTAAAATGATATGTACGAAAATGTCAATCGATATAAGATATTCATAAAATAAAAAATGAAGTGCATAAGATATGCTTTTCTGGAATATTTTTCTTCCATGTAAATCTTAACACATATGAGAAAAGTAAAAGTTATTTGACTCCTTATCATTTGAGAGATGCCATCTGGTATAAGTGTGGCAAAAATGTATTCTTGTACTTGTGCTTTTGACTCTAACAATTTATTTTTGTTTTTATGTCTTTATCTCTCCTATAATACTCCTTTTCTTGATGTTCCAGTTTACAAAATGTATAGATTTGACAGACGTCTATCATTTCCATGATATGATTGATATGCTTATGACAGACGTCTATCATTTACAAGAAGGGAACTACGTTGTTTGGATATGGTTATGACTTCCGGCAAAGCAATAGGTAGTCAATTATATACTTGTTAATTTTTGGTTGGTTATATGATCCTCAGGTGAACCAAGCCTTGCCAACTGTTATGAATTAATGACTGTTAGAGTTCCTTGAACTTGCATATTATAAACTGTGAAATATTCACAGCTTCAGGATGGTTCTGTTGGCAGAATTGAAAAAATATTGGATGATCTGAAAGTAAAATTGGCTGCTGCATACAAGGCTTCTGGGGGGAGAAAAGTGAATATTATTTCACATTCAATGGGTGAACTTCTTATCTTGTGTTTCCTCTCGCTCTAGCCTGATGTGCGCATACTTTTCTTCTTCTTATCTGTCTATCTATCTATCTTGGTGACTAGTTGAATAATTTATCCTTGTTATTTGGAATGTATGCGGAGTTTTGTGCCATGAGAGGAATGACTTGTGATCTAAATTGTACATCAACAGGTATTTGCACAATATGTAAACAAGTGGATTTGCATCGCGTGCCCGTTTCAAGGCAATTCCTTTATACTTTGTTTTTCTAAGTAACGTTATTTTGAAAATATGGTCTAAATTAATATAATTTAACATATTAAGGGTGAAAAGTGTAGATGAAAAGGCCGTGCCATCTTTCTGTAGTCAAAATAAGAAATTGTTGCCTTTCTTGGGCCTGTGGATTTGCCAACTGCTACTCTTTTGGAGCTCTACTCATAGGGAGGTGGATGATTTGGTTCAGTTTGTTTGTGAATGTAGTTCGAATAGGGGTTAGGAAGTTGATACTTTCTATCTAATATTGTATTCTTTGAGGTTACTTGCCTTTGAACTTCTTTCTATATTTTTCTCTTTGCTCATTAATGAAACAATTATCTTACCAATCAAAAAAAGGGACAATTTTCCGTTTGATTTATATGCGGTATTGAGGAGGGAGACAGAGGGATCATTTTATTTTATTTTTTTACAGTGGTTTTAGAGAAACGTCTAAAAACAGGTTTTCTTGACTAGAATCAAATTTCATGGGACCAATCTAGTTTTTATAGCAAAAGATTCAGATGCATTGTGGTTTTCTTTAAGACAGGGTCATACCTCCAAATGGAACTTTTTACTACAAATCTGTAGACAGTTATGAGGTATAAAACAAGTTAAAATACAAAATAATGGTGAATCCAAATAAATGCTAACCGTTTTTTCTATTGTGTATTCATTTTTATCTGTAGACGTGCCTCCAAGTGGCATTTTGTGCAGTGAAAAACATGCAGAACACGTTACTTCCATTCTTGAGTTAAAGAATTTAAGGCATGTTTGCACTGGATTATTAATTCTGATATATGCTTAACAAAATGATTCTCTCTTAACGGGATTGCAATTTGTTGAGGGCTTTGAAAGCTACTTTTTCGTATCAAGATGGACAATGCATCAACTGGTAATTTTTCAGTTCTAACAAATTAGCAAGTATGATGATATGTTAACCCAAAGAAAACTAAGCAACTATGTGAAGACACCACTTACGGCTGTCCAGTCTTTCTTGATTCTTGCCTTAGAGTCTTGTAGTTCAATATTTTTTTTGCTTCGTCTTTTATTTAGCAAAATCTGTGATCAGTCCCACCTACAATGGATGTTAAAGTTCTTTAAGATTTGGGCCTACTTTCTTCAATGACTTTGATCATAATATGACCAGATTTTGAGTTGTGAGCATGTGAATTATATGGTTATTGTCTTGCAAGCATCCCAACAGGGATCTAACACATAGCTTATACACATCAATGTCAAACTGTTCATTTTCCCATATGGATGGGTTCTGAAATGGATACTTCACTGGTAGGTCATGCTTATACACATCAAGATGGACAATGCATCAACTGGTAATTTTTCAGTTCTAACAAATTAGCAAGTTTGATGATATGTTAACCCAAAGAAAATTAAGCAACTATGTGAAGACACCACTTACGGCTGTCCAGTCTTTCTTGATTCTTGCCTTAGAGTCTTGTAGTTCAATATTTTTTTTGCTTCGTCTTTTATTTGGCAAAATCTGTGAACAGTCCCACTCCCAAGTCCCACCTACAATGGATGTTAAAGTTCTTTAAGATTTGGGCCTACTTTCTTCAATGATTTTGATCATAATATGGCCAGATTTTGAGTTGTGAGCATGTGAATTATATGGTTATTCTCTTGCAAGCATCCCAACAGGGATCTAACACATAGCTTATACACATCAATGTCAAACTGTTCATTTTCCCATATGGATGGGTTCTGAAATGGATACTTCACTGGTAGGTCATGCTGTAAAATAGCCATATCTATTGGAAGAGTGATACATGTATAGCCAACCAAAAAAAGAAAAGAAAAAAAAAAGCACATGCACAAAGACAAGCGGACATAGACTAATTGCAATAATAAATAAATTTAGTTGATAGAAAATAAGAACATGAGATTTATTGGGTTAGCGGTATTACCTCAGTTTAGGGTTAGAAACTTGATCCGCCTTTGTAAAAACCTGAAAAGTCAGTTATAGAAGTTCTACAAACATGTCTCATAATGTGGTCTACCATCCCGTAGAAAGTTGCATTCTGTGCTTCTACCTGATCACCTTACTAATATTTGTAACAGAGGAAAATACATTTGGTTTTAGCATGTTATTTCTTGACCAATTCCACAATGCATCTCATTATCTTCTGTAACAGTTATTTATGCTGCTTGCTGAATAATCACAATGGCACATATCTAGTGGCTATGTTTTGTGAAGCTATCCACTGTCAGCTAAAATGACATAACTTGTTCTAATGTGCAGTTGGTTGAGTGCCCCTCAATATATGAGATGTTGCCAAATCCACAGTTCAAGTGGAAAAAGCAACCCCAGATTCGGGTTTGGCAAAAGGAATCCGAAGGCAAGGAAACTTCTTCAGTCAAATTGGAATCATATGGACCAACTGAAAGTGTTGTTCTATTTGAAGAAGCTTTGAGAAATAATGAGGTACAGCTTTCAAGTTTTAATAGCAGGATACCTTCTAAAACTGAAAGTGTTGTTCTATTTGAAGAAGCTTTGAGAAATAATGAGGTACAGCTTTCAAGTTTTAATAGCAGGATACCTTCTAAATTCTCACAATGACAGGTGTTTGAGATTTTCTGTTCTCTCTCTTTATTTTTTTTTAATTTATTTGTATTGGTTTCTCACCTATAATGTGTTTACGATCCTCGATCGTAATAGTGTTGATCTTACGAACTGATGATAGTAGAGACAGAATAATGGCCACTTGTGAGGGTGGGTCGTCCTCCTAATTGTTTTAATCAATAATTCTTTGATATTCAAGATTACATATTCTCCTATATAAAGCAACAAAACTACCTTATTAGTAGGAAATCAAAAACTGAGAATGACAACTAGAATATAGATAAACTAGGAGAGAAGATTAAGCAAATCTACCTAAGATAGCTATTATTCAAATTTAAATGGTGGTTACTCAAAGTGGGGAGACTAGTGTGTGAGGGATGCACATGGTATGCATGTAGGTAGTGGAGGTGTGCATCATTCCCTTCCCCTTGGAAATAGCCTTGTCCTCAAGGCTAAAAATCCCCAAAAATTTACGTTGGTCCTTCATCTTCGTCTTCTTCTTGAAATTGACCTTGATAGGCCTTAAAGTGGAGGTGGATCATTCAACATCCTAGCATGGAAAATCCACTCAACTCTCATCTTGATAATCTTTGGTTGGAATGTTTGGGGTTGAATCCGAACACCCAAAATCTCTTTTCATTCAGATCTGATCTACACAACACCATTTTCTATTGTAGCTTCAACTGCATCTTGTGTTTCGTCAAGAGCATCTTCAACTGCATTTGTTTGATCATCTGAAATTCGATTGTAATCTTGGCATTGTTTAACTATATAGATCCAACCCATGGGATTGTCTCCATTGAATTATGGAAAATCCACCTTCACTGATTGATGGTATGTTGGAGTTCGGTGAGAATCCCCTAACTCGTTGACATACCTTGGTGCTTTTTTTCATTGATTCCATCTCTTCCAGTATGACTTGGATTGGTGAGGAGTTTTGATCAGAACAGTTCATCGTTGAGTTTCTCAAGTGCTTGCCCAAGTTCTGCTTTGGTCACCTTGGTTTCTCAAGGATCAACGGTTTTGATACCTAATTGTTGTGATCCTTGGTCGAAATAGTGTTAATCTTACGAACTAGATGATAGTAGAGTCAAAATAATGTCGACTTGTGAGTGTGGTCGTCCTCCTAATTGCTTCAATCAATAATTCACTTCGTCCAAAGTAGAATTTTGTTGAAGCTTTGTTTACATAAAGAGAGGGACATGTTTGTTAGTGGCAATTGATTCGTTTGATTTGAATATTTTTTTTATCGGTAAATAAGCTCAATATAGAAAAGAAAGGAAGTACAATATAGATTTGAATATTCAAACAATGTTTTTTCTTCATTTGATAAGACCTATTAAACATACACCCTTTAGGGTTTTTTTGTGATTGATTTGTACCATTTTTTCTTGCTAAGTGATTATCTATTGCTGTTTTCTGAAACAGAAACAATTTTCCGTGTTTTATTTTGTTTGTTCTTGAGATATTCTTTCTGTATTCCAAGAAACAGCAAGTGCTATTCATGTAAGATTTAAATGTTTCTTCGTGATCTCAATTTGCTGTCCAGATTTCAGCAGTGTTTGAGAGAAGTCCAGAGACCATTCTACATCAGTAACTAATACCATTTTGAATTGTTTAGGAAGTGACTTTTCATGTAAAAAATGACAGTGACTTGTGAATCCCACAATAAATGCTTTGTACATTCACTTTTTTATCCAGACGCTTTGTACATTCACTTCGTCTGACTGGATATCCTCAACCTGAAAATAGTTAGAGGATATGAAATTCGATGTATTTGCATGGCTTAGAAGGCTTGAAGAAAGAAGACAATTTGAAGCCATCTCCGAACTTAAAGTTTGAACACCGAAAAGTCAGAATCATGTTTCCTATTCTCAAAATACCTACTGTTACTCCTTGCTACAGATTCGGGATGGTAATGTAAGGTACTATATCCTTCAAAAAACTTCTAGAAATTGATTGAAGCTTCATTAAACCATCATTATAATGTTTATGGAATTGATTTTTGTTTGAAAAGTATTATGTTGCACCAGGTACTGAAGGCATTCCTCAAATGAATGGCGAGTTCATTCTGAATAAGCAGATGAACTTTATCACTTTGAATTGTTGTATTGACTTGTATCTTACGATGCATCCCCTTCTAAATGAACAAAAAAGTACTTTTTTTTGGCTGAAGAACCCAATGCAGGAATCAATTCAAAGCCCAAGATGATAGCCAGCCTGACACCTTGTCATGTTTGTGCTTGATACTGGTACACAGGTCCAATGTCAAGGCTCTAAGTTGAATAGGCAAAGTTTTATTGATTATGGAGAACCAGTTTAAGCTGGGAATGCCAGGGATTTGTCGTAAGATTTTTAGCTTCTATTAAGTATGATTGTTTTCTGTGAGCATATTTGTTCTTTATTTTTATCATTAATGACCTTATTCATTCTTCATCGTCAATGATTTTGAATTTCCTTAAGCAAAATTCTGGAAGATGATGCTATGTTTCCATTTGATTAAAATCCAGTGAAATAGGCCAATTTTATGCTTTGACCCTGTAATATCAACAAATGGCCATGTATCTGACTGTATTTGGTAAATTATTTTATCTCTCTCTCTCTCTCTCTCTCTCTCTATATATATATATATATATATGTGTGTGTGTGTGTGTGTGTGTGTGTTTGTGTGTGTTATGCTTTGTTGGTAGCACAATAGTTACATCTCTGCCAAGAATTTCCTACATTCATCTGGATATTTTACCTGTGGTTATCATTTATTTTATTAACAATTTTCATTTTATTTACAGCTAACTTATGACAAGAAGGCAATAGCTCTACCATTCAACTTCTCTATTCTCAGATGGGCAGCGGGGACCCGCCAAATTCTCAATAATGCTCAACTACCAAATGGCGTCAGTTTCTATAACATCTTTGGGATATCGTTTGATATGCCTATTGATGTTTGGTATGTAACTAAGCCACATCACCCATTTGCAATACTAATGTCAGGACAAGAGGGCCTCCCTGCTTGTTAGGGGTGGAAATCCGACCCTCCTAAGCCTGCAAATTTGAGGGCTTTTTTTTCTACAAAGCCCGCAGGCCTGGGTAGAGCTGAATTCTTGAAAACCCTCTAAGTTGAGGGCTGGGCAGGGCCTCCACATGCTATTCTACACCATTATATATGTATAGTATTTATTATATATAAGATATATACTTACTATATTAGTATGTTGTTAAATATATTTTACATAGGAGCACTTTAATACTATGCCTTATGTTAGTATTGTGTCAAAATGCCTTTATGTTGGTATTGTTGTAAATTTAGATATATACTAGTACTATGCCTTATGTCAGTATTGTTTTAAAATAGCTTATTTTATCCCCATATCAAAATTAGTACTATATCTAAATCTTAACACTTTAATAAGATCTATACTATACATATAAGATCGATATGTCTTATATTAGTACTGTGTCAAAATTAAATATAAGGAAAGAAAAAACGTATAGCTAAACACATAACAAAAATATAGTATTTTATATATATAACTTCAATGTAAAACAATAGTAAACACATAATAATTTATAGTATATTATAATCTTTTTTAACTTTAAAAAAAATATACTACTCTGCCACTGAGTAAATAAAATAGAAAACAATAATTCAGTTGTGTTGCTATTTCTATTACATCGCCTGTCCCTAGACGGGATAAAGGAGGAGGATTGATTTCAAGTTGACATCCAAATGCAGTGTATGGAAAGAAATTTACTCTTCTTTTAGGCCCTGGCCCTACCCTCACCCGGTCCTAGTGCCCCCCGGGCCTGCTAAGACCTAGGCTCTGCCATCTGACAGTCCTACTACTTGTATGTACATGTGAGAAATGTGCAATGGGGTTGAAACCCGCCATTTGATTAGTCCAACATAAGGAGATCTCCTTGGCTGAAACTTGATCCGATTGGATATGATCGTAAAAATTGGAACTATTTCACTTTGCTTGGATGGTGAGAAGTAAAATGATGAGGATCTGGAGGAAGAGGTCCAGTGGATCAGATAGTTACAATCATCTGTTCAGGTGTCTTTATTGATTAGGTACCCTTTGTTACTGGGGTCCAGCCCTTGCATCTTGTTTGGCTTAGGCAGGGAGGTTGGTCTTCATGTCCGCCATCCTAAGAAGTATTCATCCTAATCCTTTCTGAAGCCAAATAAGTCGGAATTTGGCAATGCTGTTAGATCCTTGCTATTCATCTGACAATGGCAAATTTATTAAAGTGACCTGAATAGATGGTGGTAACTATCTGATACACTGGAACTTTTCCTCCAGATCCTCATAATTTTACTTCTCACCATTTAAGCAAAGTGAGATAGTTCAAGTGTTTAGGATCATATCCAATCAGATCAAGTTTCAAGCAAGGAGATCTCCTTATGTTGGACCAATCAAATGGTGGGTTTCAACCCCTTTGCACATTTCTCATATGTACCTACAAGCCGTAGGGCTTAAATGGGTTTTTCATTTCTTTTCTTAACTTTTTTCTATTTTTTAGTTTAAGCTGCCTGCAAGGTTTTCTTTTTCTTTACCAAGTCTTGTTGGTCATGCATGGGTTTTGAATTCCGGTATATTGGTATTCCATAATTATACCTTACCAATTGAGCAAGCACCAGTTGGTTAATATCAGGATGAATGAATACAAACTTCAAACCCATTTAATCTGACCTTTTAATCCTGTTAAAGCTCATTTATGCAAGTTTTGTAAAATCAAGATTCTCATAACTTTCTCAATTATAGTTCTTCTTTCTCTCTCTTGACCAATGCTCTGGCTTCCCTCACTCAAATGATCAGCCTAAAATAGGGCTTCATGAACTATAGGACAAGAAAGTAATTGTCAAATGTCAATATTAACAATCACTTTCAAAATGGTTATTCTCAACTTACTGAGACGCAAAAAAAATTGCAATATATTAAGAATGAATGTTGTGTCTGCAAGTAAACATACAATAGCTTGCTTTTAGTACAAGAGATTTATTATTCTTTTAATTTTTTTTTAATTTACAGGTCCATTAGACGAGTAATTATCTTATCCATCGAATTTTGTTGACTGGTCATTGATGATATTTGTTCAAAAAAGTCTATAGTTACTGTCACACGATCCAGCTGTTCTTTGACATGGATCTCGTAAGTCGTAATTGAGTTTCATCAAATGGTTGTCACGGCCACCTCTAGATGATAACAGTTATTAGGCTGGTAGACCATTGTTTGGACTTTGGTCTATAGGACATCTATAGATGTTCTGAGAAACAATGAGATGAAATGGGAGGGATCAGTCATAGATGTCCTAAGAAGGAATCTAATGTAATGTGAGATTTGTGCCAAGTAAAGACACAAAATTTGAATTTTTTTTCCTTAGATATGGTTGACCAAGAAAAGAAGGCATCTTTTTTCTTCTTTTTTTTTCATATTTTTTCCTCTAAATACAATGAAAAAAGAGGCGGCTTGTTTTAGCTTCCTCAATCTCTGATGAATCACATGTGAAAAGTGAAAACCACCGCCATTTGTTTGCAACCTACTCTCTGTGTGTGCGCACATGCGTGCGGATGTGGGTGTGGGTGTGTGTGGGTGGGTGGGTGGGTGGGCGTCCTAAGAAGGAATCTAATGTAATGTGAGATTTGTGCTAAGTAAAGAAACAAAATTTGATTTTTTTTTTCCTTAGATAATGGTTGATCAATAAAAGAAGGCATCCCTTTTTTTATATATTTTTCCCCCTAAATACAATGAAAAAAGAGGCAGCTTGTTTTCGCTTCCTCAATCTCTGATGAATCACATGTGAAAAGTGAAAACCCCCGCCATTTGTTTGCTACCTACTCTGTGTGTGTGCATGTGGGTGTGTGCGTGTGCACATGCAGTTGTGTGTGTGTGTGGGTGGGTGGGTGTGTGTGTGCTCACACCCATAAATAAAATTAGTACATTCTTAACTTTACTTCTTCTATTTATGGTTTGTTTCAGCCCCAATATTCTTATGTGGATGGAGATGAAATAGTTTTTGCTGAATCAACCAAGGTGCTATTTCTGACCTTTGTTTCAGCCCCAATATTCTTTTATTTTTTATTCATGTTATTATATGAAAATCTTCAGGATCTGTGGCTCAATTGGTTGGTACTGTTTCACAACCTTGAGGTAGCTAGCTGAAGCCCGGCTCAAATACTAAAAGAGGATACAACTTCTGTAGTTAGTTAGAAAACAGAAGACAAAATGATAATTGAGTACTTCAATTAAGGAGCCAAAATCTCATTTAATGGTAAAACGTAAAGATACCATTGATTTGTGACTTTTTTTTTGGGGGGGGGGGGTGCGGCGAGGGCTATTGAATAAATGAAATATCAGAGAAGGTGCAAAGAACTTGAGAAGTCAATAATCTAATTTTGTGCAATTTCAGAAGCGATAGGGCATAACCAACAAGTTCACAAGAATATTATGGTTTTATGAGCACCTACAAGGCTACGAGGGACTCATTAGTAGAAAACTAGGAATAGTAAACTAGGGTTTGTGGAAGAGAGAGAGAAGAGAAGAAAGAAGAGAAATATGGTATGGAATTAGAGAGAGTTAATTCAGTCTCTCTTACACACTTTATTTATACTCATTAATGGTATACGATTAGTATATGAGAGATACTAATAGTATAGCCTTATTACATTGTATAAGATATGAAATAAATACATAAGGAAAGTATTCTACACTCCCCCTCAAGTTGGTGCGTAGATATCACTCATTCCCAACTTGCTAAAAAAATTCAAAAATGAGTACCACCAAGACCCTTAGTCAACACATCAAGCAACTGATCTTCAGATTTTACAAATGGAGTGCAAATGTAACTCGCCTTCAATTTTTCCTTAATAAAGTGACGATGACCTAAATATGCTTAGTTATATCGTGTTGCACAGGATTGTGGGCAATGCTAATTGTTCCTTTATTGTCTCAATATAAACTCATAGAACCACTAGTAGGGACCCAATCTCAGTCAGAAATAGCTGGAGCCAAAGCAATTCACACACTCCATGTGTCATAGCTCTAAATTATGCTTTTACATTGGATCTTACAACTACATGTTGCTTCTTACTTCTCTGCGTAACAAATTGCCTCCAACCATAGTGCATTACCTAGAAGTAGAGCATCTACCTGAAACTTTGCCAGCCCAATCAACATTAATGTAGGCTTCAACTCTTAAGCTTCCATGACATGTATACATTAAACATTTTCTAGGAGACGACTTCAAGTAGCGGAGAATTCTATTTACAACGTCTAGGTGTCCAGTGGTGAGAGCATGCATAAACTGGCTAACTACACTGACTGCATAAGCAATGTTTGGTATAAGCAATGTCTGGTCTGGTGAGAGATAAATAAGGTGACCAAGTCTCTGGTATCTCCCTACATCTAGAAGGCCTTCCCCACTACCTTCATTGAGTTTGTGGTTAACATCAATGGAGGGGGGATTCACAGGGTTTACAACCCATCGTACTTGTCTCCTTTTGAAGATCAAGAACATACTTTTGTTGTGAGATGAAAATACCCTTCTTAAACCTAACCACCTTGATCCCAAAAAAGTATTTCAACTGACCCAGATCCTTGATCTCAAACTCTTCTGACAACTTTCTCTTCAATAGCTTAATCTCATTTATATCATTGCTTGTCACTACAATATTATCCACATAGACAATCAGAATAGTCACCTTCTGATGAGTAATAAATAAACAATGTGTGGTCTGCGTAGCTATGCTTGTAACCAGTTTTCTCCAGAGCGTTGTGAAAACTCTCAAACCAGGCTCTGGGAGGTTGCTTTAGTCCATACAATGCCTTCTTCAACTTGTACACATTCCCTTCACATAAGGGACATATAAAGCCAAGAGGAGGTACCATGTACACTTCTTCCTCCTGATCACCATGCAAAAATGCATTCTTCACTTCAAGTTGATATAGAGGTCAATCCTGGTTTTCTACAAGGGTCAGAAGAACTTTCAATGAGTTCATTTTGGCAACTGAAGCAAACATATCTTGATAGTTTATCACATATGTTTGTGTATTTCCTTTTGTGACCAGACAAGCTTTGTATCTTTCAACTGATTCATCTAAGTGGTGCTTCACTATGAACGAACACATACTACCTACATCCAATTGACCTTTTTCCTCTTGGTAACTCGACCATATCTTAGGTATTATTCTTCTCAAGTGCAAACATCTCTTCTTTCATGGATTTTCACCACTCTGCTTGGGAAAGTGCATGTGCTACATTACAAGGGACAAACACAGAAGACAAGGCCAGTGCAATTGCACAATACGAATCAGACAATGCATGATAGGAAACAAAATTAGCAATGGGATGTTGAGTACAAGACCTAATACATTTCCTAATAGCAATGGGTAAATAAGAGTCAACATTAGAACTAGAAGGAAAGACATTACCTGGATCCGAAGAGGATTCTTAGTGGAGCTCATGAGTATCTTTCCTCCTTCTTGTATACACTTGCAATCATGGTTTAAAAAATCACTGAAAACGTTACGTAATGCTCGTTACGTAACGGTTTCGGTGGCCTCAAATACCAGATACCGTACCTTTACCCGTTTATCCCGAAACAAAACCTTAACGCCCGAAACCGTTACGTAACGAGCGTTAAGCCCGATACATAATGGTTTCGGTCATAGGACTGGGTTCTTAAAATCCCTAAACTCATTCTAAAACCTCATATTTCTTCCTCTCTTCTTCTCAACTTGATATTGGATCTTTAGATTTGGATGACTGCAAGATCTTCTTTTCTTGTTTGTGATCCAACTTGGACTTTGGGAATGATCTTGAATCTTCATCTTTTACTAAGATCCAATAGCTTGAGTTGATCATTCTTTTTGATGACTTGCTTAAATAGATCCACTTTGATTTGCCTTGAATGATTTTCATTCTTTATGCCTTGAGAGATTTGCTAATGCTCTCATAATCTGTATTTTAACAAACCACTTAGAAGAATCCTTAGTACCACAATTGTCATTCCATTATTATGTTATTGTCAAAATTATTAAGGGTACCCAAGGTTGTAACCTTGAGGCTAACAGGAATATGCGTGATTTCTATGATGTCGAAAGTTTCACAATGAGCTCGAAGGAGGGTAGTATACCAACACATTCTATCATTTCGACACTCGTAGACACCATTAAGCTTATTCACGACGAGTTGAGAATCACAAAACAATTGGAGCTTTTTGATGCCTAGATCTTCCTCACTTTCAAGTCATGATTTGTGCGACTTTATCCTAGGCATCCTCCAATCCTGGACCACACCACTGCGTCTACTCATTCGAAATTGCACCTACATCTAAATCCACCCCAACTTTGTTGGATCCCCTGACCTTCACCACATGACTTCTGATGCCTTCCTTCAGGTTGTCCTCAAAAATCTCATCCTGGTGTGTTCTTAGCTTGAACACATCTGCAGGTTGGCTCTCTCCATTAATGCCATAATAGTTGATTTTGTGGAGTGAAGACCAGTAAAGAAGCTTGCAGAGCCTTCCATCCTGAACGTTATCCTATCTTTGACTCCGGATCCCTTGAGCAATAGGAACACCAGAAACTTACCTCTTGCGTTTGATCTTTTCCCTCCTATAAGGTGCATAGCCTTCCTTTGAATTTCCTGACTAGGTACCCATGTTTCTCTTCAAGGCATTCACCAATAGTTATCCTCATCCACTGAATCGCATCCTCCGAAAGCCAGAGAATGGTGAGAGAACCCCCTTATCCCCCTCTCTATGATCTTAATCAATCTACCCTCACTCAAAAGCACCTCTTGGAGATCAAAAGACTTAGTCTCCACATTGAACAAACGAGCTCTCTTATCCATGAAGACATGATGCTAATAGTTTTTAGGTTCCCTGTTTTGAGGAAGAGAACCAGCACTACCAATTTCTTCCATATCTGATCAACGAGAATCTCTCAATCGAACGTCGAGAGAGATTTTCATACAGACATGGTAGTTGCCTTGCCGAAAAACGAGCTCAGACTTGCCAGAAGAGTTAGTCATAATGTGGTCTGCATTTTCAAAACGAGCTCGGGCTGGTTATAAAACCATGTCTTCATGGTTGTGTAAAAAGACTATTGGGCTTATTCTTAAAGGGTCATTCTTCTCTACTTTTAAGTTTTATTGGTTTCTTTTCAAGTCGGATATAATCGACATGTGCAACTCTTGGTGTTCACTGCACTGGATATATGAAGAGCAAATTGGCTTGTTCTGGGCGTCATTCATTCGAAAATGCTACATGCTTTGTATCACATTGTGGAGATACAATCAACGGCATGCTAGAATTCGGTCAGATAATAAATAGAGTTGGGGTGGTGTTACTTTCTGTACTTCAACGATGAAGAATTCAGAATTTAACAGTGTGAATTACCATCAATTCTATCCAAGGAAACAAAATGTAACAGTGTTGAGTCCCACATCAGAGTCACAGTAGGACACTTTTCAACATAATTAGACAGGTTTGAAGTTTTTTATACTATTAGCCGACAAGTCGGTTTTCCCTATAACCAGAAATTTAAAATTATTTAGGCTCGATCACTAGTTGGTTAAAAGGTTATTATCTTATATTTCCTTCACCTTATGGTCTTAAATTTTCTACTATAATATGATATCTCCTTGTAATTCCACTGTTCCATGCACAGGTTGATGGATTTGCAGCAGCAGAAAGAGTGGGGATTGTTATGTGACAAACAAGTATTTCAGCTCATCCAAAAATGGTTGGGAGCTGCCCAAACGTCAAACCAGCATTCCATTACTTTCAGAGTGGTAGATGAATTTTCTAAATAAAATGCATATTTAATTTTTTTTATAGGGTAGTAAGATTACTCTTTTCCTGATCATAATTTTAACTTAAACATGAACATGGATATATGATATCATATCTCCCCTCACCTAATGATGCAAAATCCGCTTTTTAGCTTCAGAAAGTAGTTGATTTAGGGTTTACCATTACAAAGGCCTTTGTAACAATAATAGCGGCCAATAACTGTTATGAAATAGACAAAAGTCAAAACAATAGCTTCCCGTGACCATTTGATCCATGACATTGCATTTAATCTCTTACACTGCTTGACCAAAGAAAAAAGGAGTTTTTGCATATGATTACCCATGTTCTTGCAATATGGCATATGAGTGCTTCTTTTAAAACTAAGTCATTCATTGCATTTATTCTCTTACCATGCTTGACCAAAAAGAAAAAAGGAGTTTTTGCATATGATTACCCATGTTCTTGCAATATGGCATATGAGTGCTCCTTTTAAAACTAAGTCATTCAAGTGCCTATACGAGTTTGGAATTCTCAAACCAAGATTTTAAAACCGGGATCAACCCAGTCAAGGTTGGTTGGTCCAAACCGGCCAAACTCTTACTAATCTCTTACTTAATACTATGCCATAATGTATTCTCTCATTCTGCCATGTAGGACTACCATCCTATGACACATGTCAATCAAAAAACTCATAATTCTCAAAGTGGAGAGGTGTGTAAAGCGTTGCATCCCTGGGTGACATGCAGGGACGTGTCCGTTCAAGAGGGTGAGAGAGGGAGAGTAAAGAGACATGTCCATCAAAAGCATTGCACCCCTTTGCAAGTTCCAAACTGTTTCATTTTCCAACTTTCTAAAGACTCAAAACATAGCATCGGTTTTGATTTCCTTTCATTTTCCATCTTTCTAAGGACCCAAAGCATTGCATTGGTTCTGATTTTTTGAAACCTTCCATCTTAACTTTGAAAACACTAGCTATAAAAACCTTTAAATCTTTCATTTTCCAAATTCCTAAGCACCAAAACGTAGCACGGTTATGATACCTTCCCTCTTCCAACCTTCTCTAAACACATCTATTATACCTAATTAAGAGTCTTAGGACGGGACGCAACTCTTGATAGTGGACACAGCATTTACAAATCATTTATTTGTGATTCTCGATTTCAGTTTAAGGTAGTGTTTGGATAGACTTACCCAGTGACTTTTACGACTTCTGGGTTCAAGGAAGTCAAAAGTCGGGCATTTTTGTGTTTGGTTTGCCAGTATCATGTTAACCCCCCCGAAAAGTAGGAAGTCAGTGAAAGTTAGAATATCTACTTCCCTGGGAAGCAGGGTCCTCGTTACTTCCACGGGAAGTCGACATATCAACTTCCGCGGGAAGTTGACGGTGTATTGCGGGAACGATCGTATAAAAGGGGTTTACGGTTTTTTTCTTCTTGTTCGCTCGTGGTCTGCCCCCTCCTCTGCTTGTGTTCTGTATTTCCACGGCTTCTCCTGTTCTAGCTGAGGATCTTGTTATCTTCAAATATAAAATCCCTAATCAGCATTTAGAAAAATTGCCTTCTTCACTGATTCCATTGCAGGAGTTCATAGACTAGTATAACCAATCTCGATATAGTGTCGAAACTCCATACCAATTCCATCTAAAACAACTGATCATGACTCGTTTCGTGTTCTGAAATTTGAGTATCTTGTTCATCGATGTGAGAGTTCTTGTACTTTTGAAGATGCTAAAAGCTTCATTCAAGAACGGGTTGTCGGCGATTTCTTCTAGTCCAGCTTACTGATTAATTTATATGTTAGGACAGGTAATTCGGAGGATACTCACAAAGTGTTTGAAGAAATGACTGAGAGAAATGCCATAACATGGACTGCTTGATTTTTGGCTATGCCAAGCATGGCATGCCTGATAAAACATGTGCTCTTTTCTGCTAAATGATTCGTACAGGATTTTTCCCAACTCACTATGCACTTGGTAGTGCACTCTCTGCTTGCCAGGACTCTAGGCAGGACTTGCTTAGTTTCGGGATGCAAATTCATGGTTTAGTTTCGAAAACCCAATATACTTCAGATATTGTTAGACTGTAATGCGCTAATATCGGTGCATTGGAGTTGTTTTGTGGGTTCTTCAGTTTATGCTCGACAGGTGTTCGATGGGATACAAATAAGAAATTCAATATCTTGGAGTCTTATTATTTCAGTTTATTCTCAAAGAGGATATGTTTTTTCTGCATTTTAGATTTAATCGGAAATGCAATGGGAGGATTTGGGGTTCACTTTTAAACCTAATGAGTATACTTTTGGAAGTTTGATATCTGCCACTCTTTCTTCTTCCATTGATTCCGGTTTTTGTTTGCTTCAACAAATGCTTGCCAGTGTTGAGAAATCAGGATTCTTTAGAAATCCATATGTAGGTAGTGCTTTGATTAGTGGATTTGCTAAGTTTGGCTTGCCTGATAATGCTGAGAAGATTTTTGAGCAGATGGGGGAGAAGAATGTGGTTTCCTTGAATGGACTCATGGTCAGGTTGGTGAGGCAAAAGCAAGGAGAAACAGCAACTGAGGTTTTCCGGGAGACGAGGGACTTGGAATAATTTGTGATTCTTATGTGGTCCGGCTCAATGCTTTTGCTGAGTTTGCAGTGTTGGAAGAAAGGAGGAAAGGTAGAGAGGTTCATGCATTTGTACTCAGAACTTGCCTGAATTATGTAAAGGTTGCAATTGGAAATGGGCTGATTAACATGTATGCAAAATGTGGTGCTTAATGGTAAAGATTTGGTATCTTTGATGTCGGAGTGCGATCAAATTTCATAGAATTTTATGATTGGGCCATTAGCTGATTTAGAGGCATCAATATCCAAAGCTATGGAGCATTTCTTCAATATGATGCTAGTTGGCTGGAGACTGAACAGTCTAACCTTCATAAACATTCTTGCTGCTGTGTCATCAATTTCACTTCTCAAGCTACACTAGGTTCATGCTCTAGTGCTAAAATATTGTATTGCAGATGATAGTGTTGTTGAGAATGTGCTTCTTTCTTGCTACGGGAAGTGCAGAGATATGGAGATGGATGACTGAGAAAATCTTTGCTAAAATGTCTGAGAGGAGGTACGAAGTATCTTGGAACTCCATGATTTCCGGATATATCCATAATGGGCTCGTGACAAAGGCCATGGATTTGGTCTAGTTTATGATGCAAATGGGAATATGCATGAAACATGTATTTTCACATTTTCATGACCATATTTTAGATTTTTGTCTACATGCTATAAATCATGAATAGCAGGTGTAGAACCATGTATATAGACACATGCACAAGTGTAAAACATATTTTTGTAAAACAAGAGTTGATATATGAAAATAACCCTATATCAATTTTATATTATGTATAAAACATTTTGAAGTTACTTCTTGTAAGTGCAAACCAAATGCAAAATTCACTTTTGGATTTTTTAAAGTCACTTTTCGAAAGTGCAAACCAAACGCAATTTTCTCCTTCGAATGACTTTGGCAAACTTCCTCAGGAGTTACTTCCTACAAAGTAACTCTTGAGGAAGTATTTTTCTTTTCTAAGAAATCTATCCAAATGAGCCCTAAGAGTGTCTTTATGTTCTACGATCCCTTCCATTTACTGGGAAGGGATGCAACTCTTGAGGGTGGACACGTTTCAGATATAGAACATTTAATCCAACCTCTATTTCATCTCCTAGACAGTTTACAAAGGCTTCACGAGGCTACTGAAGAATATCTTGTGGGTCTATTTGAAGACACCAACTTGAATGCTATCCTTGCGAAGAGGGTGACAATTATCAAAGATGTAACGACCCGGAATTTTAATATAATAAAATTATGTGTTTATGGGTCCTTAATGGAGGTTAATTAGTTAATTATTTGTTAAATTAATAAAAAGTGAACTTTGCTCGGGATTGAAGTGCACCGAGGAAATCTCAGTATCGTTTAGCGAAATTCGCACACAGTGTGCCGGTCGACTGCCGGGACACACCCCTACCGTATCGGTTCCGTCATGTACCATTTCACGGGACCGCGGGGCCATTATGTGTGATAAAATTGAGAAAAACGAAAATTTTTCATACTTCCAGAAATTAAGTGGGACCCAATATCTGTTAGAGATCCTAACAGAAATCCGTGCGGTTGGCACTAATGCGTGTCAGTCGGCCGTGGGGACTAATGTCTGTCGTCTCGGCAGTTAGTTATCTCAAACGAAGAAGCGACAGCGTGTTTTGTGTCCGAAATCAGAAAATTAGTGGGTTTTGCAATTTTCTTCCGGACTAAAGTGCAGCTGTCAAAACTCAGTATTTTTCCCCGAAATTTTTACAGTAGGTGTCGGACTGCCCCCAAGTTCGGTCACCTAAAGTTTCGTCAAAATCGGACTCTATGTAGTAAGGTTTCGGATACCGTAAATACAAAAACAATTCAAAAACTGGTCAAACAGTCAACCGGTCAAACGAGTTGACCGGTCAACTCCACACCTTATTGGTCATGTGGTTTTGCACATGAACCCATCTCATTTCTTATACAAGGAGGGTTAAAACCCTCATTACCTCACAAAAATTCTGCAGAGACAGTATTCTGCCACAGCACTTTAGAGAGAGAGTGAGGAGAGAGAAAGGAAGAGAGAGAAAGAGGAGAGAGAAAGGAAGAGAGAGAAAGGGAAAGGGAGGTCCCCTTAGGGTTTTTCGACGTCCCCTACGCGTTGGCGGCGTCTGATTTTCTCTCCGGCGTCTCGTTTTGTGTGTAGAGAGAGAAAGAGAAAAAGGTAGAGAGAGAAAGTTGCATACGCTCTACCTTGGGGTCGATCATCCTTCCGAGCGCGTTGGCGGTGTCCGTTTCGACTCTAGTCGCCTCGAAACGCGTGAAGCAGGTAAAACCCCTCTTTTCTTCTCTTTTTCCGCTTATTTTGCTATAATATTTCATGTGATGTATATGCATGTCTTTTGACGTGAATGAAAAAGAGGCGGAGACCCCTATGTGATGTTGCGATTGTATGTGGTCTCTCGGGGAGCCCAGATCGGGTCCCGGGTAAATTGTATCGCCACTTTAGGGTCACGAAAAGTTGTTTTGCATGTCTTGTAAGGCTATGGAGACATCCATTAGCTTGAAAACGTTCCCTAACGGGACGGTGTATTAACAGAGTTAGTTCACGGGCGCAAGGCCCAAGTATTTCAGTTAATCAAGCGAGGCTTGGGTTAACTGGGGTTAACCTGTGGTTAAAAAATCTAACCAGGGTTAAGTATAGTCTGTGGTTCCTCTTTGGCTAGGTCAGGAGAGACGGTGTCCAACATGGCCCGGGGTTCCTCCGTGACTGATAGTCGGGAGATGTCGGTCTGTTTGTCTAGGTCGTCCGTGGTGCCTCTTGGATTAGGTCAGGAGTGGCGGTGTCCTGCATGGCCCGTGGTTCCTCCGTGACTGGTAGTCAGGAGATGTCGGAGTCCTAGGGAGTTTAAAGTGGCTAAACATCAGATAGTGTATAGTCCGGGGTTCCTCTCTGGGTGGGTTAGAAGATGTCGGCACCGTGTCTATCGGGGTCTCTTCTTGGTGGAACGTCAGGAGATGTCGGCATTGGTATAGATGTCGGGGTTCCTCTGTAGACTAGCCAGAAGATGACGGTAGGCAGGTTGGTCGGGGTTCCTTCATAACTGATACCCAGGGTGATGGCAGCGAATACACGATAGATGTGGCTAGTCAATTGAATGGAAAAATGTTCTTATTGGGTGAATGCCCATGTTGTGTGTGTAAGCTTCAGATACGAAGTGGTCTGAGTTGGTATACTCTGGGTTAGTGTATTTGTCTGAGTTGGTGGACTCATGGTTCAGTATGGAATCATCGGATTCCAGGTGAAGGTTTGGTCATGTTCAGGTGAAAGCCGGAACAACGTATGTGAGTCTAAATGACTCAATGTATTATGGTTATGATTTAGAGACTTTAAGCTAAACATTTGTGGGCTGTGGCCAATTAATAGAGTCTTAGGACTCGAAATGAAACATGATTGATGATCAAAACGATAATTTGGTAATATAATACATTCATAACTGAACCTCATAATTAGAAAGTAATGTGAGGTCGGGAACCTCTGTTAGGGTGACGTAACCCTAAGTGACCTTGGGTCACAATTTATTATATACTGTTCTATTTTACTGTAACATGCAAATTGAACTGCTTATTATATCATTATTGATGCGTGTTATTATGTGGAAAATAGTTTAGAAGGATTGTGGTTTTATTGGGCTTCATAGCTCACTGACTTTTTGTGTCAACAGATCTTGGAGCTGCTGACCAGTAAGTGAAAAATCTATCTGGATATTTTGGAAGCTTGTACAAGTTGTACCTGGCGTGATAGAGACGCCTACTTTTGTAAAACAAACTTGATGTAAATAATACAGGTATATGGTTTGTATGATGGCTATTGTGATGACAGGTATTATTTGCTTTTTGGGAGCATCTGATAAATGTTTAAATTTCCCGCATTTTTGCGGGTAAAGTCTTCCGCTTGCATGATTTGACGAACGGACACGCGTCTCGGAACTTGATTCCCTAGGCCCGGGTTCGGGGGCGTCACAAAAGATATCCAACTCGCCAAGCGATTTTGTGGTTAACGGGGCCACCTCCAAGAAGATTGCTTTGTAAGTTGGTCATCCTATAGGTGTGGTCTTCTTAGTGGGACCATCTTCATCTATATTGATTTTAAAATAACATTTCCTTCATCATTGCCCTCTTTGATCAAGTTATCCATGCCTTTTTAAGGCAATAAAAACAGGGTTTGGCTACTACGGCTAGTGGCTCCATGGAGAAGCGGTTGCAGCTAGCATGGTACTGCATCTAGTTATTCTATATATATATATATTTTTAAAGAGCAATAGTCCCCTCGTCGGCCGAGGAGGGGAATATTCCTCCTCGCTCTCACATAACCGACCCTTCAACTCCCATTAACTCGGGATAGTTTTTTTTAACCCATTAGTTAATTTTATTTTTCTAAAAACCAAGGCTAGATGGGTGAACCCTAAGGGTGGATGAATCGTAACCACAGTTAAATGGGGTTAGAAGGGGGACACATGGCAAGAAAATGGGAGTCGAGACGCCCCTCCTCGCGTCACCGACTGAGGAGGTGATTATTTTCCTTCCTTAAAATAACCAATGTTAGATTGTTGAACCCTATGGGTTAATAAATCTTAACAACATTTAATTGGTGTTAAAATATAAGGATTATGAATCTTTGCCACAATTAATATTATCAAATTATTTAACTCTTGTTACAAATTTTAACTCAAAGGGTTACTCTCTTTCCTAAATACAAATGATAAATCTTTAAACTCTTAGGCTATTTGCATCTTAACCACATTTATTCTCTATTAAATAATTATTTAACTTTTTCATGACTTCTTAACTCTTAAGGTTAACATTTTGTACATATATATATATTTTTTTTAAATGTGAAATTGTTGTAACATTATAAAAATTAATTAACCCTCTACCTATGTTAGATCATTGAACCTTATGGGTTATTAAATATTAACCACATTTAAGGGAAGTCAAAAAGGTAAGGGTTATGAAACTTAACCATGCACAATTACTATAAATAAATTATTTAATTCTGGTTAAGAATTTCTAACTCTTCAGCATTGTATTTTTTTAATAATTCTATTTTTTTTAATAATTCTATTTCTTTTAATAATTCTATTTCTTAAGTAAAGTTAAACATTTTTTTTGAAAAACAAAGTTTTATTGCTTAACCCAAAGGGTTAGTTAATCTTAACTATAGTTATTAGGGATTGCAAGTGACCTGTGTCAGCCCATGAGTGAGATTGAACTCTCCCCAAGTTCAGTCACAATTGGCTGTGATTCGATCTCATTTTTGCTAGGTGGACCTCAAAAGAATATTACGATTTAATGAAGAACAATAGTTTGCTCCATGGGTTAAATTTTTTTAACCCCTGTGATTTGTTCTTAAAAATATTTCTAAAAAACAGAGAGTAAATGTGTGCACCCAAGGGGTGATTCAAGAAGAACAATAGTACGCTCCACTAGTTAAAATTTTTTAAAACCTGCTATTAGTTTTTATAAAATTTTCTAAAAAACAGAAGGTTCGTTACACTTACCTTCTAATAATAAAGTTAAGTACTATTAGTTACATTTAACTAACGATTTTTACTTTGTTAAACACTAGCATATCATTAAAACAAGATTCGAGATGTTTTGACATTTCATATTTACTCAAATCAATATATCTCATCCTGTCATTGTATATACATTTTTTCATTTAAAAGGATTGTTCACTCCCATGCCTTCCAATAAAAAATACCGTTACTATTAATTTTATTCCGCTTATTGTCCACATTCATACCTGTGTGACTCTGAAATTGGGGTTGTTTGTGCCAAGTAAGCAATTTGGTTTGTAAATTATGTTTTTAGACGTTCCTTATAACATAGACAGCGTTTAACTACTAGAATGCTTTTGAGGCATTACTCTCATTTGGTTTTCTTAACGGTGGAAGCTTAGGGTAAAACCGATTTTATCAAATATAGCTCATTTTATCAAATAAAGGGGCTATATATATTTTAGGTTTAAATTCAAGGGTTAACCCACATCTATACATATTTGATCAATTTCATTGTTTAGCGCTCTTTGAAGTTGCACATTCCTTGCATCATCGTGCACCATGTTGCACTCGTGGTTTTATTTACTCTATAGCCTCTATAGCTTAGTCGTTTCCACCTCAGGGATGGTATAATACTTCACATTTCTTGATTTGTGATGTCCATGCTTTTGTGCACATGAAATGTTTTTTATATTCATGCCTCTGTTCTTTATATGCTCTAATTTGTTACTGTTCATGATGGAAGGTTAGCGAAAATGTTATATAGGTGTTCACCGTCTGCATTTTATAAATTCGTAAAAGAATTTTCCAATGAACAAAAAGATGTTATTTGCCGCATTGGCCTAGGTCCATTGTTGCAAATCCATGAGAAGATTCATTTGAGACACCATATTATCGACTTTGTTGTGGCGCACTACTCTCCTGAAAGTGGTGCAGTGATGGTGGACGATACAGCAGTACCCTTATCTCTTATAGATTGTGTATCGGCTTGCGGGTGGTTGGTAGTCAAATGATTTTGGAGGGAAACAAGGAGTCAATTAGAGAGTCATGCGATCATTATCAAGTTAAAGGAGGTTATATTTACAAGGCGACCTTGGAGAAGATGTTGAAAGTAGATGACAGCGGTGAGGGCTTCCAAATGACATTCATCCTCTATGCATTAGGCACATTGTTTGTCCCTCACGCAAAACAATACGTATCAGAGAAGTATCTACATACTTTTATTGACATGAAAAGTGTTAAAAAGATTGCCTGGGGCGAATTTGCATAAACCACACTTGTTGAGGCCATCTACAAAGTGAAGAATGAAAAAGTTTCTAATGTGGGGGGTTTTGTTGTGTTTTTGCAGGTATGTTTCGTCCCATTTTTTAATCATTACAACATTTATTTACAAGCATTAAATCCTAAAATTTATTTGTTATATCATTTTTTTATTACTAGTATTGGTACATGGAGCACGTGGGGCCAATAAACGAGGATGGAAAGAGGTTGTTGACACAATATATCCCTCGGTTTTTAAGTTGGACTAAAGAAATGATTAGTATAAGGGAAAAAAATCTCAATGAACCTAAAGAGGTGGTGTTATACCTCCATCCTACCCTTTTAGAAGAACAAGAGAAGGAAGTGAAGCGGCTATTGAAAAGGCTTCTTAAGGATGTGGTTAAGGATGCGGTTAAGGGGGTGATTCTCATCACATTAGTATTTATATTATCATAACCAATTTTTTATTTTATTTGAATTTAAAATGTTATTGCAGATCCTCCCTCACGATATGGCTACAAAGTCAGATGAAAGAAGTAATGGCAATGGCAATAGCCACCCATTGCTGGTGCCTTCTAAATCCATGCCTAAGGTAGATTTTAGACAGAGAGATGAGCATCCGCAAGTATGCACCTCTATTTTAGTTGATGCACCTTAGTGAACTTTAAATATTTTATTTGATGCACCTTAGCAAACTATAACTAACATTATTCTTTTTCACTTGGGAGTAGCATCATGACCTTGCTGAAATATTATCAAAGTCGTTGGAGAAATTGTCAGAGTTGCAGGGCATTGTTGATGAGCATGCAACTTGGCGTGTTGAAGTTGAAAAAGACATATCACAAAGGAAGTTGCACGATACCCAGATGGCTTGTGTTGTTGAGAAGCTTTCCCAGAAGATTACTAAACAAGACAATATTATCGAAACCCTCCGAGAGCGGCTAGATAAAAAAGAAACCTCAACTCAACAAATAGGCATACATAAGAGATCCATAGAGTCAATATATTTTTCTGAAAGTCCTGCGAAACCTGGTATGCAAATTAATAGTTTTTTATTTTCAGATTCATGTACTAACAATTGAGTACTAAGATATGTTGTGTGCACCCATTAGGTGTTGTCCAAATGAATGAGAAAGTTTCCATGCAAATGAATCCGGATGTTTCTGTCAAAATGAATGAAGCAATAGGCATCGTTAGGTGATCATTGTTCTTCACAACCGACTCAAAAAGGAGGAACAATATAAGCAGCACTGTGGCAAAACCGGTTGTAATAAATAGCAGGGTTAAGAGTAGAAAACATCAAACAAAGTCCTATAAGTCATATGCCAATGAGCTGCCAACCTATCAGAGGATTATGTTGCGAAAATCGATTGGAGCCATTACTCGAAACCTAGAACAAGCTGCTTTTAGTACATTAAAGCCCGCTGGTTTGTTGGATGATATGGTGAGTCCATTAACAATAAATGTTAAATAAATTGTAACTCTGGTCAGAAATTATAACTCATTATCTTTTTTTTGTAGGTTGTTGATGCGTATCTGCGATTACTTGATGACCAACAAAGTAAATTAGGACCTCCATATTGCAAGAAAACCTACTATGGGAGCTCCCATCTACACCAATTCATGCAGAAATGTGTGAGGGAGAGGAAATTTGCTTCTGGTACCCTTGTTCGCGCAAATTCCGGTGGGTTTAACATCTATCAGAGTAATAGGGTACACTTTTTATTGTTCTTTGTATGTTTAACAATTTTTTATTTATTTTTTGAATTCAATTGGAATCAATTGTAACATTTCTATACTTGTATTTTAATAGGTGTTGATACCTGTAAATTGGAACGGAAACCATTGGTTTTTGGTTGAGGTTGACCTCCTTCGTAGGAAGGTTATAATCCTTGATTCCATGTTGCCACGCAGAATTATTGTTGGACCAGAAATGCGCACACTTGTAAGTAACAAACAATTTTATTTTATTTTATCCAGTGATATTAGATAACCTTCATTAGTCATGACACTACACATTGTATTTTTAGATGGCAGGGTTAGAGTATGTATTTGAAGGCCAGCAACAGGAAGATGGCTTTGCTTACAATTTTACTGAGTGGTTTTGTAAATTCGAGACGAGCATACCATAACAAGAAAATTAGTAATAATACACCCTCAATAAGTCTTTATATCCCTCATTTATTTCTCTTTGGTTTCATGTGTTATAAAAATGTTGGCATTTTACAGTACTGATTGCGGGATATTTCGGTTACATCGACTATTGGAATGGAGAGCCTGACAGTATCCTATTCACTCAGGTATAACTTAGAGATAATTTCGAATTTTTCTGATGTTACATATTAAAAGTTGATTTTCTGTTATTAATTAAACATAAATTTGTATTTGCAAGCAGGATGATATTGAAGCTTACAGGAATAAGATAGCCAAGTCTCTATTGCTATCTCCACTAAATCTTACAGGAATAAGATAGCCAAGTCTCTATTGCTATCTCCACTAAATCGAGTAAAACAACTTTTTATGAATATACTTGTTAAAACTTCACCTTTTTAGGATCATTTATGAAATTGCCATCTTTTTTATGTCTCCAACAAATGATAGGTAACCATGTTTGATGTTTTTGCAAGATTGTCCGCGATAGGTAAACCTATTTTTACTACGAAGTTGTTTTGATGGGCTCCTATATCACTTGAACATAACAAGGAACACCAAAAGTTTTCTGGTACATATTTAGTCTGTTGTTTTCTATAGTCTTTACAAATATACACATGCCTGAATGATATACTTATCCTGAGCCTTTCATGGTTTGTGATCTTTCTAATACTGTTCACAATAGTGTGTTACAAAAATCTTTTCATTTCCTACGTATAGTAAATCATAAGTTTGCTAATTGTGAGTTGGGTATACAGTGTTCTAATATGTTTTGCTATGTGGAAAAGAGTAACTTATACACTATCATCAGCACTTATTTCTATCAACATATCTGCATTAAGAACTTCAGTGATTCCTATAGAACACAAATATGCCCCTTCATCATCCTGCACATGATTGTAAGAAAAATTTCAAAGGCAAATGTTTGAAAGTCCATAAAAGATGCTGTTTTATCCTTTCAAACCTTCCTTACAACCATAGAGTAACAATTGGTTCCTGCTGATCATGTTCTTGTGTAAGTCACATGCTACCTTTACTTGTAATTCCCACATCACCATAGTTTCATAGAGAGATAAAAATACCAAATACTAAAATTTGAACTGATATTTTTATAATATTTATTATTACTTAATTGGGATGCAACTTTAGTAATGGGTTGGTTAGAACTGTTTTTACCTCATAGATTTCATTGTTTTTAGTCAGTTGCAAGGGTATCTTTACCTTGGCCATTTGATTATGATGAAAAATAGGGTTCCTAATATAGTAACCATCAACATTGACCTTTAAAACATTATTGCATCATCTAACACTTTTGCGAATATTTTTATTATTTAAATGGATCACATTTTATAATCAAATCTTAAGAGCACTATATGTATTTACATGTCTATAGTTGTTCTTGTATAGAGTACTATCTTCAGAGGATTGGGAAAAAGTAATATATTATTATATAATCTTAAGTATTAACCGTCATTAGATCTTATGACCACAGACACACTGTGTTGATTAAAACGGTAATTTATTCATTGGGTCAAGACGTCTTTATTTGCTGCTTGTATTTCTGTTGTAGGAAATATAGCTTCTTTTATTTTTAATTTTATCTAAGATACAAATTTTAGAAGAAAAATAGAACTAATTTATGAGTCCTAATGTGGGTGCATGTTTAGCATTTAGGAAATTGTATGGACACTTCTTTACATCAAGCTGAAGTCCTTAGGTTTATGCCAGAATCTTGAGTTGATAAAGCAATCTGTTTAAATCCTTGATTTAGGTTTTCTTATCTTGTTTTTTGGTCGTACATGGATATTTTCAAGTGAAGGAAAATACCACTCAGGGGAAGGCAAGGGTCATTTTAGGAGCTTGATAACATTACCACCTTTATTGAAATTTGACTACATGAATCAAGTCTCTCAATCCATCGCTTTCTTGGGTCCTTAGGACCATCACTGATAGTGCAAGTACAATATCAATACCCTTTTTATAAAGCTAGGTAGAGGCATAGGGCCAAGGATGGTCATGTCTTGATTGGACTTGCCATTTGATGGGTCTTAATAAGAGATGATGCAGATTAAATTCTACAGAAGCTGGGACTGTGTTGCGAGACCTTTTTGTTCCCAGAAAGCAGGGACTGTGTTGCAGCTTGAATTCTACAGAAGCTTGGGCGGACCTCTAACAGTAGGGACCAAGTCTACCATTGCTTAGTTTAAGATGCCAGTTTGCTAAGCTGGTATAGTCCATGAACCCAGGAAAAAAATCTGTTGTTTAATTGGTAGAACTATTGCAACACTATCAATTTAAAACATGAAATTCTTATCTATTTTCTTAAGCTAAATACTTAAGAGTAGTGGTTGAGGGGTGATGGTAGGGCATGATAGTCAACCTAACTCAGCTTAATAACCCAAAGAAAAATAAGTTGCTTTCAACAATTTGATTTGTCTTATGGACTAATTGCAACCGCTCGATCTAGGCTTGGGCTTTTAGAATTTATTTAGACCACTAGCTATACTCTCCTTTTCCAAGGCCTTATCCCAACTTTTCTTTTTATAACAGTCACACACACAGCTAGACACAACACACACACACATACGCAGCCCTCAATCTCTACTAGAGCCTTTAACCACACACATCCCTTGAAAAGGAGGGGTGAGGTGGAAACATACATCTTGCTACCACTATTCTAGTTTATTAAAGGCCTCCATCAAAATGTGTGTTATTAAATCTTTTTTCACTATTTTAAAAACCTTTCTTCCCCATGTACGCGTCTTTATTGGCTTTTCATACTTGAATTAGGCGCTTTCAACTTGCACGAAGTGTCTCATTCTTACTAGTACTGTATTTGGTAATTTTTCCATATGTCCAAATCATTGGGTAGAGTTACTCTCCATTGCGCTCATTTTTTATTTGTGAATGACCTCTTGTATCTAACTAAAAAAAACAAATTTCGGGTTCTGCCTGTTATTTGTCACCACTTAATTTTGTATTGGTCATTATCTAATCAACATCCACTTCTTTGAGAGGGGTGACAACAAAATGAGTAATATTCGTAGGATTATTAAGCTAGGCTCCACAGCCATGTTGAAATTTTGAGATATGTCGAGATTATTTGATCGTCTCTCTACATCTATAAAGAGATTGTTTTCTTCACTAGTAGAAAGCAAAAAAACTACAAAGAGGCTATTTTGAATGTGCATTGTGTCGATAGAATATTTGTTATGAGCTCCTATAATTTTATATGTAATAGTCAATAGTTTAAACCAAATTGCATTTAAATGACATTTTGTGAAGTGTCTCACATATATATTTTTAATGTTTTTAGGGAAGGCGACATTCTTAACTTCTTCCTGAGTCTCTGGTTGACCTAAGATGCTCACGTTGTTTATTGGTAAATTTCAAGAGGAAGACTGTTGCATTCGGACGTGTCAATAGAGATGCAACACCATATGTTGATTCCTATAACGTCCTCGTAGATGAAGTCTATAATATCTATTCAGATTTGTATGAATGAGAAAAGACACTTGAATATATTACACTTGAGGATATTATTACTTGGCCCAAACCTTTTACATAGTTTCTTTGATTTTTCTCATATGTAATTTTACTTATTTAATTCATTACTTGGTAATTTATTTCTCATCATTCAGATGTACATAACTAACAAGTTTGGACTTGAAGTATATTCTGATGGTTGGATGTTTGAATTAATGATTAGGTTTTTAAAATGTAGTGTGTTTCTAGGGTATTTGAAGTTATTATTTAGTGTTTCTTATGTATTATGGGGGTGCGTGTGTATGTGGTTTTGGTTCATAATGAAAAATTATCTGCTGAGTGAAATCTATAGGTCAGGGAATCATTATTGCAGAGATGTAAAGAGGTGGAGGAAAAAGCTAGAGAACAAGCAACAGATAATGCAATTCTTGATCAGCTTTGCAAGGTGATTTCACTGTTCTGAGATAACAATTATTTCATTGATAAAAAAAAAATTAGAACCTTAATTTTCTATTTACCCATATTCAAAAGCTGCAGAAACCCTAATTTTAAATTTTCTATATGAATTTTCTCTATTTTTTTTTTATAATATAATCGTTTAATGTATTCTGGCCTTCATATTCATTACCGTGTTTTCTCCATCTATCCCTTTTTTCCAGATTTAATATATTGAGCTGCTTTATCGGAAAAAAAATGTATTCAGGCCTTCCTATTTTTTGTTGTAGAAACCCTAGTTTTTTTTTTTCACTTCGGCATCTATGAATCATAAATCTAAATATGATTATATTTGTGTTGATTGAGAAGCGCAAAGCTTTATCTTGCTTGTTTATTTGTAGGTACTAAACACTTAAATGGCTAGTAGCCATTTAAGTGGAGAACTTGAGAGGCAATAGCATCTTGGATCTCTCCTCCACGAAGTGGTATGCTTGCCTCATGTTCTTTTTTTTCTTTTGAGCACAATCATTTGATTAGGAATATGTGACCTATTTGCATTCAGATTTTTCACATTAGCATTTTAAATCTATAATTCTAAAATAGTTTGAATGTTACATGAATGATGGTAATTAAAATGATTTAGCATCCATCATTTTTTTGGTTGTCTAGCACTTCCTATTCTCTGAAGTTGGCTATGTATTGACTTGTGCTTTTGGATCTACTGCCATATATTTTCCTCCATAGTCAATATATATGTGTTGGGTTAATATACTCTATTTCTTTGATTTTTCCTCCATATTGAACTTCTATGAGTAAATAAACAATAATTCCCTTGCAAGTTGCAAGATCCAATTAAGAAGTGTTGGGTTAATATCCAACTCTTAGGGGTGTTTGATAAAACTTAAAATAATCAGGGCATTCATAACTGCTTGCCTGCGCATATTCATTTGCTGGATCTTCATTTCCATGCTCTTATTAGGAACCCATCTCAGATAAGGGAAAATGTCTCTCCAGTCCACCTCAATTGCACCCATCATTGGATCAATCACTTAAATCTCAAATATCTCCTCACTTGATAGTCTGGAAATGTTGAGTGGTGCTAGGACTTCATCAAAATGGGGTCCTAGCTCAATTCAATGGTGCTATTTGATGCATATTTGAGGCTCCTCCCAATTTCTATTACTAAGATACATACATCAACTTCTACATCTGCTTATCCGAAACTAGGTCACTGAATAACTCTTGAAAAAGTCAGAAAGACATTCCAAATATATAAAAACTTCTGGCTATGGTTGAGCTTTAATCCATCTCCACAGTATGGATAAATGGTTTTCTTTTCTTTTTCCCTCAGAAGGCAATTGAGGCAAGCTACGTGGCTCAGATACGACAAGGCATCGTTCTTTGGGTCCCAAGTAACATCAGCCATTCGTTTGTAGTAGATAGCATTCATAAGGATATTGCACTAGCTTCCATGAATTCTAGTTGATAAGATAGAATCATGGAAAAATGAAGACCTGTGATATTGCTAAGTTAAGTGTGAAGCAAGAATAATATGCTGCAGTAGAGTTACTGAAAGATTTTGCTGACAAAGTATACTCATATGGAGCATGGACTACAAGTTGCTCTATCAGCTACTTTTATGTATCTCGAGTTTCATGAGAAATCCTTACCAATGTCAAGCAATTATGCAAATATTGAAGAAGGTAATGAATAGGCAAAGGCAATGATCCAAGTTTAAAAATGGTTCAGGCAGCTGCCAGTTCCTTCTGGCAGGAATTCCTATAAAGCTTGAGGCTAATTACAGAGTTCTCAGAATATTTTCTACTGATAACAATTGTCATGGATGAGCTACTATACTTATGCCTCTTTTAGAAACATTTAAAGGAATGTCATGGATGAGCTACTATGCTTATGCCTCTTTTAGAAACATTTAAAGGAATGTCATGCTTCAGAAAATTTTGGCACCTTTGCTGGATTCTGGAAAATTCTGGAATTGGTCTCAATAGAGAGAACTAACGTTCTTATTACTTTCTCTGTTTACTCTTATTATTTTAATTTCCTTTCATCTTTTAACATTTTTTGTGGTGTGGGCCACATTTTTAGGGGTGCCCTTCTACTCTTGGAGCAAATCGCAAGTCTCAAGATTTCTTCGAAAGAGTACCTGCAAGAGAAAGGCATGTAAAAGAACTTTTCACTGAGAAAGTTATCCACATTATTGAAAAGGCTGTTGGTTTGCAAAATTAAAATGGAGGAGACGTTTATAATTGTCAATGGCAAGGATAGGTTATGCTTGACAAAATGCATAGATGTTGTGCACATGCTGTTCACAAAGTGGTTAGGGCTCCTCAACTTGGTCTGCCATGCCTTTCTCATTTGGATTCTAACTCATTTATTTGATATTTGGTTGTATTTTTTGGTTCTTTCAATTTAGATTCTTGATATGATATTGGTTTTTGGTTCTTTAGGGTGATTTGAAGAACTAAATACTTGAATTTCCCTCCCTAAAATCAGTAAAATCGTATCATCAAATGTGTTGTCTTCACGAGCCTTGGGTTTGAGTTTTATAGAAGGAAACCCAATTAAAGAATATGAATACGCGGGTAACATATATGCGGAGATAGGGACATGACAGAATACAGTCTGTTTACCTATTATTTTATATTTTGTACTCTGTATTTGTAATACATATTCTGTGCTATATCTACTATTACAGATGGGGATTAAGAGGAAGAGAGATAGGAGAGAGAGAGTGTTTCGTGACTAAGGTTCTCTAACCAGCAACTAACAAATGGTTAGTACCTGATCAAGGGAGAGAGATGAGAGTCAGAGGGGAGAAATAGATAGAAATAACAGATTTTTTTTCTTTTGGTCTCATTTTTCACGGATAGGACACTACTCCTATTAGTGACTTATAGTGGTTAGTACCTGATCAAGGTTAGTTAAATGGGTGGAATTATCATCATCACACCCACATGGGACTTCCTTTTGGATGAAAGTTGTAGTGGGCTGCATACACAACTCTGAAAGATGGAACATGGTCTGGTCTCATGTTGCACAGTTAGGATGCTACCCCTGTTTATAAGTGGCCACTTAATTCTTAATTGTTGCATGTATCACACATCATGAATCTTTTCAGTTTACACTACAGGTTTAAATCCGTTTGATCATTTGAATTTTGTGGGCATATCCAGATTATATATACGACATATAAACTATTGCAAACCATCACAGATAATCTGGTGGACTGGATCAAGCATCATCTATCTTAATCACTCTCAAGTTGCTTGAAATGCAGCAAATTCTAATACTGGAATTGTGCATTACCTGTATATGACTTCATTCTCATGTCTCTTTTATACATGCATTCAACAGTACTTCATTCTCATGTCTCTTTTATGTTCTATTCTGTTCAGACATGGAAGTCATATATTAGGCATTCTGGCTTCTCTCAACAATGAGATCTTGTGGTTCAAAAACGAATCCTCCAAGTGGGGCATTCTGCTATCTGACATTGCCCCTTAGAAAGCTAACCAGGACTACTACAGGTATTATTGAAAGTCCTGTCAAATAGGGAATCTATTCCTTTTTCTATTTACTCATTTTATTAATACACTTTCAGCCTTGCTCTATGGGATTTGCTACTGGTGGAAGAACATTCTTTTTGTGGAGAGGGTGCATAATGGTAAATACTCTGTACTATATTTTTTTAGTGTTATGCGCTGTAAAAACTCTAGCTGGGGTCACTTTCAATTTAGGCTGAGCTGCACACAGAACTGTCTTTTAATGCTTGGAAATGACCTTGTATCCTTTCTAGGATTGCCATTCACTGCCTATTATGAAGTGTATAATTGATGATTGTTCTTAGACAAATTCGAGAGGAAATTTGTGACCCAAGGAGCCTACGATACCCACAACAACTTCCAGTCACTTGATTTGGCGTGGACACTGCTTCGAATTTCCCCCCATGAGCTTCTCCACCATATACCAGCAAAGACCCTAGACCAGTACTACAGTCGAGACACTGCTAACTGACCAAAGCAAGCAAGTTTATATGCCCTTGTCTCCCAGCTCAATCCATTGTGTGGTTTTAGCTCTCCGATCTGTTCTTGGTTGCTTTTCCTCCTTAGGCCACAAAATAATTTGGCAGGCTTTCTTCAAGTTCCCCAAATCAAAGCTCTTTGTCTAGGTAATCAAGTCATCCATATTCTTTCATTGAGAACCATATAGATTTTGTAATATCTGTACTTATTTATGAATGCATTACCCATGTATGGCTTGGGTACGGCTTTTACACTTTAAATTGAAATGTCAGGAACAAATGGGACTTCTAGGAAGTATAAAGCCCCTACTGTATGTGATGCTTGTTTTATCATCTTATTTAGTATGTAATGTGATCTTCCGGATTTTGGTCGTAGGAAAATTTTACAGATACACCCATCAATGTACTATATTTTTTTAGTGTTATGCGCTGTTAAAAGGGGCTTTGTTAGAGTGAGAGCAATAATATGCTCCTTACCCAAGGAGTGGACTATTGCCCTTGGAAGAAATAGCTATCTTCTTTCTTTCTTTTTTTCAAAGAATTGATTTTTATTTTAATAATTATAATACATTGATGGGTGTTTGTGTGTGCACTCTGCACAAGGAGGGAAGCAATAAAATGAGGGAAGTGAGAAACGCGAGTGAAGCAAGTGGTGGGGAATAATTGAGATTCAGAGGAAGCAACAAGGATTTACACCTTTTCCTGGTTTTTGTATTCCTGTTATTTTGTTGCCTTTTTTGATAAGTTATATGGCTTTGTACTTCTTCAACTTGCTAAGCTTAATTTTCTTTATAATTGTTTCTGCAGAAATAGAAAAGAAAGCAACAAGGATTCTTGATGGCATGAGCCTATAACATGTAATTGTGAAAATCTGGACCTAGAGACTCAATAAATATCTAGAAATTATCTCCTTAGTTATTTTTGTAAATTCCTACACTAGATCTGTTCAAAACACATGTATGCTTGCACATGTTGGTGGGTTGGGTGCACCTTAGTGCTTGCACATGTATGCTTTAATACTTGTTCATCTCGCTAGGTGGACTTCGGCTAACCATTAGATGGGTTCAACTTAGGGTATCTCTTTGGTGTAACTCAAATTACCCCAGATGTCCCGAAAATAGTCCAAAGTGGACCCAAGGGGTTCGATTTTCACTCTTTCTATAAAAATATGTCCATTTTTTTAATGAAACGCTTCTATGCAGTCCTTGGAGTAAAGCAATGCTTGGGTGCGACTTTTTAAATAAGGGTGCGTCTAAGGTGCAGCTCTAAATAGCCTCTAGGACCCGAAACAGATCAAAGTTGATCGAAAGGGTTCGACTTTTACTTCTATAAAAATGTGGTTTTTTTTTTTTAACGAAACGCTTCTATTTGTCTCTTGAAGTAAAAAAAATGTATGGGTGCGACTTTTTAAAAGAGGGTGCAACTCCAAATAGCCCTGATGATCCGGAAACAGAGTAAAATGGATCCAAGGGGTTCAAACTTCACTTCTTCTATAAAAATGTGTTCATATTTTTTGATGAAACACATTTATGTAGCCCTTGGAGTAAAAAAATGCTTGGGTGCTACTTTTTAAATGAGGGTATGCCTAAAGTGCAACTCTGTATAACCTTCAGGACCCGAAAACAGATCAAAGTTGATCGAAAGGATTTGACCTTCACTTCTTCTATTAAAATGTGTCAAATTATTTTTTACGAAATGTTTCTACTTGCCACTTGAAGTGAAAAAATGATTGAATGTGACTTTTTAAATGAGTAAGCAACTAAGATGCAATTCATATTACCCCACATGTCCCGAAAATAGTCCAAAGTAGACCCAATTGGTTCGACTTTCACTTCTTTTACAAAAATTTGTCTTTTTTTTTTTATGAAACATTTCTATATAGCCCTTGGAGTAAAAAAATGTTTGGGTATGACTTTTTTAATAATGGTGCGCCTAAGGTGCAACTCTAAATAACCTTCAGTACTCGAAACAGATCAAAGTGGATCAAAACTTCCATTTCTTCAACAAAAATGTGTCAATTCTTTTTTATGAAACGCTTCTATTTGTCACTTGAAGTAAAAAAAATGTATGGGTGCGACTTTTTAAATGAGGGTGTAACTAAGGTGCAACTCAAATTATTCCTGAGGTCCCGAAAATAGTCCAAAGTGGATCCAAGAGGTTCGATCTTCACTTCTTCTACAAAAATGTCTTTTTTTTATGAAACGCTTCTATATAGCCCTTGGAGTAAAAAAATGTTTGGATGCAATTTTTTAAATAAGGGTGCGCGTAAGGTGCAACTCTAAATAGCCTTCAGGACCCGAAACAGATCAAAATTGATCGAAAGGGTTCGACCTTCACTTCTTTGATTAAAATGTGTCAATTTGTTTTTACGAAATGTTTCTATTTGTCACTTGAAGTAAAAAAAATTATGGGTGCGACTTTTTAAATGAAGGTACAACTCCAAATAGCCCTGATGACCCGGAAACATAGTAAAATGGATCCAAGCGGTTCAAACTTCACTTCTTTTATAAAAGTGTGCCCATATTTTTTTATGAAACACTTTTATGTAGCCCTTGGAGTAAAAATATGCTTGGGTGCTACTTTTTAAATGAGGGTGCGCCTAAGGTGCAACTATATATAACCTTCAAGACCCGAAACAGATCAAAGTTGATCGAAAGGGTTTGATCTTCACTTCTTCTATAAAAATGTTTCAATTTTTTTTTACGAAACGTGTCTATTTGTCACTTGAAGTAAAAAAAATGTATGAGTGCAACTTTTTAAATGATGGTGCAACTCCAAATAGCTCTAAGAACTCGTAAACAGACTAGAATTGATCCAATTTTTTTGTGAAACGCTTTTATGTATCCCTTAAAGTAAAAAAAATGCTTGAGTGCTATATTTTAAATGAGGGTGCGCCTAAGGTGCAATTCTATATAGCCTTTAAAAGCCGAAAACATATCAAAGTTGACCGAAAGGGTTACGAAAAGCTTCTATTTGTCACTTGAAATGGGAAAATGATTGAATGCGACTTTTTAAATGAAGATGCAACTAAGGTGCAAGTCAAATTATCCCTGAGATCCTGAAAATAGTCCAAAGTGGACCTAAGGGGTTCGACTTTCACTTCTTTTATAAAAATATGTCAATTTTTTTTTAGGAAACGCTTCTATATAGCCCTTGGAGTAAAAATATGCTTGGGTGCAACTTTTTAAATAATTGTGCGCCTAAGGTGCAATTCTAAATAGCCTTCAGGACCCGAAACAGATCAAAGTTGATCGAAAGGGTTTGACCTTCACTTCGATAAAAATGTGTCCATTTTTTTTTACGAAACACTTCAATTTATCACTTGAAGTAAAAAAAATATATGAGTGCGACTTTTTTAATGAGGGTGTAACTAAGGTGTAACTCAAATTGTAGAACCTCGGATCTCACTTTCATAGCTTGTGAATAGTACGGTGAATAGTGACCATGTAATGTAATTTTTCGAATTTTGAGATAAAAAGTCCTGGTAATGGTTGTTTATAGGTTAACTAAGTTTTGTTAAAAATGTGTCCATTTTTTTTTACGAAACACTTCAATTTGTCACTTGAAGTAAAAAAGATATATGGGTGCGACTTTTTTAATGAGGGTGTAACTAAGGTGCAACTCAAATTGTAGAACCTCGGATCTCACTTTCATAGCTTGTGAATAGTACGGTGAATAGGGACCATGTAATGTAATTTTTCGAATTTTGAGATAAAAAGTCCCGGTAATGGTTGTTTATAGGTTAACTAAGTTTTGTTAATTTTATGGGATTTTATTCATATGATTAGAACAGTTTCCGAGCAATGGAAAAAGTCACGACGAACCGGATTTATCAGGTTTTGCCTAAAACTGGAAATTCAAATTTTAAGTTATGAAGAATTGGAATTTCTAAGTATTTTTATTTGATTCAAATGGGGGGTACTTCCTTATTTTTATCTAAAACTTAAAGTTAATGAAATGAAAGGTTAAAAAATATTAACTTTAATGTTTTAAAGTTAAATAAGTATAAGAGGAAGAAGAAGGAAGGGAAGAAAAAAATAAACACAGGACAAAACGGGGAAAAAACAGGCAAATCCAGTTGACCATATTTACAACCGGTCGATCGAACCTTGACCGGTCGACCGAAGGCACGAAAAATTGTATGAGGTTGTTCAACAGAGAGATGATTTTTGACCGATCGACCTATCATCTCTACCGGTCGACCGATCATACTGTTTTTGCTTATGGCCGACCTTCTGAGATATATTGAAGGGTGTATGAGTCTTTAACTCATTCCTTTTGACTATAAATAGCCCAATTTCATGGTTTAGGGTTCTTATAGCCCTAGAGAAAGTTGAGAGAAAAAAAGGAGAAGAGCTTGGGCTCTTCCAGGCTTTGTGCTAATGATCAAGTGGAGTCGAGTTTTTGCTTCAAGCTTTCTTCTTAAGCTTGGATCTTACGACCAAGGTGTATTCTCGAGCTATAAACCGTAGGGATCCTACCTACATTGTGTTATTAATTTTAAGACAAAACACTATATTTAAGGTTGTTCTTGGATTGATTTGGATGATGATTGGTATATAGGATGTAAGCTATCACTACTATTGAAATTCTATGAATATGATGCCATGTTTACAAGTTTTCTAAGTTCACCATGATATTCACAAGTACTATATGCACCTTATGTTCATAAGTCTAGCATGATGTTTATAAGTCTCGCATGATTCGATGATTTCTCACAAGAAAGGTATTTCATAAAGCTCTTAAAGAAGGTTTTAGGTAAAAAGAAGTTTCACAAGCTCACAAAAATTGATAAGGCCAAATCATGGGTTGGTAAGTGACAAGTTCTAAGATCGTTTCAAAGCTCACAAGGAATCCCACTATACATGGACTCACAAGTAGTCATGTCTCACAAGCTCACAAGCTCGCAAGTTCACAAGTAATCATGCATACTCAGATCCTCACATGCTCACAAGGAATCCCAACTTTCGCAAGAATTCACAAGAACTCACAAGAATATGATTATTACATGACAAGATTTACTTTGTTTTGTTTTCACGCGAATACTGTTAAGAAAAAGGTTTTGGTAACTTCTTTCACGAATGTTATTCTTTAAGCTTATACATGTTCATGATATTATTCACTGTTAGTTAGTAGTTTGTATATCACTGAGTATTCCATGCTCAACCGATTATTGATTTTGGCAGGTGCACGCGTTCCATTTGACGTTTGTGGTATGGAGCCTTGGATAGAGGAAGAATACTATGATTCGGAGCCCTCTATGGATCACTACCAAGATGATGGATCACTGGATAGGCGGCTAGATTTTGATTTCTGTTGAGAGAATTAGAGAGATCATACTGCTATTTTGTGTATGTTGAGAGTGAGACTAGTCCACTCTATACTTCATATTTTGGACGTGTTCTGTCGGTTCAGACTTGAACCGAACGATAGTAATATTTTATGACAAATCGTTTTCGCTATGTTTTATAACTTGTGTACTCTGACAGGATGGTAAGTATGTATGTCTTATGTGTCATACGGGATGTAAGATACGGCGGTCCAAACTAAAGTATCCCTAACTCCTATGGGGTATTTTGGGGCGCGATATAAATTACCTCTGAGGTCCCGAAAATAGTCCAAAGTGGACCCAAGAGGTTCGACTTTCACTGCTTTTATAAAAATATGTCATGTTTTTTTTTATGAAACGCTTCTATATAGTCTTTGGAGTAAAAAAATGCTTGCGTGTGACTTTTTAAATAAAGGTGCAACTCTAAATAGCCTTCAGGACCTGAAACAGATCAAAGTTGATCCAAAGAGTTCGACCTTCACTTCTTCGATAAAAATGTATCAATCCTTTTTTACGAAACACTTCCATTTGTCACTTGAAGTAAAAAAATGTATGAGTGCGACTTTTTAAACGAATGTGCAACTAAGGTGCAACTCCAAATAGTCCTAATGACCTAAAAACGGAGTAAAATGGATCCAAGGGGTTCAAACATCACTTCTTCTATAAAAATGTGTCCATATTTTTTGATGAAACACTTTTATGTAGCCCGTGGAGTTAAAAAATGCTTGGGTGCTACTTTTTAAATGAAGGTGCGCCTAAGGTGCAATTCTATATAGCCTTCAGGACCCGAAACAGATCAAAGTTGAACGAAAGGGTTCGACCTTCACTTCTTCTATAAAAATATGTAAATGTTTTTTTACGAAACACTTCTATTTTTCACTTGAAGTAAAAAAATATATGAGTGCAATTTTTTAAATGAGGGTGCAACTAAGGTATAATCCAAATAGCTCTGAGAACCCGTAAACAGACTAAAATTGATCCAAGGAGGATCAAATTTCACTTCTTCTATAAAAATATGTCCATTTTTTTTTGTGAAACGCTTTTATGTATCTCTTGGAGTAAAAAAATGCTTAGGTGTTACTTTTTAAATTAGGGTGCGCCTAATGTGTTCTATATAGCCTTCAAGACCCGAAAACATATCAAAGTTGATCGAAAGGGTTACGAAACGTTTCTATTTGTCACTTGAAGTGAAAAAGTGATTGAATGCAACTTTTTGAATGAGGATGCAACTAAGGTGCAAATCAAATTACCCCTGAGGTCCCGAAAATAGTCCAAAGTGGACACAAGGGGTTCGACTTTCACATCTTTTATAAAAATATGTCTATTTTTTTTATGAAACCTGACCCTGATCAAAGTTGATCGAAAGGGTTCGACATTCACTTTTTCTATAAAAATGTCTTCTTCTTTTTTACGAAACGCTTCTATTTGTCACTTGAAGTAAAAAAATATATGGGTGCAACTTTTTAAATGAGGGTGCAACTAATGTGCAACTCAAATTATCCCTGAGGTCCCGAAAATAGTCCAAAGTGGACCCAAGAGGTTTGACTTTCATTTCTTCTATAAAAATATGTCCATTTCTTTTTATGAAACGCTTCTATATAGCCCTTGGAGTAAAAAAATGCTTAGGTGCAACTTTTTATGTAGAACCCCGGAATTCGAGGGCATTGTTAATATGAATAGTGGTAGTGTACAGTGCGTGTAAAGGCCTAAGGCCTCATGTGTTCTTGATATTGGGAAAAGTGAAGTAAGGTTTTTATATGTGTATGTTGAGTCTGAAAACAAGAGTACGATAATACTCAATTATCTAAGGTATAAAATACCCCAAGTGTGAATGTAGAACTCGGGAACCCATTTCTCAAGGTTATTAATAGTGTCATGGGCACAAGTCTTGTAAAGGCCGGGGGTCATTTATGTAACGTGGTTCATAAGACATGATAATAATAGTTTAAATTAGGTTAAGTATTGTTGTTGGATGGTTGAGATGAAGAAATAAGGGTATAACATACTCTAAGTGTCGAGAATGAAGGATGTCTTTACATTCCCTCAACTTGTGGAAACTCTAGTTTGGTCACCTCTTATCGGAATCGAGTGATTCTTAAGCCATTAGGAATATATTCTAACCCTCTTTAAGGTTCATGCTTTGCATATTTTTCAGATTTTGAGTGTAAGGTATGTCAATTGTGAGGTTTTTAAAAGGTAGTCTGCTGTCAAATCAGCAGTCATTTTGGACCAATCCATTTGTGGGCCCATTTAGACTATTTAGAACTCAAAATTAGGCATTATACAAAACATGAAAGTTATTCCCCTTTGAAAGATGAATCCAATTGAAGTTGAATCGTCAAAATCTGATAAGCGAGTTAAAAGTTATAGCCGAAATACTAAGGCGGGAAAAACGGGACAAATGAGGACAAATCCGGTCGACCGGATTTCTGACCGGTCACCTATTCATTTGTGCTCTAGCCGACTCCCACAGATATTTTGAGGGTGGTTTGGGGTTTTGGCAAACCCCAAACCCTTATATAAACCCATATTTCGTGCAAAAGGGTTTCAAAACCCTAGAGAGAGTTGGAGAAGGGTTTTGAAAAAGGAAGAAGAAGAGAAGGTTGGTTCTTCTTGGATTGTTCATAGCTTGGGTGTGGGCTTGAGTTGTGAACCAAAAGAGAAGATCATTTCTGTGTTAAGGTGTCTTCCTCGGTGCATTTTGAAGCAAGTTAGATCAAGAGATTGATCTAGGAAAGGTAGAACAATCTACTAATTAGCAATGTTATGATTCATTAAGATCAAGTATAATCAAAGGCTTGAGTTTTTATGAAAAATACATAGTTTTAATGAAACGTATTTAAAGTAAGATGAAATGAAATAGATACAACCTACTAACGCTTCTTATGTTCTAATTCATTAATGCTTAGTATCTATTGAAACTAAGGCATAGTGCCTTATATGTGTATACTATTGAAGCAACCGAAATAAAATTGGGATTTCTATGAGTTTAATGGGTTTTCTTGCCTACCATGTTTGCATAATAGAGTTTTTGTATAAATGAGAATATAGGAATGGATGGTTTTGATGAAATAGGCTAAGTAGACCGTGTGCACATTATGATAACTACATGAATGAAATTCTATGATTTATTTCGATGTTTTCAATACTTACTATGGATACTATGATGCTCACACTTACTCCCATGAATGTGATTCCATATTTAAACGCTTTCTAAGTATACCATGAGGCTAATCAGTCTATTATGCATATGTTGGGTGTTTAAAGGCTTTCTATTATACCATAATGCTCACAAGTACTCTAGGCTAATACGTACTCCATGCTATGCATATGACTAAATGTTTAAAAGCTTTCCATGATCTCTATGATGCTCACATTTATCCGATGATTTCTCACAAGAAAAATGTGTTTTCTAAAAGTTCATAAACAAGGTTTTGTAAAGCAAATCTCAAAAGTTCAAAAGCATTGCCAAACTTTGGGTTGGTAATTGACAAGGCAAACTTTGGGTTGGTTTCTAAGATCGGTTACTCAAGCTCTAAGGATCTCATAAGTCTAAGATCGTTCCACAAGCTCTAATGATCTCATAAGTCTAAGATTGTTCTCTATGCTCATAAGGATCTCATAAGCTCATAAGTGAATCTCAAAGTCTCTAAGTGCTCTAAGTCTCTAAGTGCTCTAAGTCTCTACAGATCATAAGCTCTAAGGAATTCTAAGAACTCTAAGGAACTCAAAGAACTCATAAGAACCCATAAGCTATTGATTCTCGTAAGACCTTCTAAGATTTATGTTTTTACCCAAAAGCTCATAAGACGAATATGACTAATAAGGAACTCACAAGACTAATAAGATTCATAAAGAACTCATAAGATATTGAAATATGTTATGATTCAATATATACACTTGTTAATTCATTTTGGTTTCCGCACTCTGATGTTGTATATTATATGATGAACTGTACACTATATGTCATGTTAATGTTTTATAACATTGTCCTTTTGTAGTTTGTATACGCCGAGTATTCCATGCTCAGCCGTACATTTTATGTCGGCAGGTCTATTTGGCAAGAGCTATGAGTTGAAAAAGAGTAAGTGGAAGAGGATCCTGCTTGGGTCATCATGTGAAGATAAGGGTCTTGGCAGGCGACCCTATTATTACTGCTTTGAGTGATGAGAGGGAGAGACATGTATATTTAACTAAGTGGATATGTCCACTGTGATTTATCGCACTTGTACGCACTTAGAATACAGTTAAGTGATTGAGAAATTTTCAGGTTCGCCTTTTAGCATGCCTTGTAATGGTATGTATGCCTTATGTGTCATGATGGGATGGTAACGTATGGCGGTCTCGAGCCAAAAGTCTTCAAACTCTTAGGGGGATTTTGGGTCTTGACATTTTAAATAAGGGTGCGCCTAAGGTGCAACTCTAAATAGCCTTCAGGACTCGAAACAGATCAAAGTTGATCGAAAGGGTTCGGCCTTCACTTTTTCAATAAAAATGTGTCAATTTTTTTTTACAAAACGATTCTATTTGTTACTTGAAGTAAAAAAAAATGTATGGATGTGACTTTTTAAATGAGTGTGCAACTAAGGTGAAACTCCAAATAACCCTGATTACCCAGAAACATAGTAAAATGGATCTAAGGGGTTCAAACTTCACTTCTATAAAAATGTGCCCATATTTTTTCATTAAACACTTTTATGTAGCCCTTGGGCTAAAAAAATGTTTGAGTGCTACTTTTTAAATGAGGGTGCGCCAAAGGTGCACTCTATATAGCCTTCATGACCCGAAAACAGATCAAAGTTGACCAAAAAGGTTCGACCTTCACTTCTTCTATAAAAATGTGTCAATTTTTTTTTACGAAACTCTTCTATTTGTCACTTGAAGTAAAAAAATGAATGGGTGCAACTTTTTAAATGAGGATGCAACTAAGGTGCAACTCAAATTACCCCTGAGGTCCCGAAAATAGTCCAAAGTGGACCCAAGAGGTTTGACTTTCACTTCTTCTATAAAAATATGTCCTTTTTTTTTATGAAATGCTTCTATATAGCCCTTGGAGTAAAAAATGCTTAGGTGCGACTTTTTAAATCAGGGTGTGCCTAAGGTGCAACTCTAAATAGTCTTCAGGACTCGATAACAGATCAAAGTTGACCGAAAAGGTTTGACCTTCACTTCTTCTATCAAAATATGTCCATTTTTTTAAATGAAATGCTTCTATATAGCCCTTGGAGTAAAAAAAATACTTGAGTATGACTTTTTAAATGATGGTGCACCTAAGGTGCAACTCTAAATAACTTTCACGATCAGAAACAGATCAAAGTTGATCGAAAGGGTTCGACCTTTACTTATTCTATCAAAATGTTTCAATTTTTTTTTACGAAATGCTTCTGTTTGTCACTTGAAGTAAAAAAATATATGAGTGCGACTTTTTAAATGAGGGTGCAACTAAGATGCAACTCCAAATAGCTTTGAGAACCTGTAAACAGACTAAAATTGATCCAAGGGGGTTCAAACATCATTTCTTCATTAAAAATATGTCCAATTTTTTTATGACACACTTTTATGAATCCCTTGGGGTAAATAAATATTTCGGTGCAACTTTTTAAATAAGGATGCAACTCAACTATAGAACAACTCCAAATAGCTATGAGGACCCGGAAACAAATCAAAGTAGACTCAAGTGATTCAAACTTCACTTCTTCTATAAAAATGTGCTCCTATATTTTATTGAAGCAATTTATGTATCTCTTGGAGTAAAAACATGCTTGAGTGCAATTTTTTAAATAATGGTGCAACTCCAAATAACCCTAAGGACCGGAAACAAACCAAAGTGGACCGAAGGGGTTCACCTTTCTTTTCCAATATGAAATGTGCCTATTTTTTCTCACCAAACACTATTATAGAGTCCATGAAGTAAATAAAAGCTTCCAATTTTTTCATTTTTTTTTCCTCCCAAGTTGTTCTACCTTCCATTACACAATAAAATATTCCATTTTTTTTTAATGAAACACTTTTATAATGTCCATAGAGTAAAAACAAAGCATGAATGCAAAATGACAATAAAATGTTCTTGTCCAATTAACAAAAATGTTCTTTGATTATCATATATTCAAAATAGCAACAAAATGTTATTATCCAAAATAACAAAATGTTATTTGATTGTCATATGTTGAAAATACCAACAAAATGTTTTTCTCCAAAATAACAAAATACTCTTTGATTATCATATGTTCAAAATAACAACAAAATGTTCACTATCATTGCTTATAGGGGCTTCGACCAGTATGTCGGGTACATGTAATGGGAAAATGGGCCCAACGACGCAAATGGTGGTGGAACTAACGGAGTACCATGTGGGTACATGTAAGGGTGATGCGCTCCATATTGTGGTGGAATAGGCGACATATTGTATGTGGGAAGCGGTTGTGAACTTGGTCACTGTTACGCACTCGAGTGGGCTCCAACATAAGCTCTACAACTGGCTCTTCTTGCAAAACATCATATTCGATATAATCACCTTTGTTAGGACACCTAGGTCGAGTGTGGCCTTCTTTTCGGCATAGGCTGCACCTCCTTTTATTCTTCTCCAAATGAGACTTCAACCTCTTAGACGGTTGTCCATTTGTCTGTACCCTTATAGGATCCCTGATAGCATCAATATTCTTATCAATCGGAGATTCACAATCCTCATTCTCTTCACTAACATCTTCATTGATACACACTCTCTTCATTTGTTGAGTTATGACGCACATCGTGTTAATGTATGATTCTTCACTTTCTGCATCAATAAGAGAAAGGCGGTTGCAAGCGTTTACTAAGTTTTGATGGTGAATTGTCTTGGGGGAATCTGGTGCTCTATACATATCACCTCCGATAGAAGGGATGCCCCATTTCACCTTCTTTGTCCAACATGTCATGATAATGGAGTTAGGTAACTTTGTCAAGTGCTCCACCTTTATTATTGTCATAATATGGCTACAAGGGATCTCTGCCGTCTCAAACAACGAGTATGTGCACTTCAAGATTTGTTCTGTCCTATTAAATTCAACATGATATCTCATCTAGGGGTATTCATATACTGAGACAATGTATCTAGCATTACAGCTAAATTCCTCAACTACCGCAATCACATTCTTCCCCTCATTTAGCAACTCCTGTTGCACAACCTTGAACATATTGCTCGTGTAAATTTGTGGCGTGTGGCACTCTAAGAATTCCATGTTACTAAGGATAACTAGTGCACTCTGATTTGTAATGCAATCCTCGCTTGCCTCTGCCTCTCGCATCCGTCTAATGGCTTTATCAAACAACTCAATAAATTGGAACAACGGCGTGTGATGATCAAAAACCCTTTGAAATTCAACATTCATGCTTTCTGAGCGTTGTGTAGATCGCATCCCAGCAAATTAGTGGCCTTGAAGGTAAGGGTCCGCCCATAAATCTTTTGTCATGTACGATCTCTATGCCCATGTGTTATTTTGTGAACCGTGGCATTCAAGGAGGGCAACCCATGATTCCTCCCACTCTTCAGGTGTCTCCCCAGGTTTCATGCACTCTTCAAAATCCTTCAAGAACTCATTTTTGTGGATGTTGGACGATGCATTCCTTTTCAAATGCCATTGAGACAATCGATGGCGTGTCTGAGGAAAAACTTCTGTAATCGCATTGCGCATCGCGTGGTCTCCATCACTGATAATGGATATGGGCTCTTTACCACTCATTGCTGTCAAGAAGGACTTGAATACCCAACAAAATGAATAAGTAGCCCCATTAGACAATAATGCGTATCCAAACAAACAACTATTGCGATGATGGTTCAACCCGACGAAAGCAACAAAAGGCATATCATACCGATTAGTCCGATACGTTGAGTCAAAGGTAACAACATCGCCAAAGGCCTCATAGTCCAACTGACCTTGGCTATCTGCCCAAAATATGTGAAAATTCGACCATCATCATCAACAAGGTGCTTGCAAATCAACCTTGGATTAGTAATTTCTTTATTTTTCATGTATTCCATGACTAATTGCATGTCACCATCTTCAAGTTTTTCCCTTTGTTGCCGATTTACTTATTATACATGTCCATTTGGGTAAAACCCAAATTCTTATAACCCCCAGCATTTTTTAACATTAAATTGATTACATGTCTCGTCCTTATGCCAGAACCTACTAGTGCTTCTATTTCGGATTTCTGAACCTCATCCATTCTTTTGTGTGACTTTAAGTGATTCACTTATGCATGATGTGCAAATTGATGATTGTGCTCGGCTTTAAAATCTTTCACTTTCCATCGTCCAATTATCTTGTCCAACTTTATGAGCAATGATGATTACAACCACATCTACACAGGAGCCTTGGCTTACGCATTCTGTCATCTAGTTCCAAGTATTTTTTTAATCTATGTTATTTTCTCGAACAAACAAACCGATGTGAAGTAATAACGTCACCTCTAAGGCGTACCACATTATCTTCTCGCATGCTAAACCCCATGCTCCTAGCATACGCATTGTAAAACTCAGAACCCTCATCTTCTGATGCAAAATCAAGTTTCATGATATCTTTGTACTTAATACCATTATCAAAATCAAGTCCTAAACCCTCTAAAGATGACTCATCATGATGATCAACAACTTCATCTTTATCAATGTTATAGTGCGTAGATGGTCCTACCATGCTAAGCCCCTTTTGTAAATGAGATCTGCAACAACACATGGAAAACATTAAACACACCACTTTGTCATCTGTAGCTCATAAAACATGAAAAATATAAATAGGTGCAAAAATTCTTTTTTATTTACAAATTTTGTATGGAAACTAGTAGATACAATTCATAGAGTAAATAAAACCATAGGTGCAATAATGTACATGAGGGTGCAACAAGGGTGCAACTCCCAAAAGCCAATTGAAAATAGAGAATTTTTTATATACTCCATTAACTATAAGAATAACACTAAATAAATGTCATAGAGTCAATAAAGCATCAGGTGCAATTGGATACACAAGAGTACAACAAGGGTGCAATCTGACGCATTTTCAAAGAGCATATTCATAGTGAAAATTAGTTCAACAAGGGATTTTTTTCATTATATGAATAAATATTACCTTTTTATTTTAGAAAAACATTAGTTAAAGGTTGTATATTAAATAAAAACATAAGTGCAATATGGTGCATGAAGGTGCAACTCTAAAAAATAAAGTAGACCACCAAAGAAAAGTATGTTTGTTTGAGAGATAAATGAAGAATCCAGAATTCTGCATGAGAAAATTCAAATTTAATAAACAAAGAGACTATAAATGAAGCTAGCAAGGGTACTTCATAAGAGAAAAAACCTTTGTTAGTGTTAATGGCAAAAAACAAAAACCTTATTTCCTACGTCCAGGAGAGCTTTCGTGTTGTAGAGGAGGGGGGGGGGGGTGCTGCTTTTTCTTGATCCTGAGATGTTGAAGAGGGTGAGATGGTGAGGGAGAGAGTCGTGAGAAGAGAGTGATCATTACCAATAATAGGAAGAACTCACCCAAATAAAATAAAAAAAATTTGATGATTGTTTCTGTCCATTGTTGCAGCAATCTTTTGCCAACAATTTATTAGCCATATAAAGAGATAAGCACTCTATTAGAAATAGAAGCTTTTAGAAATGCCAATGGTTGTCTATTTGTAGAGGAGATTAGAAGAGAGAGGAGCATAAAGCCACCGCTTGCGGCCGAAGACGAAAAGAAAAAAAGGGTTAGGGTTACTTACGGGTTAGGTTTCGTGTTTGGTATGAAGATATTTTATATGGGATTGTATAATTACGATTCCATCCTCCGAAAGTTGAAATTTTACTACATTATCTATTTTTTTGTTACAGGTTTATAAAAGTGTGAAGGGTATATATGGTATAAGAAGTATGAGTTATACTCTTAACCGGTTCGGATATTTAGCAAAGCGGATAGTCTACTATCCGTATCTGCTCCGAATTATAAACGAATACCTTATTGAATATCCGGATCCGATCCGTCGGATACCTATTCGGATAATTATCCTCCTAAACGGATTCGGATACGGACCGGATACAGATACGCCTAAACGGATTCGGATACGGACCGGATAGTTGATAAGAAACCGGATAGTTGACAGCCCTATCTCTAACCAACAGAGTACCATGCAGTTGAATGGAAATGACATTATTATAAGTGGAGTCTTCGATCATGCAAATCATTACAAATATATATCAATGAAATGCTTTGATCCGCAGGGTGTGTTTGAGTTGTGTGTGTTAGAGTGCTCTATAAACCTTTACCAAAAAACAAAACGGGCTTTGCCCCTTATTTAGTCCCACATCGGTGGATACAAAAGAGATTAAATGATCCAAAAGCAAGAGAGAGAAAAAACACGTACACACTTTCGTCTCCCCATGAGCTTAACCGGGGTTCCGGATCTTGGCGAAGCCAAGCAACTTTCTGACAATTCACCCAAAACCAATATCCGCCAAGGCCACCATGACCCAATCCGATGCCTAACCCAGACAAAGCCTCCAGCTGACGCATCTATCCCCTTCGTATTCAGCGCACAAGAATTCCCCATGTCTCTTCCCCACAAACTAGATGCCCATTCTTCATCATTGATGTCATATCTACACGCATTAAAACTTCCTGCATTATAGAAAACATTGAACATGGTGATATAAATTTGGATGTACTCTTTCAGTATCCCTTAAAAAATCCCCTCGTTTGCAAAACCCATCAATCATAATATAATAACACAACACATAATGACTAATCTGTCAGTCAACCATTTCTTCTAACGTCTGTGGTGCATCGGATAAATTCTCAGTATTTGCAAGAGATTTAATGGCAGTACTACAACTGAAGAGGTCCGCTTCTAAGCCCTGGCTACTAATCCAATTTATTAAATCATTCCCATTGTTGCTCTTTTATAGGAAAAATCTTGATTTTGCACGACCCATCTAGTGTTCTTATAACAATGCCATGGAAGACTCACAAAACCTCACGTCACCAACGCATTCACCCAACCTCAAATTTTCAACCTATGTTCTACAGTTCCATTCTCCCTCCAACGAATAAAATGAACCCAGAAACGGTCCACAACATGTTAAAAAGTTGAACAGGATCAAAAACTAGATAACAGCGAGGCAAGGTTGACCCGAACAACGGATGATTGCAATTGGAAAAAACCAATTCAAGAGATAAAATCAAGTATTTGTGCTTTTCGAAAGTGAGTAACATAGAATTTAAACAAAATGAAAAGAAAATAAGGGGAAAAACATAGAAAAAGGAGAGAGAGAGGATAAGACCTGTACAAATTTAGAAAATAGTATCAAAGACCAGATAACAGGGAGGCTAGATACTTGTGCATTCAGCATCAGTGGGATTTAACCCACCCCCCCCCCCCCCCCCCTCCCCCCCAAAAAAGCATTAGTTGGATTTAAAAGAAAGGTTGAGGTTGCAACGATTCAATAAGGTGCCATGAATTGAGAAAGGGCGTAGGGTTGTAACGTTTGGGCTGATACAGTATCCCAAGGGTTGCGTCCCTAAACCTCTCCTTGAAGAGTTGCATCCCTAACTGTGAGAGATAACTATTTAGAAGGGGATGGACAGGTAGGCTTGTACGCACACCCAAAAGTTGCGAATGCATGTTTCTTAGGGCATCGGATTACAGCTGGCACCGGTTGATCAATTCTTCGTAGGGTGTTTCCTTATGTGCGCCTTTAATTTGAATTTATGGAATGAAAGTACTGGATCAGATCTAAGAGAAGACAGAGTGCTGGAAGAGATGTGTCGTTTAGAATTTTGAGAGAAGCTGCTAAACTGGAAGAACCAGACAGATGTGTCGTTTAGAGTTTCAATAGTGAATCGAAATAGTTGATTGGTTGGATAGCACCTAAAATCCCTCCTGAGACAGTCACGTGGACCTCTCAAGGCTCTGTGTTAATGAGTAGTAATTTGGGTCCCGTGCATCGCACGAGGTGTTTGCTAGTATTCTATGGAACTTGATGGGATGTAACTCTACGATCATCAAGTTGTTGGGGACACAACTCTATGTGGCACTCCGAGAGCGATTTTAGAGAGAGAGAGAGTCTGTTATTCCTAGAAGGTTCCAACCGGCAACAATTGCCTCCATTCAATCTTCATAGTTTTCCAACTCAGTACACATGTATCAGCCCAAATATGTTCAAATGGTTGCAACAATTTTTCCTCTTAAAAGCTTCTACAATTTTTTTGTTGAGCATTTTTATATCTCATTCCTCAATTCTCCCATATTCCCCTCTGATTTTTTATTCTCCTGGTGTTTAGATCTTACTAAGTTTCAAAAAAATGAAAGCAAGAGGATTAACGATAAGAGGAGACATTGTTGTGTCGCGACCCAAAACCCACCCTAGGCGTTAGAGTGAACTTTGGACGACTAATCATGACTTGCTTGACAACTAACCTGCAAAACCCACAGAGCATATACAATAGAGGACAAAAACAGCAGAAACATACTCTAATATAGCACAGCGGAAGTCTAAACAAACCTCTATGTATATACTTACGCAAATCCAAGTTTATACAAAAGGTAACCGTAAGAAAGTGCGGACATGCCCGCCAAAATACATAAATCTAACTCTCATCTCACCCACAGCTAATCCACTCAGAATCTACAACCACCTATTGGTAACCCTCTACGGGAGGTTCCTCCAAAGGCTCCTCGACGTACTCCTCTTCCACCCATGGACCAGGAGCACAAACATCAAATGAAGCAGCAGCTCCCTCAGAACCTGCCGACATAAGAAGTACGGCTGAGCATGGAATACTCAGCGGGTACTAAATACTAACCAACGATTATAGCATAAAAATGGCAATACATAATCAGGAGCAATTTATATATGTCAAACGGAAACAGTTCACATCATACAAGGAAGTAAAGCAGTTTATAATCATGCTAGTAATTCGTAGAAAACCGATAAATCCTCTTGAAAACATCGTGCACTTGACTTGACTTGAAATATCTTTTCGTACTTGAAACTTGTCATGTTTGTCTTATCTTGTCATATCATGCGTGTCATGCCATGTCATGCTTGCTCGGAAAGTAAACTACTTGTGAGGGAAGGGAGACCCTTCTTCCTAGAATGCTTATGCTTGTCATGCCATGTCTTGTCATGCTTGCTCGGAAGAGTAAACTACTTGTGAGGGAAGGGAGACCCTTCTTCCTAGAATGCTTATGCTTGTCATGCCATGTCTTGTCATGAACGAGGTAAAACATATCGGAAGATATGTCCCACCTCTAACCATGTTCTTGTAAACCTCGATAAATCATGTCATGCATGCCGTGCTCGTGCGAACCGTGTACATACTTGCATTTAAATTTAAACATGACATTTGGGAAATTTCACAACACACATAACATTAAAGATTGAGCAATTCTATATTCATAGCATTTAGGGAAAGCAGGAAGCACACTATCATAGTCCCTAGCAATATTCATAATTTATTAGGCATGCATTTCCAGATTTTTCAGCTCACTATGTTCACCTTGGCATTTCATCAAACATGGTGTGTTCATTATGGATTTACCCTACAACATGCTTTTCTGGATGGGTTTTACTCAAATCATACATGTACGTTCATTATTGGAACAATGCCCTTCCCCATTTGTTCATCACACACAACCATTGGCATCCAATCGCCCATTCCATCTCCATTCACCATTCACCATTCACCATTTACCATTTACCATTCATCCATCTCATAGCACATGTGTAAATGAAAGAAAATGAAGAGAAAAGAAGGGGAAAGAGGAACTATAACTAGGAGGGTAGTAAGAAGCACCGACCTTGAAGAAATGAGGAAGAAACCCCTTTCCAAAACGACTGTGTAGCTGCTGCCCTAGTTTGAGGAGATGCTCCTCACGAGTTTGTGCCTTGATCTTGAAGAAAAATGGGCTGGAGGTTGATCTAGGGTTTCAAAACCCTTTGATTTCTCCCCAAAATGGAAACCCTAGGTTGGAATCGCCTTCTCCCCTTTCTCCTATTCTCTCAAACTCTCTAAGTGTCGAATGAAGCCCTAAAGGCTCGGGTTAAACTCTTAAGGTAAGAGTGAACTGACAAAAGACCGTAATACCCTTATTGGGATTTCTGCAATGACACGAGGACCGTGAATAGTGCTGAACACATTGTGCTGTGAATAGTGCCAACTCGTGGTGGATAGTGCCAACTCGTGGTGGATAGTGCCAACTCGTGGTGGCGTGGATAGTGCCAACTCGTGGCGGCGTGAATAGTGCCAACTCGTGGTGGATAGTGTCTACTCGTGGTGGCGTGAATAGTGCCAACTCGTGGTGCCGTGAATAGTGCCAACTCGTGGTGGCGTGAATAGTGCCACTCGTGGTGCTTGTGTATAGTGCCACTCGTGGTGCTTGTGAATAGTGCAACTCGTGGTGCCGTTGTCAAGGGTGACGAACCCGTTGTCACGTCGTCTCATGTACAGCGTGCCCGTGGTGAGTTGTACAACGTGCCCGTGGTGAGTTGCACAACGTGCCCGTGGTGAGTTGTACAACGTGCCCGTGGTGAGTTGTACAACGGATGCACACAGTATACGTTTTCCTACAGGTATAGACTGTTTTGGCCATATCTTTTGACTCGTTCGTCCGATTTTGACGATTCAACTTGCGTTGTGTTCGTACTTCGAAGAGGAACCATTCTGACATTTCGAAATTTCCAAATTCTTCCTCATTTGTTAATCATACCTCTTAAAAAGGCAAGATGACAACGAAAGTGTCATGTATTAAGCATGAAAAAGTCTGGGGCTCTACATGTTGACTGTAAGTCAGGAAGAGCGATAAGGCGGGGGAGATGTAATTATTTCTCTTTTTATCTCTCCGCTCCCCTCGAGGAGGGTTTCTGCCGTTGTTCACTGTACATTACGTACAACGATAATAGAAAGGGGCAGACCTCTTCATCAAATCCTGATAGACGAAGAGCAAGTAGGAGGAGATAGTGATCGGCCACCATTTATGTGGAGCAGAGAAGAGCCGATCGCGAGTGGTTATCTCTTGATAGCGGGTGGTTCTCTGTTATTTACATCTCTTTGAGACAGGAAGAGGATAGGTCGGTGGTGTATAGAGGTGGTTATTTACTTTACAATCCATCCAAAGATTGAATTTCCCATTTTTAATCACACATTGGGATAATAAGGAATTTAATAGACCATGAGTTGGTAGTTGGGGTTTTGGGTTGGAGATAGAATTATAGCCAATCGTGATTGAACTCAAGGAAAGTTCAACCACACCCACTGGCGGAGCCACATGGGGGCCAGGGGGGCTTCAGCCCCCCTCAACTTTGAATCTTTTTTCTTTTTCTTTAGTATAATGAGGGTTGGAGCAAGGATAGAGCCAGGGCACGGGTAGCTCTAGCCCCCCCCCCCCCCCCCCCCTTAACTTTTGAGAAAAAAGTGTTTGGCCGAACGTCGATCCTCATTGGTCCACATCCCCGTTTAAACACCAATTAACTATGGTTAAGATTTACCCACACCTAGGATACATCCATTTAAACTTGGTTTCTAAAAGGAAAAAAATAATAACCTTTAGTTGGTTAAAGCTTAACCATAGTTAAAGGGGTACGAAGTGGAAAGATGTGGGTCCGCTAATCACTACTAAAAAAACTAAATTTATACTATTTTATTTAATTTAAAAAGTGGCCCACGAACTTCATCCTGAAAAAAAATAAAAATTGGGGGCTACACCCACAACCCCCCACACCCTTTTGTTGCCCCCCTGCATGAAAATCCTGGCTCCGCCCCTAATCGCACCCATGGTCAACACGTGTCCCTGTTAACCCCTACTAATTTTGGTTAAGATTCACTAACCCTTAGGGTTGAACAATCTAACCTTGGTTTCTAAAAAAGAAAATAACCCAAAGGCTTAAAAGTTCTTAACCTGGGTTAAATATTTTTTTAGTAATTTTTCTAAAAACTAAGGTTAAATTATTGAACCCTGGGGTTACTAGGGACACGTGTGGACTTGTGGGTGCAATTGAACTCTTCTCTGAGTTCAATCGCGATTGGCTGTGATTCGATCTCGTTGGGTTGAGCGATCATGTTAGCCAGTCACCTTAATGCACAGGGACTCCACCTTCCATTCATGCATACACTCGTGTGTACAAAAATGTCTTCCTATGAAATAATAATACCAATACCAATACCAATACCAATAATATAACTACTTTTCTTATCATTTTCAATAAAATTAATTCCAAGTTTTCTCGTTTACATAAGAGAGATCGAATGTTGATTAAGGTTAATTTCAATTGTTTCTGGGCAGAATTCTTTTTTTTTGGTTAATTCTAGGCAGAATTCACGTAGCATTATTTCAGTTATTTTATCTTAGGTGCCCGTCAATGTTATATAATTTATAATGGATTAAGATTTATTTTATCTTCCTATTTGTTATTGTTTGAACATTTCTCTCATTTTCTCTCCCCCCCCCCCCCCCCCCCCCCCCCTTTAAATCTATTTTTGTCCCGTGCATTTGCTAGTATGTATTAATTCAAATTTAATTTAATGTAAATTTCTAAATTCATAAATTGATCACAAACATACAACTAATAAATTGTGTCTACAACCTCATAGTTACATCAAGGATGTGATTGAGTCTCTTTTGATGATGATTGTATGTAAATTATGTTTTTTACACTATATACCTATTTTGGAACAAAGCAGCTGACAAATGGTAATACTTTTATTTGTAAAATATTTTGTTTTTATTAGTACATTTTCTCTCTCTTTTATCATAATCCTTCTCTAGAGTTTGAACTTATCCCGTGCATCGCACAGGGTGTTCACTAGTATAATAATAAAAGAAAAATCTAGAGTTCACGCATGCCGTGAAACTCTTAACGGTAACGCAAGTGTAAAACATACGATTTTTTTAAATTAATACCAAACTTGATGACATTTATATTGAAAAAATTTGGTGAACCTCAAATCTGATGTTTGAGTTGAGATTCTCACAAGTTCCAGGAGATGGTTAAGTTTCCCTATAAGTCAATCTACCCTTTTTATTATTGTAACAATTAAGTTATTAACTTAAGGGATAATGTACTTTAAGTGCGAAAATAGAGATAAACATGCAAACCATAACATAAGAATTTTTACGAGAAAACCCTTCCGGGAAAAACCACGGGACCTAGTCCAGTCATGAGAATCCACTAAGACAAATTTAACAAGAACTTACAAGACTCGAACTTGACTCATTCGGACTCGACACTACGATCCTTCAATTCTTAGTCCTCCATGCCTCAAAAAGTCATCACGTACTCACAAGTCTCATGATCAACTGCAGTCACTCGTACTTCTCTCTGTGTTTTGAAAACAGCCCACGATCTTCCGATCGATCTCCGTCAATGACGGCTTCGAATTCCACCGACCAAATCACACTACCATGATCCTTCTCGGATTGATCTCCTTTGCAAAGGCTCCAAAACACTCCGGCCAAGTTGTTCTATCCAGAACAGGTTGATGATTTGATAAGAATCAATTCCTAGATGGACTCTAACAATGGGAAAGCCCAAGCAAGCTATAATGGAACTTTAGGCTTACAAACTCTAGGTTAAAAGCATCTAACAAAGAGGGTAGAGAAAGATAAATCTCATAGGTTCTATGACATCTAGAGAAACTTAAAAGTACTCTCCGTACTCTCCATACACTCCCAAGATTGTTCTCCACGAACTAGAGGGGTTCACAATAATTAGGGAAGTCAAAACCCATGAATGAAAGTTGCTAAAAGTGTTTAAAAACCCAAAATAGGCACAAAAAAAAAAAACGATTTGAAATTTTTTCCCATATCAGGGTCAACCCTGGAAGATACTTGGGTGACCCAAGTGAGGTGTTGGGTCGACCCAAACATCCTCCATGGTCGACCTTGGGTTTTTATGCTTTTTGGATTTTTATCCCATACAAAAACCTCTCATATCAGGGTCGACCCTCAATAGTCAGGGTTGACCTTGAGGTTAAAACTGATTTTAAAAAGCATTTTCAGCCCTTCACTCTTCATGAAAGTTGTAGCTCTTTTCGACGCGGTCGATTTGATATATTATAGAGCAAACTCCGAGCTATGGTTTGGGAGATATCTCACCTACAAGCAACCTCTGTTTTTTAAAAATTTTCATAATTCGAACTTGTTTTGCACTGCATATCTCATCACCTAGAGTTCATATGATTAATCTAAGACAATGTCCACTTAAGGTATAATATTATGGTTAATCTAAGTCAATTTCTACCTAAGATAACATGATATCTAGGTCACTTATCATCCTATGAGTGAAACGAAAGAAATGATCAACCGAGTCTGCAACGATCTTCAACTTCAACTTCACTTGTAATGGATGCTTAACGATAAGGACAGGACACAAGATGCACACCTAATCACCTCTCTCTCTCTTTCCGTTTGGTCTTTTCTCTTCGATCCCTTCGTGACGCTTCGTCCATGGCGTCTTCGAGTTCTGGAAACACCAGGTAACTCCAATCTTCTCTGTCGAATTCTGGCCAAATCAACTCTAATTCCGTTCTTGTGGCCCTCCTCGACTCACATTACACGGAACTCTCAGAGCTCGTCGAGAAAGCTCTGCTTCTGCAAACCCTAGAAGACGCTGTCGGAAAGCACAACATCACCATTTTCGCTCCCAGAAACGAAGCTCTGGAACGCGATCTTGACCCCGAGTTCAAGCGATTCCTTCTCGAGCCAGGTAATCTTAGATCTCTCCAGACTCTGTTAATGTTTCATATAATTCCAAATCGAATCGGATCGAACGAGTGGCCGATGACAGACGCCGAGTCAACTCGGCACAAGAAGCTCTCTAACGATCATCTTCACCTGACGTGTAAGGATTCCGATAAGAAAACCGTCGATCTCGCAACAGTTATCCATCCAGACGCCGTCATCCGACCCGACGGCGTGATTCACGACATCGAACGACTGTTAGTGCCACGATCCGTGCAAGAGGATTTCAACCATCGGAGAGATCTCCGATCGATATCTACCGTCTTACCAGAAGGAGCACCGGAGGTCGATCCGAGAACGAACGGGCTAAACAAACCGGTCACTCCGGTTTCCACTGGTTTGCCTCCAGTTCTGCCGATTTTCGACGCCATGGCTCCTGGACCGTCTCTGGCGCCTGCGCCTGCACCAGGACCTGGTGGACCGCACCACCACTTCGACGGCAAAAGCCAGGTCAAGGACTTCATCCAAACCCTCTTGCATTACGGTGGATACAACGAAATGGCCGATACATAAATCAAACAAAAACTGTTCGTTTCCTCTTCCACTTGTTCTAATTTTCCCTCTCTTCTATGTTTCAGATGCTCGTTTCTTCGCTTGGAGATGAATCCTCAATGGTCAGAGAAGCCTCCATGGCCGCTCTCAAGGATATCGCAATCGCAGGAATCCCTTCTGGTTCTGGATTGTTGCTCCACTGTTTCTCGAGTAATCTTTCCCTGTTGGTTTATTTGGATTCTAAATTAGGGTTCCTTCTCCTTTATCACTCCTCTTTCTTCTCTTGGGGCGTAATCGGATTTAGTAAATATTTCAGCGATTCGGAAACATGGCTGGTGAAGTTCACTAAGATCGCTACTTCTGAGATTATCTCATCTAAGGTACTTTCCTTACACCTCTCTAGAACTGCCTCAGGCTAATAGTTTTCTTGTTGTATTTTGATCGCAGTAATTTAAATTTTAGAGTTTTTTTAGGGTTTTGCGGTGTAAAATATTAAAAATACCATTCTGAACAGATTTGCAATATTACTAATTAAGGTCGATCAGGATTCTCCTGCAATTAGTGATGATTTTCAGGCCTGTTTTGATGACCTAATGGTTCTGTGAGATTTTTTTAAAAAAAGAAATTGATTATAAATCGGTTTTAGACGGAGAATGAGAGGGAGGGTAATTATGTATTCAAAGCCTGTGTGATTTTTTGAATTGAATCTGTAGGGCAAAACCCACGGTTTTGTGATATTTAAAAAAAATTAGATCGGTTTTAGATCGACAATGAGAGGGAGGGTAATTATGTTTTTGCGAAGCTTGTGTGAATGATTATTTTTTTCCCTTAATTTTGATTTCTGAATTGAATCTATTGGGCAAAACCCAAATGCATGTTTCTATTAATGGTTTTTTGAATGGATTTAAATTTTCAAGTTGGAACTTAGATATGTTTTTCAATTTTATATTTATGTTCTTCTTTTACAAATTATGATGAAAAGATAGATGAACTTATATACTATTATTTCTTCTTTTAATATAGGCTTGAATTGATCTCTATAGATGTTGACACTATGTGCAAAGTAGGAATTTACGATCATTTGATTTTTCCTCTTCTTCACATAGGAATCCATGATTACAGTTCTTAAAATAATTAGTTCGCCTTCAGTCCAAACAGAGCATTTATATGAAATATGGGTTACTGACTAACCTATCCATCCTGTCCAAGTTCCGAGCTAACTCAACTCGATGTATAATCCAAGTATGGAATATCGTGGCTGCTCAAAATGGCCTATCATACTTTTTGTTGTTTGGTATCGTAAATACAGTTAGGCTGTAACCAAGTTAGATGTGTTAGTTTCAATAAGCGATTTTTGGAGTTCAATTAGATGACCATAGTTTTTGTAATCCAATCTTGAGCTAACGATCCTATGATAGCCCTTTTCGAACATCCATGAAATAAAATTTTATTCTATCATTTTCACCATTGAGGAGGAGGTATTAGAAAAGATATTGGGTGTTGTATCTCTATCTCCATAATGAAAGATCCTGTTATGGGTATAGATAAACTTGCTGCTACATAGAGGAAATCTGCCCATACCCATAAAAGGATCTTTCATTATTATCTCTAAATTGGCCATAATGTAAATTACAAACTAACCATCTCCTCCTTTTTCTCAACGAATTCTTATTTTGGAAGAACAATTATGAAAAATGAGATGCGAAACTCGGCCCTCTCCCTTTTCCTGGGCTGTGTATGAGAAAACTGAACCTCTTGTTTATCTATCCCTAAGATTTCTTTAGCAAAAATCATCTCATTATAATTTTGTCCTTTTAACAGCCACCTGTGAGTTAGTGACAATACAGTCTCCCTCATTTACAATATTCTTGTGGACATAATTACAAATTTCATATGGACTTAAGGAGGGAAGCAATAAAATGAGGGAAGTGAGAAACGCGAGTGAAGCAAGTGGTGGGGAATAATTGAGATTCAGAGGAAGCAACAAGGATTTACACCTTTTCCTGGTTTTTGTATTCCTGTTATTTTGTTGCCTTTTTTGATAGGTTATATGGCTTTGTACTTCTTCAACTTGCTAAGCTTAATTTTCTTTATTATTGTTTCTGCAGAAATAGAAAAGAAAGCAACAAGGATTCTTGATGGCATGAGCCTATAACATGTAATTGTGAAAATCTGGACCTAGAGACTCAATAAATATCTAGAAATTATCTCCTTAGTTATTTTTGTAAATTCCTACACTAGATCTGTGGCGCCCCGAACCCGCGCCTAGGGAATCAAGTTCCGAGACGCGTGTCCGTTCGTCAAATCATGCAAGCGGAAGACTTTACCCGCAAAAATGCGGAAAATTTAAATATTTATCAGATGCTCCCCAAAAGCAAATAATACCTGTCATCACAATAGCCATCATACAAACCATATACCTGTATTATTTACATCAAGTTTGTTTTACAAAAGTAGGCGTCTCTATCACGCCAGGTACAACTTGTACAAGCTTCCAAAATATCCAGATTGATTTTTCACTTACGGATCAGCAGCTCCAAGATCTGCTGACACAAAAAGTCAGTGAGCTATGAAGCCCAATAAAACCACAATTCTTCTAAACTATTTTCCACATAATAACACGCATCAATAATGATATAATAAGCAGTTCAATTTGCATGTTACAGTAAAATAGAACAGTATATAATAAATTGTGACCCAAAGTCACTTAGGGTTACGTCACCCTAACAGAGGTTCCCGACCTCACATTACTTTTTAATTATGAGGTTCAGTTATGAATGTATTATATTACCAAATTATCGTTTCGATCATCAATCATGTTTCATTTCGAGTCCTAAGACTCTATTAATTGGTCACAGCCCACAAATGTTTAGCTTAAAGTCTCTAAATCATAACCATAATACATTGAGTCATTTAGACTCACACACGCTGTTCCGGCTTTCACCCGAACATGACAAAACCTTGGGTATACCAACCCAACTCACCTGGAATCTGACGATTCCATACCGAACTATGAGTCCACCAACTCAAACAAATACACCAACTCTGAGTATACCAACTCAGACCACTTCGTATCCGAAGCTTACACACACAACATGGGCATTCACCCAATAAGGACATATTTTTCCATTCAATTGACTGACCACATCTACCGTGTATTCACCGCCATCGCCCTGGGTATCAGTTATGAAGGAACCCCGACCAACCTGCCTACCGTCATCTTCTGGCTAGTCTACGGAGGAACCCCAACATCTATACCAATGCCGACATCTCCTGACGTTCCACCAAGAAGGGACCACGATAGACACGGTGCCGACATCTTCTAACCCACCCAGAGAGGAACCCCGGACTATACACTATCTGATGTTTAGCCACTTTAAACTCCCTAGGACTCCGACATCTCCTGACTACCAGTCACGGAGGAACCACGAGCCATGCAGGACACCGCCACTCCTGACTTAGTCCAAGAGGCACCACGGACGACCTAGACAAACAGACCGACATCTCTCGACTATCAGTCACGGAGGAACCCCGGGCCTTACTGGGCACCGTCTCTCCTGACCTAGTCAAAGAGGAACCACAGACTATACTTAACACTGGTTAGATTTTCTAACCACAGGTTAACCCCAGTTAACCCAAGCCTCGCTTGATTAACTGAAATACTTGGGCCTCGCGCCCGTGAACCAACTCCGGTAACACACCGTCCCGTTAGAGAACGTTTTCAAGCTAATGGATGTCTCCATAGCCTTACAAGACATGCAAAACAACTTTTCGTCACCCTAGGGTGGCGATACAATTTACTCGGGACCCGATCTGGGCTCCCTGAAGGACCACATAAAATCACAACATCACATAGGGGCCTCCTCCCCTTTTTCTTTCACGTCAAAAGACATGCATATACATCACATGAAATAATATAGCAAAATAAGCGGAAAAAGGAGAAGAAAAGAGAGGGGTTTTACTATTTCACGCGTTTCGAGGCGACTAGAGTCGAAACGGACACCGCCAACGCGCTCGGAAGGATGATCAACTCCAAGGTAGAGCGCATGCAACTTTCTCTCTCAACTTTCTCTCTCTACTTTTTTCTCTTTCTCTCTCTACACGCAAAACGAGACGCCGGAGAGAAAATCAGACGCCGCCAACGCGTCGGGGACGTCGAAAAACCTCAAGGACCCACTTCTCTCTTCTTTCTCTCTCTTCTTTCTCTCTCTTCCTTTCTCTCTCCTCACTTTCTCTCTCTAAAATCTGTTGTGGCAGATTTTTTTTTTTCTTTTCTACTGTTGCAAAACGTAAGATTGCAAGGGGCTGTCCCCTATTTATAATACAAGGGTCATGTGCCATGCACATGACCTCCATTAATGGTCCCCGTTGACCAAGTCAACGGGTTGATCATTTGACTATTATTTCGTATTTTTTCGCATATACGGCCTCCGTAATCATACTTAATGACATCCGATTTTGACGAAACTTTAGGTGACCGAACTTGGGGCAGTCCGACACCTACTGTAAAAATTTCGGGGAAAAATACTGAGTTTTGACAGCTGCACTTTAGTCCGGAAGAAAATTGCAAAACCCACTAATTTTCTGATTTCGGACACAAAACACGCTGTCGCTTTTTCGTTTGAGATAACTAACTGCCGTGACGACAGACATTAGTCCCCACGACCAACCGACACGCATTAGTGCTAACCGCACGGATTTCTATTAGGATCTCCAACAGATATTGGGTCCCACTTAATTTCTGAAAATATGGAAATTTCCCGTTTCTCTCAATTTTATCACACATAATGGCTCCGCGGTCCCGCGAAATGATACTTGACGGAACCGATACGGTAGGGGTGTGTCCCGGCAGTCGACCGGCACACTGTGTGCGAATTTTTGCCAAATGATACTGAGATTTCCTCGGTGCACTTCAACCCTGAGCAAAATCCCCTTCTTATTAATTTAACAATTAATTAACTAATTAACCTTCATTAAGGACCCATAAACACATAATTTTATTATATTAAAATTCCGGGTCGTTACAAGATCAGTTCAAAACACATCTATGCTTGCACATGTTGGTGGGTTGGGTGCACCTTAGTGCTTGCACATGTATGCTTTAATTCTTGTTCATCTCTCTAGGTGGACTTCGGCTAACCATTAGATGGGTCCAACTTAGGGGATCTCTTTGGCCTAACTGGAACCATCAAAATGTTTCAAGTATCTGTTTTGATGCATTCTTCTAAAACTTCCTAAAGCAATATGAGAAATATTCATGGTGGGCATTTGTGTCACATGTATGAAAAAGGTAGATGGATGGCTTCTTTGTCTTTGTCTTTGTCTGTGTGTCAGTAGGGATCTCCAAGCAGCTCAGGTAACTGCTGGGGGCATCACGCATATGCTACCCGTCATAACTGTGGGGGCCTTTTAGCTCCCACACTAATTCTTTGTCTGTGTATTGGTCACCTCGCTGAAGGTAAACCATTATCTTAAATATTATTGTCCACTTAATCAGGGACAAACTCCATTATGTGGTTTGTTAGTATTCAAGGAGTGTAAAACTGCAGGGTTGTATATTGCTATTCCTATAGATTTGAATATTTTTGAAGTTCTAAAGGTGTATTGTTTCATTAATATGTCAAGTAGATCACTTCTCTCGGATATATCAACTACTTCTTAGTGCAAAGCCTGACTTTCTCATGGTGCCTGCAGATATATTCCAAGATACACCTTTAGTTGGTTGGTGAAACCTATGTGGCTGATCATAAGTATGTAAGCTTATCTTACTACCCCCTATTTCATGCAGATGATAAAAATTCAGATGGTTAGACTAATGATCTTTCATTTTCATGTTCTCACGGGGCTGCTGATCTTACACTGGTGCCATCAGCTGCCATCGGTAGGGATCTCCAAGCAGCTTAGGTAACTGCTGGTAAAAAAAAGCATCCAATTCCTATTAGACTTTTTTTCTTTGCTCTGTGAGTCTCCTTCAGTCTTTCTTCTTGATCAGTGCCCTATCCCAACTATTTGAAATCTTGTTCTGCAAGTCTAGTCTATGTGCCTCCTCCAATAAATGGGAAATAAATTACATGTTTGCTTAGCATATATGTATGCTTTTTTAATTTGTCAAGTAGCCACCGTAACATATTCTATATAATTTGTGTATATTAATTTATTTCATAAATACTATAGGATATACAGACTGACATTAATTATGTGCTCTAACCTCTGTGTCAAACCCATTTACTGTGCATGATATGTTCTCAAATGACATTAATTATGTGCTCTAACCTCTAGTGAACCAAGGTTTAGAAACTCAAAACATGACTTGGGCCAAATGAGGGGACTGAATTGAGTAAACTTCAAACTCAGTGAAGGACTGATTTTTCCAAGTTTAGAGAGCTTATGCTATTTGAACTTTTTTAGTTTCACAAGCATCTTATCAAGATTGTTCAGCAATTGAGAGATCTGCTTCGAGTTTTATAAATACGACTTCATCTTGATCCCGACTGAGTCTTCTTCACTTGATTGTATTGAGAGAATATTTGTTATTAGCTGTTATAATTTTATATGTAAGTCATTAATTTAGACTGAATTCCATTTTTAAATGATTAACATTTTGTGAAGTGTCTTACATAATATTTTTTAATGTCTGTAGGTAAGACGACATTCTTCAGTTCTCCCCAAGTTTTTGGATTTTGGGGATCCTCACCTCTCCTTTCATCAGTTCTTGGAGAGAGACTTTGGATTCGATTCCGTAGAACAGTTTTGTGTTTTACCATGAAGATGGTACCCATTGAACAGAATACTAATCTTCTCTGTGGAGTTTCAGTGCTCCTTGAATTTTATTTTTTTTTTGAAATGTATGAAGAATAGTTGGAGAATCTGTGTTTAAATATTGGGTCTTTCAAGTCTCTTTGCAAATAAATAAATATATAATTGGTGCAAGTGGAGCATACGTTGCGGACTATGAAAGTTAGGCACAAATGGTGAATATTAAAATAGAATGTGAAGAGCCCCAGGATAATTTCAGCTATCTTATTCTTATCTATCATTGAAATTGTTTTTTTTTTGGAACTCGGGGTGTCCCCAACCCTCTGGGTCAGGACTAATCCCCGAGGGTGCGGCGTGAGCCCACAACCCGCCACACCAGGTAAGTTCAGGTATACCCGTGCGGGGCTGGCCACAAAGGGGGAGTGAGATTTGGAAACTAGGACCTCCCACTTTGGACATATGTTTGATTTATCTTCGAAACAGGAAATGATTCTTATGACAATATGAGCCTATTTCATATCAATCTCAACAAACTGGCAGGAAAGCATGCACCCTGTTTTTATTAGAACTCATTTTGTCCAATTTTATAAATATCTATGGTAAGTGCTCTTTTAAGTTGCACCATGTTGCAATCATATATATTTTTTCTACTTTAAGGAATCGATAAAATGTTTTTATAAAATAAAATAGGTAAATTTCAGTCTTAAATTTAATGAAATGTGCCCATATTTTTTGATGAAACACTTCTAAGTATCCCTTCAACTAAAAAAATGTTTGTTTGTAACTTTTTAAATGAGGATGCATCTAAGGTGTAACTCAAATTATCCCTGAGGTCTCGAAAATAGTCCAAAGTGGACCCAAGGGGTTCGATTTTCACTTCTTCTATAAAAATATGTCCATTTGTTTTAATGAAACGCTTCTATGTAGCCCTTGGAGTAAAAAAATGCTTGGGTGCGACTTTTTAAATAAGGGTGCGTCTAAGCTGCAACTCTAAATAGCCTTCAGGACTCAAAACAGATCAAAGTTGATCGAAAGGGTTCGACTTTCACTTCTTCTATAAAAATGTATCATTTTTTTTTTACGAAACGCTTCTATTTGTCTCTTCAAGTAAAAAAAAAAAGTATGGGTGCAACTTTTTAAAAGAAGATGCAACTAAGGTGCAACTCCAAATAGCCCTGATGAAACACATTTATGTAGCCCTTTGAGTAAAAAAAATGCTTGGGTGCTACTTTTTAAATGAGGGTGCTCCTAAGGTGCAACTCTGTATAACCTTCAGGACCTTAAAACAGATCAAAGTTGATCGAAAGGATTCGACCTTCACTTCTTCTATAAAAATATGTCAAATTTTGTTTTACGAAACGTTTCTATTTGCCACTTGAACTAAAAAAAATGATTGAATGCGACTTTTTAAATGAGTAAGCAACTAAGATGCAATTCATATTACCCCACATGTCCCGAAAATAGTCCAAAGTAGACCCAAGGGATTCGACTTTCACTTCTTTTACAAAAATATGTCTATTTTTTTTATGAAACATTTCTATATAACCCTTGGAGTAAAAAAATGTTTGGGTACGACTTTTTTAATAATGGTGCGCCTAAGGTGCAACTCTAAATAGCCTTCAGGACTCGAAACAGATCAAAGTTGATCAAAACCTTCACTTCTTCAACAAAAATGTGTCAATTTTTTTTTACGAAACGCTTCTATTTGTCACTTGAAGTAAAAAAAATATATGGGTGCGACTTTTTAACTGAGGGTGCAACTAAGGTGCAACTCAAATTATCCTTGAGGTCCCGAAAATAGTCCAAAGTGGACCCAAGAGGTTCGACCTTTACTTCTTTTACAAAAATATGTCATTTTTATGAAACGCTTCTATATAGCCCTTGGAGTAAAAAAATGTTTTGATGCGACTTTTTAAATAAGGGTGCGCCTAAGGTGCAACTCTAAATAGCCTTCAGGACCCGAAACAGATCAAAGTTCATCGAAAGGGTTCGACCTTCACTTCTTTGATAAAAATGTGTCAATTTGTTTTTACGAAGTAATTCTATTTGTCACTTGAAGTAAAAAAATTTATGGGTGCGACTTTTTAAATGAAGGTGCAACTCCAAATAGCCCTGATGACTCGGAAACAGAGTAAAATGGATCCAAGGGGTTCAAACTTCACTTCTTCTATAAAAGTGTGCCTATATTTTTTTATGAAACACTTTTTTGTAGCCCTTGGAGTAAAAATATGCTTGGATGTTACTTTTTAAATGAGGACCCGAAACAGATCAAAGTTGATCGAAAAGGTTCGACCTTCACTTCTTCTATAAAAATGTTTCAATTTTTTTTTATGAAACGCTTCTATTTGTCACTTGAAGTAAAAAAATGTATGGGTGCAACTTTTTAAATGAGGGTGCAACTAAGGTGCAACTCCAAATAGCTCTAAGAACCCGTAAACAGACTAAAATTGATCCAAGGGCAATCAAACTTCACTTTTTCTATAAAAATATGTCCAATTTTTTTGTGAAACGCTTTTATGTATCCCTTAAAGTAAAAAAACACTTGGGTGCTACTTTTTAAATGAGGGTGCGCCTAAGGTGCAATTCTATATAGCCTTCAGGACCCGAAGACATATCAAAGTTGACCGAAAGGGTTACAAAAAGCTTCTATTTGTCACTTGAATTAGAAAAATGATTGAATGCGACTTTTTAAAAGAGGATGCAACTAAAGTGTAACTCAAATTACCTCTGAGATCCCGAAAATAGTCCAAAGTAGACCCAAGGGGTTCGACTTTCACTTCTTTTATGACAATATGTCCATTTTTTTATGAAATGCTTCTATACAACCCTTAGATTAAAAAAATGCTTAGGTGCAACTTTTTAAATAATGGTACGCCTAAGGTGCAACTCTAAATAGCCTTCAAGACCCGAAACAGATCAAAGTTGATCGAAAGGGTTTGACCTTCACTTCTTCGATAAAAATGTGTCTATTTTTTTTTACGAAACGCTTCTATTTGTCACTTCAAGTAAAAAAAATGTATGGGTGCTACTTTTTTTAATGAGGGTCCAACTAAGGTGCAACTCAAATTGTAGAACCTCGGATCTTATTTTCATAGCTTGTGAATAGTACGGTGAATAGTGACCATGTAATGTAATTTTTCGAATTTTGAGATAAAAAGTCCCGGTAATGGTTGTTTATAAAAAGTCTCGAGTTCTTGGTAATGCCTTTTGGTCTCACAAATGCGCCGGCAGCCTTTATGGATTTAATGAACCGGGTGTTCCGGCCACACCTGGATCGATGCGTGATCGTGTTTGTCGACGATATCTTAGTGTATTATTCCCAGACACGGGAAGATCACATGCGAGACCTTCGTCTTGCTTTGGAAATGCTGAGAGAGCACAAGCTGTACGCCAAACTTAGCAAGTGTGAGTTTTGGTTGGAAGAGGTGGCATTCCTAGGCCACGTTGTATCCACGGAAGGCATTTCGGTAGATCCGAAGAAGATAGAGGCAGTCATGAGTTGGACGAGGCCCAAGAGTGTCACAGAGATACGTAGTTTCCTTGGGTTGGCAGGCTACTATAGGAGATTCGTAGAGGGTTTCTCCAGCCTTGCGCCACCGCTCACTTACCTGACGAGGAAGAATGCGAAGTTTGTATGGAGTGACAAGTGCGAGATCAGTTTCACGGAACTGAAGAAGAGGCTTATTACAGCCCCTGTCCTTACTGTGTCATCCGGACCTTATGGGTATGAGGTGTATAGTGATGCCTCGCACGTTGGACTTAGGTGTGTACTCATGCAGCACAAGAAAGTCATTGCCTATGCATCAAGGCAATTGAATGAGCATGAGAAGAATTACCCCACGCACGACTTGGAACTTGAAGCAATCGTGTTTGCACTCAAGATTTGGCGACATTACTTGTACGGGGTAGAATTCTATGTGTTCACGGATCACAAGAGTCTCAAGTATCTCTTTTCCCAAAAGAAGCTGAATCTAAGGCAACGGCGTTGGATGGAATTTTTGAAAGACTATGATTGTATCATCCAATACCACCCGGGTAAAGCAAATGTAGTGGCTGTTGCTTTGAGTAGAAGACCTCCGGGATTATTAGCACACATGTTGGTGCAGGAATGGAAGCTACTTGAATATTTGGCAAATCTGGACATCAGTGTGAATGACTCTGTCCATAGTCCTATCTTGGCAAATGTCACGGTTCGGCCATACATTATAGATTTGATCCAAGAATACCAAGCCACGGATGCTGAATTGTTGGCTTTTCGGGACAAGGAAGTTGCCAAGGGTAGTGCAGACTTCTCTCTCACTAGCCGGGGTGCTATTACGTTTAAAGGGAGGTTGTGTGTTCCAGCTAATGTAGATCTTCGAATGGAGATTATGGATGAAGCACACCGATCAAAGTATACTGTGCATCCTGGGGGTACGAAGATGTATCGGAACCTCAAGAGTCACTTTTGGTGGCGGAATATGAAGAGGGATGTTGCGGAATATGTGGCACGGTGCTTGGTGTGCCAACAGGTGAAGGCAGAGCACTTGCGACCCGCCGGTCTATTACAGTCTCTTCCTATTCCTGAGTGGAAATGAGAGAACATATCCATGGATTTCATAGTTGGCTTGCCAAAGACGGCAAGGGGCTCAGATGCGATATGGGCAGTAGTGGATCGTTTGACAAAGTCCGCTCATTTCCTACCCTACCGAACTACTTTCAACTCTAGCCAATTGGCCGCGCTATACATTAAGGAAGTGGTTAGGTTACACGGAGTGCCAGTCAATATTGTGTCAGATCGGGATACGAGATTTACATCCAGATTCTGGAAAAGCTTTCAGGAAGCTATGGGTTCCCGACTTGATTTCAGCACTGCTTTTCATCCACAAACAAATGGGCAAACAGAGAGGGTGAACCAAGTTATAGAAGACATGCTCGGGCTTGTATACTGGATTTCAAAAGCAGTTGGGAAGAGCACTGGCCTTTGGTAGAGTTCGCCTACAACAATAGCTATCAGGCAAGTATCCAAATGGCTCCATTCGAGGCTTTGTATGGGCGAAGTTGCAGGTCTCCTCTCTACTGGGATGAGGTAGGAGAAAGAAAAGTACTTGGTCCGAGTTGATCGAGCAAACTGCAAGTATAGTTAAGATCATCCGGGATCGGTTGAAAGCCGCTCAAGATCATCAGAAGAGCTATGCGGACACACACCGCAGGGACTTGGAATTCCAGGTTGGGGATCAAGTCTTTGTAAAGGTGTCGCGACCCAGAACCCACCCTAGGCGTTAGAGTGAACTTTGGACGACTAATCATGACTTGCTTGACAACTAACCTGCAAAACCCACAGAGCATATACAATAGAGGACAAAAACAGCGGAAACATACTCTAATATAGCACAGCGGAAGTCTAAACAAACCTCTATGTATATACTTACGCAAATCCAAGTTTATACAAAAGGTAACCATAAGAAAGTGCGGACATGCCCGCCAAAATACATAAATCTAACTCTCATCTCACCCACAGCTAATCCACTCAGAATCTACAACCACCTATTGGTAACCCTCTACGGGAGGTTCCTCCAAAGGCTCCTCGACGTACTCCTCTTCCACCCATGGACCAGGAGCACAAACATCAAATGAAGCAGCAGCTCCCTCAGAACCTGCCGACATAAGAAGTACGGCTGAGCATGGAATACTCAGCGGGTACTAAATACTAACCAACGATTATAGCATAAAAATGGCAAATACATAATCAGGAGCAATTTATATATGTCAAACGGAAACAGTTCATATCATACAAGGAAGTAAAGCAGTTTATAATCATGCTTGTAATTCGTAGAAAACCGATAAATCCTCTTGAAAACATCGTGCACTTGACTTGACTTGAAATATCTTTTCGTACTTGAAACTTGTCATGTTTGTCTTATCTTGTCATATCATGCGTGTCATGCCATGTCATGCTTGCTCGGAAAGTAAACTACTTATGAGGGAAGGGAGACCCTTCTTCCTAGAATGCTTATGCTTGTCATGCCATGTCTTGTCATGCTTGCTCGGAAGAGTAAACTACTTGTGAGGGAAGGGAGACCCTTCTTCCTAGAATGCTTATGTTTGTCATGCCATGTCTTGTCATGAACGAGGTAAAACATATCGGAAGATATGTCCCACCTCTAACCATGTTCTTGTAAACCTCGATAAATCATGTCATGCATGCCGTGGTCGTGCGAACCGTGTACATACTTGTATTTAAATTTAAACATGACATTTGGGAAATTTCACAACACACATAACATTAAAGATTGAGCAATTCTATATTCATAGCATTTAGGGAAAGTAGGAAGCACACTATCATAGTCCCTAGCAATATTCATAATTTATTAGGCATGCATTTCCAGATTTTTCAGCTCACTGTGTTCACCTTGGCATTTCATCAAACATGGTGTGTTCATTATGGATTTACCCTACAACATGCTTTTCTGGATGGGTTTTACTCAAATCATACATGTACGTTCATTATTGGAACAATGCCCTTCCCCATTTGTTCATCACACACAACCATTGGCATCCAATCGCCCATTCCATCTCCATTCACCATTCACCATTCACCATTTACCATTCATCCATCTCATAGCACATGTGTAAATGAAAGAAAATGAAGAGAAAAGAAGGGGAAAGAGGAACTATAACTAGGAGGGTAGTAAGAAGCACCGACCTTGAAGAAATGAGGAAGAAACCCCTTTCCAAAAAGACTGTGTAGCTGCTGCCCTAGTTTGAGGAGATGCTCCTCACGAGTTTGTGCCTTGATCTTGAAGAAAAATGGGCTGGAGGTTGATCTAGGGTTTCAAAACCCTTTGATTTCTCTCCAAAATGGAAACCCTAGGTTGGAATCGCCTTCTCCCCTTTCTCCTATTCTCTCAAACTCTCTAAGTGTCGAATGAAGCCCTAAAGGCTCGTGTTAAACTCTTAAGGTAAGAGTGAATTGACAAAAGACCGTAATACCCTTATTGGGATTTCTGCAATGACGCGAGGACCGTGAATAGTGCTGAACACATTGTGCTGTGAATAGTGCCAACTCGTGGTGGCGTGAATAGTGCCAACTCGTGGTGGCGTGAATAGTGCCAACTCGTGGTGGATAGTGCCAACTCGTGGTGGCGTGAATAGTGCCAACTCGTGGTGCCGTGAATAGTGCCAACTCGTGGTGGATAGTGCCAACTCGTGGTGGCGTGAATAGTGCCAACTCGTGGTGCCGTGAATAGTGCCACTCGTGGTGCTTGTGAATAGTGCCACTCGTGGTGCTTGTGAATAGTGCCACTCGTGGTGCTTGTGAATAGTGCAACTCGTGGTGCCGTTGTCAAGGGTGACGAACCCGTTGTCACGTCGTCTCATGTACAGCGTGCCCGTGGTGAGTTGTACAACGTGCCCGTGGTGAGTTGTACAACGTACCCGTGGTGAGCTGCACAACGTGCCCGTGGTGAGTTGTACAACAGATGCACACAGTATACGTTTTCCTACAGGTACAGACTGTTTTGGCCATATCTTTTGACTCGTTCGTCCGATTTTGACGATTCAACTTGCGTTGTGTTCGTACTTCGAAGAGGAACCATTCTGACATTTCGAAATTTCCAAATTCTTCCTCATTTATTAATCATACCTCTTAAAAAGGCAAGATGACAACGAAAGTGTCATGTATTAAGCATGAAAAAGTCTGGGGCTCTACATCCTCCCCCCCTTATAGGAATTTCGTCCTCGAAATTAGGGCGTTACTAAATCAATCGAGGATACTTCCCCATGCTTAACCTTTTCTACTGAACGATATGATAATCCTCTATTAATCAATATCCTAGGCACTCACTTATCGGCGAGGCACCTAGTTTTCTCATAAAACTCAACATCATTCTAAATAGCAGGAAAAACTTTCATAACATAAGGTAGTACAATTACATACAAGTGGCAACTGACTGCCCATGACAAAACACAAAATACATTCCCTTCTGCACACACAAAAAAAAAAAAAAAAAATTCTTCTCCCTCTCACATCCTCATGCCATATCCTTTGGTGCCTGAGCATTCTATCCTGGAGTGGCAAAGGCTTGTCCCTGGTTAGCCTAGTAAGGGGGTTGTGTGGGCTGCTGGGGGCTTAATGCTTGTGTAGAGCCCAGCGGAGGTGACCGCCTAACCGTGGGCCTACTTCCCCGAGAATAAGGTGGCATCTGACGGTTGGAACAATCCTTGATCAGGTGGCCCTGGCGACCACAGTGGAAACATCCACCGGAGATTCTCCTACACTCTCTGGCCACATGCCTCCTCCCACAAAGGGTACATATCTCGTAAGAGTAGGTGGAGGGAGCATATCCTGTTGCCTGAGATACTGCGAGGCGGGGTGGCTGCACGGTAGCCGTGTGCGATGCCGGTGAAGCAACCGAAAGAGAAGCCTGTGGTGCAGTGGGAGGACTCCGTACTTGCATATGTCTAGAGGACGGGTACCTAACCCATGCTTCTGCGACTAATGGGTCCATATTACCATAAAACACCGGGGGCCTCATCCTCCAAAGTGCCTCACTTCCTATAGCATGATGTGTAGGGATAGGTACAAGTACTACCGTAGGAATGGGGGTAGTGGGCTGCCTAGTGGTAAGTATTGCTAGTGTTTCTGCTATGGATCCCAAGACCTGAGTGAGATCAGGCTGCTCATCCTTCAATGGAGGAGGAGATACGATCAGGCTGCTCATCCCTCAATGGAGGAGGAGATACTCCACCCCTCTTAGTGTGGTATCCATGACCCTGATCGCCACGTCTCATGGTTTACTCCTGAGGACGATGGCAAAGCATGAGTCTCACTTGAATCCCATCAAAATCCGATATTGTATTTTCATAATAGTAAGTATTTATCAAAGTCTAGAACATACATCAAGGTACACATACCATAGCATCATAATATACTCTAAGGTTCCTAGCGAAGCCAAGATGCGATGTTGGTTGTGTTGCAACTGGTTATGGTCTAAGGCTAACTCCTTAGTTGCTTCTTAAGGGCAACAAATTCTCCTAAGCAGAAGTTGGACTCAAGCCCCCAACCTATGCGAGCACATCGTGTATGTATCTAAGTACAATTATAATCGTACAATTATACAAGTAGTTTTCTTACTGATGATAAGCTTCACACTTGATTATGGTATTAACTGATCACAAACCTAAGACCTTAGCCCGTTTGAAACTAATACTAATGACTAGTTCATCTAATTGAGTTGTTTAGGTGATGCCCTCTAAATCTGGTGACATGTATAATGCTTCTAAGATCTACATGATGCATGCGGAATATGTATATGATATATATATATATATATATATATTTTTTTTTTTAAATCTTGTAAGACGAAGGAGAATTTTATTGTCTCACTCGGAAGGCTATTCTTTACGAAGACCCCATAGTACAGGGTATGACAAGGACCTACCACCATTTACCAACTCACACATAGTCTGAACTCCAGCCGGAGTATTACTCAACTCATAAGTCTAGCTGAGAATTAATTCCTAACACATTGGTTGTCACTTAGTACGTGACATATAGTATGCACACCACATTTAATGCCCCCTAACAATACCACACATAATAGTATAAGTACATTGTATGCACACCATATAGCATATAACACCATATAACAATACTATATACAAAGTATAGTACCATCATATTCATCTCGTCAAGTCATCAAAGTAGTTGTAATATTATATCTTGGTGTTCTAGCGTTTCTAAGACCTGTGCTTGGTTGGAGCAACCATTTTAGATTAAGACTAACGTTTAGTCTCACACTTAGAACTCGACTCACTTCCGACTTACTTCCATCCTAACTTGTTTCCCCACATATTCTCTTGTCAAGCCGTGGTATAAGATTCTAAGTGACCCTAGAGACCTAAAGCCTAAGCTCTGATACCACTTCTGTCGCGACCCAAAACCCACCCTAGGCGTTAGAGTGAACTTTGGACGACTAATCATGACTTGCTTGACAACTAACCTGCAAAACCCACAGAGCATATACAATAGAGGACAAAAACAGCGGAAACATACTCTAATATAGCACAGCGGAAGTCTAAACAAACCTCTATGTATATACTTACGCAAATCCAAGTTTATACAAAAGGTAACCGTAAGAAAGTGCGGACATGCCCGCCAAAATACATAAATCTAACTCTCATCTCACCCACAGCTAATCCACTCAGAATCTACAACCACCTATTGGAAACCCTCTACGGGAGGTTCCTCCAAAGGCTCTTCGACGTACTCCTCTTCCACCCATGGACCAGGAGCACAAACATCAAATGAAGCAGCAGCTCCCTCAGAACCTGCCGACATAAGAAGTACGGCTGAGCATGGAATACTCAACGGGTACTAAATACTAACCAACGATTATAGCATAAAAATGGCAATACATAATCAGGAGCAATTTATATATGTCAAACGGAAACAGTTCATATCATACAAGGAAGTAAAGCAGTTTATAATCATGCTTGTAATTCGTAGAAAACCGATAAATCCTCTTGAAAACATCGTGCACTTGACTTGACTTGAAATATCTTTTCGTACTTGAAACTTGTCATGTTTGTCTTATCTTGTCATATCATGCGGGTCATGCCATGTCATGCTTGCTCGGAAAGTAAACTACTTGTGAGGGAAGGGAGACCCTTCTTCCTAGAATGCTTATGCTTGTCATGCCATGTCTTGTCATGCTTGCTCGGAAGAGTAAACTACTTGTGAGGGAATGGAGACCCTTCTTCCTAGAATGCTTATGCTTGTCATGCCATGTCTTGTCATGCTTGCTCAGAAGAGTAAACTACTTGTGAGGAAAGGGAGACCCTTCTTCCTAGAATGCTTATGCTTGTCATGCCATGTCTTGTCATGAACGAGGTAAAACATATCGGAAGATATGTCCCACCTCTAACCATGTTCTTGTAAACCTCGATAAATCATGTCATGCATGCCGTGCTCGTGGGAACCGTGTACATACTTGCATTTAAATTTAAACATGACATTTGGGAAATTTCACAACACACATAACATTAAAGATTGAGCAATTCTATATTCATAGCATTTAGGGAAAGCAGGAAGCACACTATCATAGTCCCTAGCAATATTCATAATTTATTAGGCATGCATTTCCAGATTTTTCAGCTCACTGTGTTCACCTTGGCATTTCATCAAACATGGTGTGTTCATTATGGATTTACCCTACAACATGCTTTTCTGGATGGGTTTTACTCAAATCATACATGTACGTTCATTATTGGAACAATGCCCTTCCCCATTTGTTCATCACACACAACCATTGGCATCCAATCGCCCATTCCATCTCCATTCACCGTTCACCATTCACCATTCACCATTCACCATTCACCATTCATCCATCTCATAGCACATGTGTAAATGAAAGAAAATGAAGAGAAAAGAAGGGGAAAGAGGAACTATAACTAGGAGGGTAGTAAGAAGCACCGACCTTGAAGAAATGAGGAAGAAACCCCTTTCCAAAACGACTGTGTAGCTGCTGCCCTAGTTTGAGGAGATGCTCCTCACGAGTTTGTGCCTTGATCTTGAAGAAAAATAGGGCTGGAGGTTGATCTAGGGTTTCAAAACCCTTTGATTTCTCTCCAAAATGGAAACCCTAGATTGGAATCGCCTTCTCCCCTTTCTCCTATTCTCTCAAACTCTCTAAGTGTCGAATGAAGCCCTAAAGGCTCGGGTTAAACTCTTAAGGTAAGAGTGAACTGACAAAAGACCGTAATACCCTTATTGGGATTTCTGCAATGACGTGAGGACCGTGAATAGTGCTGAACACATTGTGCTGTGAATAGTGCCAACTCGTGGTGGCGTGAATAGTGCCAACTCGTGGTGGCGTGAATAGTGCCAACTCGTGGTGGATAGTGCCAACTCGTGGTGGCGTGAATAGTGCCAACTCGTGGTGGCGTGAATAGTGCCAACTCGTGGTGGATAGTGCCAACTCGTGGTGGCGTGAATAGTGCCAACTCGTGGTGGATAGTGCCAACTCGTGGTGGCGTGAATAGTGCCAACTTGTGGTGCCGTGAATAGTGCCAACTCGTGGTGGCGTGAATAGTGCCACTCGTGGTGCTTGTGAATAGTGCCACTCGTGGTGCTTGTGAATAGTGCAACTCGTGGTGCCGTTGTCAAGGGTGACGAACCCGTTGTCACGTCGTCTCATGTACAGCGTGCCCGTGGTGAGTTGTACAACGTGCCCGTGGTGAGTTGTACAACGTACCCGTGGTGAGCTGCACAACGTGCCCGTGGTGAGTTGTACAACGTGCCCGTGGTGAGTTGTACAACGGATGCACACAGTATACGTTTTCCTACAGGTACAGACTGTTTTGGCCATATCTTTTGACTCGTTCGTCCGATTTTGACGATTCAACTTGCGTTGTGTTCGTACTTCGAAGAGGAACCATTCTGACATTTCGAAATTTCCAAATTCTTCCTCATTTATTAATCATACCTCTTAAAAAGGCAAGATGACAACGAAAGTGTCATGTATTAGGCATGAAAAAGTCTGGGGCTCTACAAAAGGTATCTCCTAGCAAAGGGATTATGAGATTTGGCAAGCGAGGCAAGCTTAGTCCTCGATATGTTGGCCCGTTCGAGATCATCACGCGAGTTGCTGAGGTTGCTTACAGGGTAGCTCTTCCACCTCACATAGCCGCGGTTCACAACGTTTTCCATGTGTCTATGCTTCGGAAGTAAATTACGGATCCTTCGCATGTCATAAAGTTGGAACCGTTGGAAATTCGAGAGGATCTCACTTTAGTTGAGAGGCCGGTTCATATATTGGATCGGAGAGATCAAGTCCTTCGCAACAAAACGATTCCATTGGTTCTCATGCAGTGGCAACATCATGCTCGAGAAGAGTCTACGTGGGAGCGAGAGGCCGAAGTCAAAGCGAAGTACCCGGAATTGTTTGAATGAGTTTTGTATAGGTTTTGTATATGACTTGTAATTTTGTTTTGGTTTGTAATGCAAGTATCGTCTAAATTTCGAGGATGAAATTTTTGTAAGGGGGGGGGATGTAGAGCCCCAGACTTTTTCATGCTTAATGCATGGCACTTTCGTAGCCAATTTACCTTTAATGTAGTACAATTAATAAATAAAAAAGAAATTAAAAATTCTGAAATGTCTGAAATGTTCATTTTCGAAGTACGAACCCAACGCAAGTTGAATCGTCAAAATCCGACGAACGAGTCAAAAGATATGGCCAAAACAGTTTGGACCTGCAGACCACCGATTGCTCAGTCCATGGAGCGATCGAGAGAGTTGATTTTTGGTCGAGAGCTCGGTCAACACACCAATCACTCGGTAGGCAACCGATAGATCGGTCATAACCACCGATCGCTCGGTCTTCGCGTTTTTGCAGAATTTTATTAAGGGCGTTTTTGTCTTTTGGGCGTTAAACCCTTTCCTATATAGGATTGCCCGAGCCTTTAGGGCTCATTTACCACACTTAGAAGATATTAGAGAGGAAGAGAGAAGAGAAGGGTTTTCCTAACCTAGGGTTTGATTTTTGAGAAGAAATCAAAGGGATTGTGAACCCTAGATCACCTCAAGCTTGGATTGCTTCAAAATCAAGGTTCAAGCTAGTGAGGAGCACTTTCCCCAAGCGAGGGCAGTAGCACACACACGTTTGAAAATGGGGTTTCTTCCTCATTTGTCAAGGTCGGTACCTCTTGCTACCCCTCCTAGTTATAGCTTTTCTTTCTTCCCTTATTCTTGTATTCTTTGTTTTCTTCCATCTATAAATGGATGATGAGTTGAAATGGTGAATGGTGTGAATGGAGAGGGGTGTTGGCGATTGGATGCCGCGTGAAATGATGTGATGAATGAAATGGGGAGGGCATTGTATCCATAATGAACAAACATGTATGATGTGAGCATAACTCACCTAGAAAAACATGATTTAGGTTGAATAAATAATGGACACACCCTATGCTTGATGAAATGCCAAGGTGAACAAAACGAAGGATAAATTAAGAAAATGCATGCTTAATTACTTATGAACTTGTTAGGGCTTATGATAGTGTGAGTTCTTGTTTTCTTTAAAATGTCATAAATGCTTATTGTTTAATTTGCAACATGCTATATATTGTGAAACCCCCAAATGTCATCTTTAAATTCCAATGCAAGTATGCACACAAATCCACGAGCACGGCATGCATGACATGAATTTACCGAGGCTTTCAAGAACGAGGTTGAGAGGTGGGACATATCCTACGATATGTTTTACCTCGTTTTTCACAAGAAAACAAGAACAAACATACCACGAGGGGACTCCCCTCACTCACAAGTGCATTGCATAAAGAAGGGTCTCCCTTCCCTCTCAAGTGCATCTCATAAAGAAGGGTCTCCCTTCCCTCTCAAGTGCATCTCACAAGCGCATCTCACAAGTACATCTTACAAGTGTATCTCACAAGTTACATGATCACAAACAAGCACGCATGACATGCATAACATGACACGATCTACAAGAATTAAGCAAGATAGACAAGACGAGTTTTCAAGCACGAAAATGGTACATTAAGTCAAGTCAAGTGCACGGTGTTTTCAAGGGTTTTATCGGCTTTTATGAATTCAAGCATGATTATATACTGCTTTACTTTATTGTTATGATATGAATTATTCCTGTTTTATATGTGTGAATTGTTTCCTGCTCTATGTATTGCTATCTGTATGCTATGACTGTTGGTTAGTATTTGGTACACGCTGAGTATTCCATGCCCAGCCGTACTTCTTATGTCGGCAGGTGATAGCGGAGCGGCTGCTCCTTTTGATGTCTGTGCTCCGAGCCCTTGGGTGGAGGAGGAGTACGTCGAGGAACCTTTGGAGGAACCTCCAGTAGAGGGTTACCATTAGGTGGTTGTAGATTCTGAGTGATATAGGTGTGGGTGAGTTGAGAGAGATATAACCATGTATTTTGGCGGGCATGTCCGTACTTCCTTTTGGTTGCCTTTTTGTATAAATTTGGATTTACGTATGTATGTACATAGAGGTTTGGTAGACTTCCGTTGTACCATGTTAGAGTATGTTTCCGTTGTTTTTATCCTCTATTGTATATGCTCTGTGGGTTTTGCAGGTTGGTTTGTCAAGTAAGTCATGCAAGCCATGATTAGTCGTCCAAGATTCACTCTAACTCCTAGGGTGGGTTTTGGGTCGCGACATTTCACGCGAATACTGTTAAGAAAAAGGTTTTGGTAACTTCTTTCACGAATGTTATTCTTTAAGCTTATGCATGTTCATGATATTATTCACTATTAGTTAGTAGTTTGTATATCACTGAGTATTCCATGCTCAACCAATTATTGATTTTGGCAGGTGCACGCGTTCCATTTGACGTTTGTAGTATGGAGCCTTAGATAGAGAAAGAATACTATGATCCGGAGCCCTCTATGGACCACTACCAAGATGATGGATCGCTGGATAGGCGGCCAGATTTTGATTTCTGTTGAGAGAATTAAAGAGATCATACTGCTATGTTGTGTATGCTGAGAGTAGGACTAGTCCACTCTATACTTCATATTTTGGACGTGTTCTGTCGGTTCAGACTTGAACCGAACGATAGCAGTATTTTATGACAAATTGTTTCTGCTATATTTTATAACTTGTGTACTCTGACAAGATGGTAAGTATGTATGTCTTATGTGTCATACGGGATGTATGATACGATGGTCCGAACTAAAGTATCCCTAACTCTTAGGGGTATTTTGGGGCGCGATACAAATTACCTCTGAGGTCCCGAAAATAGTCCAAAGTGGACCCCAGAGGTTCGACTTTCACTTCTTTTATAAAAATATGTCCTATTTGTTTATGAAACGCTTCTATATAGTCTTTGGAGTAAAAAAATGCTTGGGTGTGACTTTTTAAATAAAGGTGCAACTCTAAATAGCCTTCAGGACCAGAAACAGATCAAAGTTGATTGAAAGAGTTCGACCTTCACTTCTTCGATAAAAATGTGTCAATTTTTTTTTTACGAAACGCTTCTATTTGTCACTTGAAGTAAAAAAAATGTATGAGTGCGACTTTTTAAACGAATGTGCAACTAAGGTGCAACTCCAAATAGCCCTGATGACCTAGAAACAGAGTAAAATGGATCCAAGGGGTTTAAACTTCACTTCTTCTATAAAAATGTGTCCATATTTTTTGATGAAACACTTTTATGTAGCATTTGGAGTAAAAAAATGCTTGGGTGCTATTTTTTAAATGAGGGTGCGCCTAAGGTGCAACTCTATATAGCCTTCAGGACCCGAAACAGATCAAAGTTGAACAAAAGGGTTCGACCTTCACTTCTTCTATAAAAATGTGTAAATTTTTTTTATGAAACGCTTCTATTTTTCACTTGAAGTAAAAAAATGTACGAGTGCAATTTTTTAAATGAGGGTGTAACTCCAAATAGCTCTAAGAACCCGTAAACAGATTAAAATTAATCCAAGGGGGATCAAACTTCACTTCTTCTATAAGAATGTCCATTTTTTTTGTGAAACGCTTTTATGTATCTCTTGTAGTAAAAAAATGCTTAGGTGCTACTTTTTAAATTAGGGTGCGCCTAATGTACCATTCTATATAGCCTTCAGGACTCGAAAACATATCAAAGTTGACTGAAATGGTTACGAAACTCTTCTATTTGTCACTTGAAGTGAAAAAATGATTGAATGCGACTTATTAAATGAGGATGGGTGCAAATCAAATTACCCCTGAGGTCCCGAAAATAGTCCAAAGTGGACACAAGGGGTTCGACTTTCACATCTTTTATAAAAATATGTCCTTTTTTTTTTATGAAACGCTTCTATATAGCCCTTAGAGTAAAAAAAACAAATTTAGGTGCGACTAAGGTGCAACTCTAAATAGCCTTCAGGACCCGAACCTGATCAAAGTTGATCGAAAGGGTTCGACCTTCACTTTTTCTCTAAAAATATGTCAATTTTTTTTTACGAAACACTTCTATTTGTCACTTGAAGTAAAAAAATATATGGGTGCGACTTTTTAAATGAGGGTGCAACTAATGTGCAACTCCAAATAGCCCTAATGACCCAGAAACAGAGTAAAATGGATCCAAGTGGCTCAAACTTCACTTCTTCTATAAAAATGTGCCCATATTTTTTGATGAAACACTTTTATGTAGCCCTTGGAGTAAAAAATGATTGGGTGCTACTTTTTAGATGAGGGTACGCCTAAGGTACAACTCTATATAGCCTTAAGGACCCGAAAACAAATCAAAGTTGATCGAAAAGGTACGACCTTCACTTCTTCTATAAAAATTTGTCAAATTTTTTTTACGAAATGCTTCTATTTATCACTTGAAGTAAAAAAAAAAAATGTATGGGTGTGACTTTTTAAATAAGGGTGCAACTCAAATTACCCCTGAGGTCCCGAAAATAGTCCAAAGTGGACCCAAGAGGTTCGACTTTCACTTCTTCTATAAAAATATGTCCATTTTTTTTTTATGAAACGCTTCTATATAGCCCTTGGAGTAAAAAAAAATGCTTGGGTACAACTTTTTATGTAGAACCCCGGAATTCGAGGACATTGTTCATATGAATAGTGGTAGTGTACAGTGCGTGTAAAGGCCTAAGGCCTCATGTGTTCTTGATATTGGAAAAAGTGAAGTGAGGGTTTTATATGTGTATGTTGAGTCTTAAAACAAGAGTACGATAATACTCAATTATCTAGGGTATAAAATACCCTAAGTGTGAATGTAGAACCCAGGAACCCATTTCTCAAGGTTGTTAATAGTGTCATGGGCACAAGTCTTGTAAAGGCCGGGGGTCATTTATGTAATATGGTTCATAAGACATGATAATAATAGTTTAAATTAGGTTAAGTATTGTTGTTGGATGGTTGGAATGAAGAAATAAGGGTATAACATACTCTAAGTGTCGAGAATGAGGGAAGTCTTTACATTCCCTCAACTTGTGGAAGCTCTAGTTTGGTCTCCTCTTATCGGAATCGAGTGATTTTTAAGCCATTAGGAATATATTCAAACCCTCTTTAAGGTTCATGCTTTGAATTTTCTCAGATTTTGAGTGTAAGGTATGTCAATTGTGAGGTTTCTAAAAGGTGGTCTGCTGTCAAATCAGCAGTCATTTTGGACCAATCCACTTGTGGGCTCATTTAGACTATTTAGAACTCAAAATTAGGTTTTATACAAAACATAAAAGTTGTTCCCCTTTTAAAGAAGAATCCAACGCAAGTTGAATCGTCAAAATCGGATAAGCGAGTCAAAAGTTATGGCCGAAATACTAAGGCGGGAAAAACGGGACAAATGAGGACCAATCCGGTCAACCGGATTTGTGACCGGTCACCTATTCATTTGTGCTATGGCCGACTCCCAGAGATATTTTAAGGGTGATTTGGGGTTTTGGCAACGCCCAAACCCTTATACCCACATTTCGTGCATAAGGGTTTCAAAACCCTAGAGAGAGTTGGAGAAGAGTTTTGAAAAAGGAAGAAGAAGAGAAGGTTGGTTCTTCTTGGATTGTTCATAGCTTGGGTGTGGGCTTGAGTTGTGAACCAAAAGAGAAGATCATTTCTCTGTTAAGGTGTCTTCCTCGGTGCATTCTCAAGCGAGTTAGATCAAGAGATTGATCTAGGAAAGGTAGAACAATCTACTAATTAGCAATGTTATGATTCATTAAGATCAAGTATAATCAAAGGCTTGAGTTTTTATGAAAAATACATAGTTTTAATGAAACGTATTTAAAGTAAGATGAAAAGTATGTTATTTAGATGAAATGAAGTAGATACAACCTACTAACTCTTCTCATGTTCTAATTCATTAATGCTTAGTATTTATTGAAACTAAGGCATAGTGCCTTATATGTGTATACTATTGAAGCAACCGAAATGAAATTGGGATTTCCATGAGTTTAATGGGTTTTCTTGCCTACCATGTTTGCATAATACAGTTTTTGTATAAATGAGAATATGGGAATGGATGGTTTTGATGAAATAGGCTAAGTAGACCACGTGCACACTATGATAACTACATGAATGAAATTCCATGATTTATTTCGATGTTTTCAATACTCACTATGAATACTATGATGCTCACACTTACTCCCATGAATGTGATTCCATATTTAAACGCTTTCTAAGTATACCATGAGGCTAATCAGTCTATTATGCATATGTTGGGTGTTTAAATGCTTTCTACTATACCATAATGCTCACAAGTACTCTAGGCTAATACGTACTCCATGCTATGCATATGACTAAATGTTTAAAAGCTTTCCATGATCTCTATGATGCTCACATGTATCCGATGATTTCTCACAAGAAAAATGTGTTTTCTAAAAGTTCATAAGCAAGGTTTTGTAAAGCAAATCTCACAAGTTCACAAGCATTGCCAAACTTTGGGTTGGTAATTGACAAGGTCAAACTTTGGGTTAGTTTCTAAGATCGGTTACTCAAGCTCTAAGGATCTCATAAGTCTAAGATCATTCTCTATGCTCATAAGGATCTCATAAGCTCATAAGTGAATCTCAAAGTCTCTAAGTGCTCTAAGTCTCTATGGATTATAAGCTCTAAGGAATTCTAAGAACTCAAAGAACTCATAAGAACCCATAAGCTATTGATTCTCGTAAGACCTAAGATTTATGTTTTTACGCAAAAGCTCATAAGACGAATAAGACTAATAAGGAACCCACAAGACTCATAAGATTCATAAAGAACTCATAAGATATTGAAATATGTTATGATTCTATATATACACTTGTTAATTCATTTTGGTTTCCGCACTCTGATGTTGTATATTATATGATGAATTGTACACTATATGTCATGTTAATGTTTTATAACATTGTCCCTTTGTAGTTTGTATACGTTGAGTATTCCATGTTCAGCCGTACATTTTTTCTCAGCAGGTCTATTTGGCAAGAGCTATGGGTTGAAAAAGAGTAAGTGGAAGAGAATCCTGGTTGGGTCATCATGTGAAGATAAGGGTCTTGGCAAGCGATTCTATTATTACTGCTTTGAGTGATGAGAGGGAGAGACATGTTTATTTAACTAAGTGGGTATGTCCACTATGATTTGTCGCACTTGTACGCACTTGGAATACAGTTAAGTGATTGAGAAATTTTTAGGTTCGTCTTTTAGCATGCCTTGTATGCCCTTACAGGATGATATGTATGTCTTATGTGTCATGACGGGATGGTATGATATGGCAGTCTTGAGCCAAAAGTCTCCTAACTCCTAGGGGGGATTTTGGGTCTTGACATTTCAAATAAGGGTGCGCCTAAGGTGCAACTCTAAATAGCCTTCAGGACTCGGAACAGATCAAAGTTGATCGAAAAGATTTGACCTTCACTTTTTCAATAAAAATGTGTCAATTTTTTTTTACAAACGATTATATTTGTCACTCGAAGTAAAAAAATATATGGGTGCGATTTTTTTAATGAGTGTGCAACTAAGGTGAAACTCCAAATAGCCCTGATGACCCAAAAACATAATAAAATGGATCCAAGGGGTTCAAACTTCACTTCTTCTATAAAAATGTGCCCATTTTTTTTCATTAAACACTTTTATGTAGCCCTTGGGGTAAAAAAATGTTTGGGTGCTACTTTTTAAATGAGGGTGCGCCAAAGGTGCAACTCTATATAGCCTTCATGACCCGAAAACAGATCAAAGTTGATCGAAAAGGTTCGACCTTCACTTTTTCTATAAAAATGTGTCAATTTTTTTTTACAAAACTCTTCTATTTGTCACTTGAAGTAAAAAAATGTATGGGTGCAACTTTTTAAATGAGGATGCAACTAAGGTGCAACTCAAATTACCCTTGAGATCCCGAAAATAGTCCAAAGTGGACCTAAGAGGTTTGACTTTCACTTCTTCTATAAAAATATGTCAATTTTTTTATGAAACGCTTCTATATAGCCCTTGGAGTAAAAAAATGCTTGGGTGCGACTTTTTAAATCAGGGTGCGCCTAAGGTGCAACTGTAAATAGCCTTTAAGACCCAAAAACAGATCAAAGTTGACCGAAAAGGTTCGACCTTCACTTCTTCTATAAAAATATGTCAATTTTTTTTAATGAAATGCTTCTATATAGCCCTAGGAGTAAAAAAAATACTTGAGCAAGACTTTTTAAATGAGGGTGTGCCTAAGGTGTAATTCTAAATAACCTTCACAACCAGAAACAGATCAAAGTTGATCGAAAGGGTTCGACCTTCACTTATTCTATAAAAATGTATCAATTTTTTTTTACGAAACGCTTCTATTTGTCACTTGAAGTAAAAAAATGTATGGGTGCGACTTTTTAAATAAGGGTGCAACTAAGGTGCAACTCCAAATAGCTCTGAGAACCTGTAAACAGACTAAAATTGATCCAAGGGGATTCAAATTTCATTTCTTCAATAAAAATATGTCCATTTTTTTTTATGAAACACTTTTATGAATCCCTTAGAGTAAAAAAATATTTCGGTGCAACTTTTTAAATAAGGATGCAACTCAACTATGGAACAACTCCAAATAGCCATGAGAACCCGGAAACAAATCAAAGTGGACTTAAGTGATTCAAACTTCACTTCTTCTATAAAAATGTGGTCATATTTTTTATTGAAGCAATTTATGTATCCCTTGGAGTAAAAACATGCTTGGGTACAATTTTTTAAATAATGGTGCAACTAAGGTGCAACTCCAAATAACCCTAAGGACCGGAAACAGACCAAAGTTGACCGAAGGGGTTCACCCTTCTTTTCCAATATGAAATGTGCCTATTTTTTCTCATCAAACACTATTATAGAGTCCATGGAGTAAATAAAAGCTTCCAATTTTTTCATTTTTTTTCCTCCCAAGTTGTTCTACCTTCCATTACACAATAAAATATTCCATTTTTTTTTAATGAAACACTTTTATAATGTCCATAGAGTAAAAACAAAGCATGAATGCAAAATGACAATGAAATGTTCTAGTCCAATTCATAAAAATGTTCTTTGATTATCATATATTCAAAATAGCAACAAAATGTTATTATCCAAAATAACAAAATGTTATTTGATTGTCATATGTTGAAAATAACAACAAAATGTTTTTCTCCAAAATAACAAAATAGTGAAATACTCTTTGATTATCATATGTTCAAAATAACAACAAAATGTTTACTATCATTGCTTATAGGGGCTTCGACCAGTATGTCGGGTACATGTAATAGGAAAAGGGACCCAATGACGCAAATGGTGGTGGAACTAACGGAGTACCATGTGGGTACATGTAAGGGTGATGTGCTCCATATTGTGGTGGAATAGGCGACGTATTGTATGTGGGAAGCGGTGGTGAAACTTGGTCACTGTTACGCACCCGAGTGGGCTCCAAAATAGGGTCTACAACTGGCTCTTCTTGCAAAACATCATATTTGATATAATCACCTTTGTTAGGACACCTTGGTCGAGTATGGCCTTCTTTTCGGCATAGGCTGCACCTCCTTTTATTCTTCTCCAAATGAGACTTCAACCTCTTAGACGGTTGTCCATTTGTCTGTACCCTTATAGGATCCCTGATAGCATCAACATTCTTATCAATCGGAGATTCACAATCCTCATTCTCTTCACTTACATCTTCATTGATACACACTCTCTTCATTTGTTGACTTATGACGCACATCGTTTTAATGTATGATTCCTCACTTTCTGCAGCAATAAGAGAAAGGCGGTTGCAAGCGTTTACTAGTTTTGATGGCGAATTGTCTTGGGGGGATCTGGTGCTCTATACATATCACCGCCGTTAGAAGAGATGCCCCCTTTCGCCATCTTTGTCCAACGTGTCATGATAATGGAGTTAGGTAACTTTGTCAAGTGCTCCACCTTTATTATTGTCATAATATGGCTATAAGGGATCCATGCCGTCTCAAACAACGAGCATGTGGACTTCAAGATTTGTTCTGTCCTTTTAAATTCAACATGATATCTCATCTAGCGTGTTCATATACTGAGACAATGTATCTAGCATTACCACTGAATTCCTCAACTACCGCAATCACATTCTTCCCCTCATTTGGCAACTCCTGTTGCACAACCTTGAACATATTGCTCGTGTAAATTTGTGACGTGTGGCACCCTAAGTATTCCATGTTGCTAAGGATAACTAGTGCGCTCTGATTTGTAATACAATCCTCGCGTGCCACTGCCTCTCGCATCCGTCTAATGGCTTTATCAAACAACTCAATAAATTGGAACAACAACGTGTGACGATCAAAAACCTTTCGAAATACAACATTCATGCTTTCTAAGCGTTGTGTAGATCACATCCCAGCAAAGTAGTGGCCTTGAAGGTAAGGTTTCGCCCATAAATCTTTTGTCCTGTACAATCTCTTTGCCCATGTGTTGTTTTGTGGACCGTGGCTTTCAAGGAGGGCAACCCTTGATTCCTCCCACTCTTCAGGTGTCTCCCCAGGTTTCATGCACTCTACAAAATCCTTCAAGAACCCATTTTTGAGGATGTTGGATAACACATTCCGCTTCAAATGCCACTGAGCCAATTGATGGCGCGTCTGAGGAAAAATTTCCGTAATTGCATTGCACATCGCATGGTCTCCATCACTGATAATGGATATGGGCTCTTTAACATTCATTGCTGTCAAGAAGGACTTGAATACCCAACAAAATGAATCAATAGTCTCATTAGACAATAATGCGCATCCAAACAAACAACTGTTGCGATGATGGTTCAACCCGACGAAAGCAACAAAAGGCATATCATACCGATTAGTTCGATACGTTGAGTCAAAGGTAACAACATCGCCAAAGGCCTCATAGTCCAACTGACATTGGCTATCTACCCAAAATATGTGAAAAAGTCGACTATCATTATAGTCCAACTGACATTGGTCTCCATCACTGATAATGAAAAAGTCGACTATCTGCAAATCAACCTTGGATTAGTAATTTCTTTATTTTTCATGTATTCCATGACTAATTGCATGTCACCATCTTCAAGTTTTTCCCTTTGTTGCCGATTTACCAGATTATACATGTCCATTTGGGTAAAACCCAAATTCTTGTAACCCCCGGCATTTTTTAACATTAAATCCATTACCTGTCTCGTCCTTATGCCTGAACCTACTAGTGCTTCTATTTCGGATTTCTAAACCTCATCCATTCTTCTGTGTGACCTTAAGTGATTCACTTCTGCAGGATGTGCAAATTGATGATTGTGCTCGGCTTTAAAATCTTTCACTTTCCATCGTCCAATTATCTTGTCCAACTTTATGAGCAATGATGATTACAACCACATCTAGACAGGGGCCTTGGCTTACGCGTTCTGCCATCTAGTTCCAAGTATTTTTTTAATCTATGTCATTTTCTCGAACAAACAAACCGACTTGAAGTAATAACATCACCTCTAAGGCGTACCACATTATCTTTTCGCATGCTAAACCCCATGCTCCTAGCATACGCATTGTAAAACTCAGAACCCTCATCTTCTGATGTAAAATCAAGTTTCATGATATCTTTGCACTTAATACCATTATTAAAATCAAGTCCCGAACCCTCGAAAGATGACTCATCATGATGATCAAAACTTCATCTTCATCAATGTTATAGAGCGTAGATGGTCCTGCATGCTAAGCCCCTTTTGTAAATGAGATTTGCAACAACACATGGAAAACATTAAACATACCACTTTGTCATCTGTAGCTCATAAAACATGAAAAATATCAATAGGTGCAAAAATTCATTTTTATTTACAAATTTTGTATGAAAACTAATAGATACAATTCATAGAGTAAATAAAACCATAGGTGCAATAATGTACATGAGGGTGCAACAAGGGTGCAACTCCCAAAAGCCTATTGAAAGTAGAGAATTTTTGATATACTCCATTAACTATAAGAATAACACTAGATAAATGTCATAGAGTCAATAAAGCATCAGGTGCAATTGGGTACACAAGAGTGCAACAAGGGTGCAATCTGACGCAATTTCAAAGAGCATATTCATAGTGAAAATTAGTTCAACGAGGGATTTTTTTCATTATATGAATAAATATTACCTTTTTATTTTAGAAAAACATTAGTTAAAGGTTGTATATTAAATAAAAACATAAGTGCAATATGGTGCATGAAGGTGCAACTCTAAAAAATAAAGTAGACCACCAAAGAAAAGTATGTTTGTTTGAGAGAGAAATGAAGAATCCAGAATTCTGCATAAGAAAATTCAAATCTAAATAAACAAAGAGACTATAAATGAAGCTAGCAAGGGTACTTCATAAGAGAAAAAACCTTTGTTAGTGTTAATGGCAAAAAACAAAACCCTTATTTCCTACGTCCAGGAGACCTTTCGTGTTGTAGAGGAGGGGGGGGGGGGGGGGGGGGGGTGTTTTTTCTTGATCTTGAGATGTTGAAGAGGGTGAGATGGTGAAGGAGAGAGTCGTGAGAAGAGAGTGATCATTACCAACAATAGGAAGAACTCACCCAAATAAAATAAAAAAATTTGATGATTGTTTCTGTCCATTGTTGCAGCAATCTTTTGCCAACAATTTATTAGCCATATAAAGAGATAAGCACTCCCTTAGAAATAGAAGCTTTTAGAAATGCCAATGGTTGCCTATCTGTAGAGGAGATTAGAAGAGAGGAGCATAAAGCCACCGCTTGCGGCCGAAGACGAAAAGAAAAATAGGGTTAGGGTTACTTACGGGTTAGGTTTCTTGTTTGGTATGAAGATATTTTATATGGGATTGTATAATTACGATTCCATCCTCCGAAAGTTGAAATTTTACTACATTATCTATTTTTTTGTTACAGGTTTATAAAAGTGTGAAGGGTATATATGGTATAAGAAGTATGAGTTATACTCTTAACCGGTTCGGATATTTAGCGGAGCGGATAGTCTACTATCCGTATCCACTCCAATTATAAACGAATACCTTATTGAATATCCGGATCCGATCCGTCAGATACATATTCAGATAATTATCCGCCTAAACGAATTCGGATACGGACCAGATACAGATAAGAAACCGGATAGTTGACAGCCCTATCTCTAACCAATGGAGTACCATGCAGTTGAATGGAAATGACATTATTATAAGTGGAGTCTTCGATCATATAAATCATTACAAATATATATCAAAGAAATGCTTTGACGCACAGGGTGTGTTTGAGTTGTGTGTGTTAGAGTGCTCTATAAACCTTTACCAAAAAAAAAACAGGCTTTGCCCCTAATTTAGTCCCACATCGGCGGATACAAAAGAGATTAAATGATCCAAAAGCAAGAGAGAGAAAAAACATGTACACACTTTCGTCTCCCCATGAGCTTAACCGGGGTTTCGGATCTTGGCGAAGCCAAGCAACTTTCTGACAATTCACCCAAAACCAATATCCGCCAAGGTCACCATGACCCAATCCGATGCCTAACCCTAACAAAGCCTCCAGCTGACGCATCTATCCCCTTCGTATTCAGCGCACAAAAATTCCCCATGTCTCTTCCCCACAAACTAGATGCCCATTCTTCATCATTGATGCCATATCTACACGCATTAAAACTTCCTGCATTATAGAAAACATTGAACATGGCGATATAAATTTGGATGTACTCTTTCAGTATCCCTTAAAAAATCCCCTCCTTTGCAAAACCCATCAATAATAATATAATAACACAACACATAATGACTAATCTGTCAGTCAACCATTTCTTCGAACGTCTGTGGTGCATCGGATAAATTCTCAGTATTTGCAAGAGATTTAATGGCAGTACTACAACTGAAGGGGTCCGCTTCTAAGCCCTGGCTACTAATCCAATTTATTAAATCATTCCCATTGTTGCTCTATTATAGAAAAAATCTTGATTTTGCACGACCCATCTAGTGTTCTTATAACAATGCCATACAAGACTCACAAAACCTCACGTCACCAACGCATTTTCCTATGTAATTAGGTGGAAGACTCACCCAACCTCAAATTTCCAACCTATGTTCTACAGTTCCGTTCTCCCTCCAACGAATAAATTGAACCCAGAAATGGTCCATAACATGTTAAAAAGTTGAACAGGATCAAAAACTAGATAACGGCGAGGCAAGGTTGCCCCGAACAACGGATGATTGCAATTGGAAAAAACCAATTCAAGAGATAAAATCAAGTATTTGTGTTTTTCGAAAGTGAGTAACATAGAATTTAAACAAAATGAAAAGAAAATAAGGGGAAAAACATAGAAAAAGGAGAGTGAGAGAGGATAAGACCTGTACAAATTTAGAAAACAGTATCAAAGACCAGATAATAGATACTTGTGCATGCAGCATCAGTAGGATTTAACACCTCCCCCCCCCCCTCCCCCCAAAAAAAAAGCATTAGTTGGATTTAAAAGAAAGGTTGAGGTTGCAACAATTCAATAAAGTGCCATGAATTGAGAAAAGGCATATGGTTGTAACGTTTGGGCTGATACAGTATCCTAAGGGTTGCGTCCCTAAACCTCTCCTTGAAGAGTTGCATCCCTAACCGTGAGAGATAACTATTTAGAAGGGGATGGACGGGTAGGCTTGTACGCACACCCAAAAGTTGCGAATGCATGTTTCTTAGGGCAACAGATTACAGCTGGCACCGGTTCATCAATTCTTCGTAGGGTGTTTCCTTATGTGAGCCTTTAATTTTAATTTCTGGAATGAAAGCACTGGATCAGATCAAAGAGAAGACAGAGTGCTGGAAGAGATGTGTCGTTTAGAATTTTGAGAGAAGCTGCTAAATTGGAAGAACCAGACAGATGTGTCGTTTAGAGTTTCAATAGTGAATCGAAATAGTTGATTGGTTGGATAGCACCTAAAATCCCTCCTGAGACGTCACGTGGACCTCTCAAGGCTCTGTGTTAATGACTAGTAATTTGGGTCCCGTGCATCGCACGGGGTGTTTGCTAGTATTCTATGGAACTTGATGGGACGTAACTCTACGATCATCAAGTTGTTGGGGAAACAACTCTATGTGGCACTCCGAGAGCGATTTTAGAGAGAGAGAGAGTCTGTTATTCCTAGAAGGTTCCAATCGGCAACAATTGCCTCCCTTCAATCTTCATAGTTTTCCAACTCAGTACACATGTATCAGCCAAAATATGATCAAATGGTTGCAACCATTTTTCCTCTTAAAAGCTTCTACAATTTTTTTGCAAAGCATTTTTATATCTCATTCCTCAATTCTCCCATATTCCCCTCTGATTTTTTATTCTCCTGGTGTTTAAATCTTACTAAGTTTCAAAAAAATGAAAGCAAGAGGATGAGCGATAAGAGGAGACATTGTTGACTGTAAGTCAGGAAGAGCGATAAGGCGGGGGAGATGAAATTGTTTCTCTTTTTATCTCTCCGCTCCCCTCGGGGAGGGTTTTTGCCGTTGTTCACTGCACATTACATACAACGATAACAGAAAGGGGCAGACCTCTTCATCAAATCCTGATAGACGAAGAGCAAGTAGGAGGAGATAGTGATCGACCACCGTTTATGTGGAGCAGAGAAGAGCCAATCGTGGGTGGTTATCTCTTGATAGCGGGTGGTTCTCTGTTATTTACATCTCTATGAGACAGGAAGAGGATAGGTCGGTGGTGTATAGAGGTGGTTATTTACTTTACAATCCATCCAAAGATTGAATTTCCCATTTTTAATCACACATTGGGATAATAAGGAATTTAATAGACCATGAGTTGGTAGTTAGGGTTTTGGGTTGGAGATAGAATTACAGCCAATTGTGATTGAACTCAAGGAAAGTTCAATCACACCCACTAGTGGAGCCACATGGGGGCCAGTGGGGCTTCAGGCCCCCCTCAACTTTGAATCTTTTTTCTTTTTTTTAGTATAATGAGGGTTGGAGCAAGGGTAGAGCCAGGGCATGGGTAGCACTAGCCGCCCCCCCTTAACTTTTGAGAAAAAAGTGCTTGGCCGAACATCGGTCCTCATTGGTCCACGTCCCCTTTTAAACACCAATTAACTATGGTTAAGATTTACCCACACCTAGGATACATCCATTTAAACTTGGTTTCTAAAAGGAAAAAAATATTAACCTTGTAGAGCCCCAGACTTTTTCATGCTTAATACATGACACTTTCGTTGTCATCTTGCCTTTTTAAGAGGTATGATTAATAAATGAGGAAGAATTTGGAAATTTCGAAATGTTAGAATTGTTCCTCTTCGAAGTACGAACACAACGCAAGTTGAATCGTCAAAATCGGACGAACGAGTCAAAAGATATGGCCAAAACAGTCTGTACCTGTAGGAAAACGTATACTGTGTGCATCCGTTGTACAGCTCACCACGGGTACGTTGTACAGCTCACCACGGGCACGTTGTACAACTCACCACGGGCACGCTGTACATGAGACGACGTGACAACGGGTTCGTCACCCTTGACAATGGCACCACGAGTTGCACTATTCATGCCACCACGAGTTTGCACTATTCACAAGCACCACGAGTGGCACTATTCACGGACCACGAGTGGCACTATTCACAAGCACCACGAGTGGCACTATTCACAAGCACCACGAGTTTGCACTATTCACAAGCACCACGAGTGGCACTATTCACGGACCACGAGTGGCACTATTCACATGCACCACGAGTGGCACTATTCACAAGCACCACGAGTTTGCACTATTCACAAGGACCACGACTTGACACTATTCACAGCACCACGAGTTGGCACTATTCACGGACCACGAGTGGCACTATTCACAAGCACCACGAGTTGGCACTATTCACGGACCACGAGTTGACACTATTCACAGCACCACGAGTTGGCACTATTCACGGACCACGAGTTGACACTATTCACAGCACCACGAGTTGGCACTATTCACAGCACCACGAGTTGGCACTATTCACAGCACTATTCACAGAAATCCCAGTAAGGGTATTACGGTCTTTTGGTCAGTTCACTCTTACCTTAAGAGTTTAACCTGAGCCTTTAGGGCATCATTCGACACTTAGAGAGTTTGAGAGAATAGAAGAAAGAGGAGAAGGCGATTCCAACCTAGGGTTTCCATTTGGGAGAGAAATCAAAGGGTTTGAAACCCTAGATCAACCTCAAACCCGTTTTCTTCAAGATTTCGGTTCAGGCATTGTGGAGCTCGCAATCCAAGCTAGGGCAGCAACTCACAGTCATTTGGAAAGAGGGTTTCTTCCTCATTTCTTCAAGGTCGGTGCTTCTTACTACCCTCCTAGTTATAGTTTCTCTTTCCCCTTCTTTTCTTTTGATTTTCTTTCATTTACACGTGCTATGAGATGGATGAATGGTGAATGGAGAATGGTAAATTGTGAATGGTGAATGGAGATGGAATGGGCGATTGGATGCCAATGGTTGTGTGTGATGAACAAATGGGGAAGGGCATTGTTCCAATAATGAATGTACACGTATGATTTGAGAAAAACCCATCTAGAAAAGCATGTGTAGGGTAAATCCATAATGAACACACCATGTTTGATGAAATACCAAGGTGAATACAGTGAGCTGTAAATTAAGAAATGCATGCCTAATAAATTCTGAATATTGCTAGGGCCTATGATAGTGTGTTTCCTATTTTCCCTAAATGCTATGAATATTGAATTGCTTAATCTTTGACGCTGTATGTGTTGTGAAATTACCCAATGGTCATGTTTAAATTTAAATGCAAGTATGTACACGGTTCCCACGAGCACGGCATGCATGGCATGATTTATCGAGGTTTTCAAGAACATGGTTAGAGGTGGGACATATCCTAAGATATGTTTTACCTCGCTTTTCACAAGAAGACAAGAACCAACATTCCACGAGGGGTCTCCCCTCACTCACAAGTGCATATCATGAAGAAGGGTCTCCCTTCCCTCGCAAGTACATACATATCATAAAGAAGGGTCTCCCTTCCCTCGCAAGTGCATTGCATAAGGAAGGGTCTCCCTTCCCTCTCAAGGCATCTCACAAGGACATCTCACAAGAATATCTCACAAGTTACATGATCACAAGCAAGCACGCATGACATGCATGACATGACACGACATACAAGAATCAAGCAAGATAGACATGACAAGCTTTCAAGTACAAAAAGATATTTCAAGTCAAGTCAAGTGCACGATATTTCAAGAGGATTTATCGATTTTCTACGAATTACAAGCATGATTATAAACTACTTTACTTCCTTGTATGATGTGAATTGTTTCCGTTTGACATGTATGAATTGCTCCTGATTATGTATTGCTATTTCTACGCTATGATTGTTGGTTAGTATTTAGCACCCGCTGAGTATTCCATGCTCAGCCGTACTTCTTATGTCGGCAGGTTCTGAGGGAGCTGCTGCCCCATTTGATGTTTGTGCTCCTGGTCCATGGGTGGAAGAGGAGTACGCCGAGGAGCCTTTGGAGGAACCTCCCGTAGAGGGTTATCAGTAGGTGGTGATTAGATTCTGAGTGGTTTAGCTGTGGGTGAGATGAGAGTTAGATTCATGTATTTTGGCGGGCATGTCCGCACTTTCTTTTGGAGACTTTTTGTATAAACTTGGATTTGCGTATGTATATACATAGAGGTTTGGTAGTCTTCCGCTGTGCTATGTTAGAGTATGTTTCCGCTGTTTATATCCTCTATTGTATATGCTCTGTGGGTTTTGCAGGTTAGTTGTCAAGCAAGTCATGATTAGTCGTCCAAAGTTCACTCTAACTCCTAGGGTGGGTTTTGGGGCGCGACAAACCTTTAGTTGGTTAAGCTTAACCATAGTTAAAGGGGTACGAAGTGGAAAGATGTGGGTCCGCTAATCACTACTAAAAAAACTAAATTTATACTATATTATTTAATTTAAAAAGTGGCCCACGAACTTCACCCTCAAAAAACAATAAATTTGGGGGCTACGCCCCAAACCCCCCACACCCTTTTGTTGCCCCCCTGCATGAAAATCGTGGCTCCGCCCCTAATCGCACCCATAGGTCAACACGTGTCCCTATTAACCCCTACTAATTTTGGTTAAGATTCACTAACCCTTAGGGTTTAACAATCTAACCTTGGTTTCTAAAAAAGAAAATAACCCAAAGAGTTAAAAGTTCTTAACCTGGGTTAAATATTTTTTTAGTAATTTTTCTGAAAACTAAGGTTAAATTATTGAACCCTGGGGTTACTAGGGACACGTGTGGACTTGTGGGTGCAATTGAACTCTTCTCTGAGTTCAATCGCGATTGGCTGTGATTCGATCTCGTTGGGTTGAGCGATCATGTTAGCCAGTCACCTTAATACATAGGGACTCCACCTTCCATTCATGCATACACTCGTGTGTACAAAAATGTCTTCCTATGAAATAATAATACCAATACCAATACCAATACCAATACCAATAATATAACTACTTTTCTTATCATTTTCAATAAAATTAATTCCAAGTTTTTTCATTTACATAAGAGAGATCGAATGTTGATTAAGATTAATTTCAATTGTTTCTGGGCAGAATTCTTTTTTTTTTTGGTTAATTCTAGGCTGAATTCACATAGCATTATTTCAGTTATTTTATCTTAGGTGCCCGTCAATGTTATCTAATTTATAATGGATTAAGATTTATTTTATCTTCCTATTTGTTATTGTTTGAACATTTCTCTCATTCTCTCTCCCTCTCCCCCCCCCCTCCCTTTAAATCTATTTTTGTCCCGTGCATTTGCTAGTATGTATTAATTCAAATTTAATTTAATGTAAATTTCTAAATTCATAAATTGATCACAAACATACAACTAATAAATTGTGTCTACAACCTCATATTTACATCAAGGATGTGATTGAGTCTCTTTTGATGATGATTGTATGTAAATTATGTTTTTTATACTATATACCTATTTTGGAACAAAGCAGCTGACAAATGGTAATACTTTTATTCGTAAAATATTTTGTTTTTATTAGTACATTTTCTCTCTCTTTTATCATAATCCTTCTCTAGAGTTTGAACTTATCCCGTGCATCGCACAGGGTGTTCACTAGTATAATAATAAAGGAAAAATCTAGAGTTCACGCATGGCGTGAAACTCTTAATCGTATCGCAAGTGTAAAACATACGATTTTTTTAAATTAATACCAAACTTGATGACTTTTATATTGAAAAAATTCGGTGAACCTCAAATCCGATGTTTGAGTTGAGATTCTCACAAGTTCAAGGGGATGGTTAAGTTTCCCTATAAGTCTATCTACCCTTTTTATTATTGTAACAATTAAGTTATTAACTTAAGGGATGATGTACTTTAAGTGCGAAAATAGAGATAAGCATGCAATCCATAACATAAGAATTTTTACTTGGAAACCCTTCCGGGAAAAACCACGGGACCTAGTCCAGCCATGAGAATCCACTAAGACAAAGTTAACAAGAACTTACAAGACTCGAACTTGAATTCGTCGGACTCGACACTACGATCCTTCAGTTCTTAGTCCTTCATGCCTCAAAAAGTCATCACGTACTCACAAGTCCCATGATCAACTGCAGCCACTCGTACTTCTCTTTGTGTCTTGAAAACAACCCACGATCTTCCGATCGATCTCCGTCAATGACGGCTTCGGATTCCACCGACCAAATCTCACTACCATGATCCTTCTCGGAACCATCTCTTTTGCAAAGGCTCCGAAACACTCCGGCTAAGTTGTTCTATCCAGAACAGGTTGATTGTTTGATAAGAATCAATTCCTAGATGGACTCTAACAATGGGAAAGCCCAAGCAAGCTATAATGGAACTTTAGGCTTGCAAACTCTAGGTTAAAAGCATCTAACAAAGAGGGTAGAGAAAGATAAATCCCATAGGTTCTATGACATCTGGAGAAACTTAAAAGTACTCTCCATACACTCCCAAGATTGTTCTCCACGAACTAGAGGGGTTCACAATAAATAGGGAACTCAAAACCCATGAATGAAAGTTGCTAAAAGTGTTTCAAAACCCAAAATAGGCACAAAAAAAAAACGATTTGAAATTTTTTCCCATATCAGGGTCGACCCTGGAAGATACTTGGGTGACCCAAATGTTCGGTCGACCCAAACATCCTCCAAGGTCGACCTTGGGTTTTGATGCTTTCTGGATTTTTATCTCATACAAAAACCTCCCATATCAGGGTCGACCCTCAATGGTCAGAGTCGACCTTGAGGTTAAAACCAATTTTAAAAAGAATTTTCAGCCCTTCACTCTTCATGAAGGTTGTAGCTCTTTTCGACGCGGTCGATTTGATATATTATAGAGCAAACTCCGAGCTATGGTTTGGGAGATATGTCACTTACAAACAACCTTGATTTTTTGAAAAATATCATAATTCGAACTTGTTTTGCACTGCATATCTCATCACCTAGGGTCCATATGATTAGTCTAAGACAATGTCCACCTAAGGTATCATATTATGGTTAATCTAAGTCAATTCCTACCTAAGGTAACATGGTATCTAGGTCACTTACCATCCTATGAGTGAAACGAAAGAAATGATCAACCGAGTCTTCAACGATCTTCAACTTCACTTGTCATGAATGCTTGACGACAATGACACAAGATACACACCTAATCATCTAGACTTACTTGTTTTGACACTAGAATAAGCCAACACATAAGACATGGACTTTACATATATAATTATGGAAGATTATTTTTTTTACAAAATTGCCAAGTGTTTACTCTCAGATTCAGGAATGCCATTCAGTTTGAACATGTGTGGTTGTTTAGAGTTTCACACATATTTAAAATATAAATACATTTTTTAAAGGAAAATGGAAAGCGGACCACATGGTCCTCTTCCAAATTGACCACCCAATTGCAAATTGACATGTGCCAGTGAAACTGTTATTTTATTTTAACTTTATTCAACGTGTTGAAATTTAATTGGTGTGGTCAGTTTGGAAGAGGACCTTGCGGTCCTCTAATCAGAACTATTTTTTTAAACATCGCTAAACAACTAAGAACTCCTCCCTCTACTTTATTTTCTTTTTATGTACATAGATATTTTTTTATATGCAGTAATTAATAATTTAATGTGCTATTTTCAATCTTGGGTTCCCTTTAAGAGCCTATAGACCTAGTTTGAGCTTACATATGAGGCTGTAAAATATTTTGAAAAAATTATATATGGTTTTGCAGTGACCTAAGCGGTTTGAGGAAAACTGGTCATGCTGGGTCAAGCGGACCTAAATGGTTCGTCTTAGGTTAGCCATTTGTCTCATAGAGTTCAAACCAATGAGGGGTTCAACTCACGGGTCAATTGGTTTAATCAGCCAAGTCGATCCGGTTTTAAAATAGTCTCAAATGATTTATTGGAATTAAACATGCTAACCGTGCTAGTGACTATGACTAATATTGCTCTTGACAACTCAATAGTAGGGGATATACATAGGGTTGACAAAGGGTCGGCAAGGGCATGGCCTAGGTCTTACCTGGCCCGACCCTCATTTACAGGGTGAAGCCCTAGCCCTTAAAGGGCCTAGATTGGCGAAGCCCGAGCCCTATCACCCTCAAGTGCTAGGGCTGAGTCAAGGCCGAAAGAACCAATATAATATATATATATACATATACACACACACATATAGGGAAGGGATCCATAGATATATGAAAAAGAACATATAAGTTCACATATGCTTACAATCAATGAATCTCCTTATCTAACGTCCACAATCACACACCCTTTTATATGTACAAGGACATAAGAAAATTTAGTATTTTTTTAAAAAATTGTCTATCTTTAATTTCCTAAAGAGAGAAAAACACGTTCTCCTCTCTCCGCTCCGGCATTCTCTCTCTCCATCACCTCTCTCTCTCTAGCGGGTGTTTCTTTAGTTCAAGAACATGCTCTCCTCTCTTTCTACTTTGTCATTCTCTCTTTATCCATTGTCTCTCTCTCTCTCTCTAGTGGGCTTTTCCCTCGTTCAACAATGATTGAGGCGAATTCCGACGGATTTCAGGCTTCTTCTGTCACGCCCCAAAATACCCCCTAGGAGTTAAGGGATACTTTAGAGGTGACTACGTGTACCTGTCAAACCATCCTGTAATGCAAGAGGCTAAACATAATATAATACAATGATAATCAGAGCGCGGAAACTAAACATAAGTGCGGAAGCATAAGCCAACTTTTTCTTTTCTTCTATTACACCATATAGTATTCCAAGTTAACATATACTAAATACAATCAAAGTAAAGGTGGACATGCCCACCTATCAAAATACAAAAAGGAACTCTCTAACACTGTCCTCTCAACAGTAGTCGAGGTATGGCCACACATCCAAGTCCCCATCCTCCTGAGACTGCCATGGGATAGGTGGCTCCCTCTCCTCTACATACTCCTCCTCGACCCAAGGCTCGGGGTCGAGGACATCCACAGTACCTGCCGACATAAAAGTACGGCTGAGCATGGAATACTCAGCGAGTACAAACTACTAGCTAACCATAACAATAGCAAAAGCATAACAACAGTGAGCAATACAAGATATTAATTTAAAGCAATAGTGAAAGCATAAGATACATAGCCATATCTTGACATGCGTGTATGAATGCAAAAACCTCGGTAAAACTCATGTCTCGGAAACCTTTTTCGTGTCTCGGTCAAATCATGTATGTGTGTCGTGTCTTGCCTTGTATTTCATGTCTTGACTTGTTCTTGACTTGTATACTTGTGAGCCAGAGGCTAGCACCCTTCCGTGGGCTACCAACCTCCTTGTCATGTTCTTGTTCCCTTTTCTCTTGTGAGCCAGAGGCTAGCACCCTTCCTTGGGCTACCAACCTCCTTGTCATGTTCTTGATTCATTTCACTTGTGAGCCAGAGGCTAGCACCCTTCCTTGGGCTACCAACCTCCTTGTCATGTTCTTTCTTGCATTTCACTTGTGAGCCAGAGGCTAGCACCCTTCCTGGGGCTACCAACCTCCTTGTCATGTTCTTGTTTCATTTCATATACAAATACAATCTTGGAAAAAACCCAGTTTCATGCATGCATGCGTGCTTGTGTGCTTGTCAATAGTGGTAATCATGATGACATACTTGAATGGGCGGATCACATGACTATGACATTTCAATCCTTAACATAGTGGTATGAAAATTTAGGCAACATATAGCACATTTGAGCAATTTATCATTTCTAAGAACATTTACACCATTTCTATTTCCATTTTCTTCATTAAGTCCATTTATCCCTTGTTTAGTCATTTTATCAAACACCCGGTGGGCCACATTTCTTAGTCCTTCCATTTCCCTTATTTAGTGCGTATTTTTCATCAAGACATCAAGGTACATTCGTTATTTGTAAAGTGCCCATCTTCCATTTTCCTTTTCACACATCACACAACATCCATACGGCATCCAATCGCCTCAATCGACATCTCATCCACACATTTATTCCATTCCCCTTATCTTGTTTATATTTGTTGAGTTAATACAATGCATAGGGAAGGAAAAGCATAATATATATAATCACCATTTACACTAGAAAACCTAGGTTATTGCTAGGGAAAGTTAGTAGGGTGTACTAACCTTGAATCAAGGCTTGATCCTTGGTAGGGGCCTTGATTGAAGCTCTAACTTGAAAGATGAAGCCTTTGCTTGAAAGAAGCTTGAGTTGGGGAAGAAACCCCTTTCAAAAACGTGCTTGGGTTGCTGCCCTAGCTTGGAGAATGAGTCCCCACACGAGCTTGAGCCTTGAACTTGAAGCAACTCGAGTTGGGGTGAGCTAGGGTTCTTAAACCCCTTTGATTTCTTCTCCAATGGAAAACCCTAGTTGCAAATCCCCTTCTCCTTTCTCTCTATCTCTCAAAATCCCTTAAGTTCTGTGAATGAAGCCCTAAAGGCTCGAGCAAGCCTTAAGGAGGAAGGGTTTAACCCCCAAAAGACGAAAAAGCCCTTAATGAAAATTCTGAAAAACACGAAGACCGAGCGATCGGCGGTTATGACCGATCGATCGGTTGCCTACCGAGCGATCGGTGTTTATGACCGATCGACCGGTCAAAAACTCACTCTCTGGAAAATTTTCCCATACAAACTTTCTGACCGCGCGATAGCTACCGATCGATCGGTTATGGACCGATCGATCGCTGACTGGACCGAGCGATCGGTCTTCTGTATGTCTGGACTGTTTTGACCATATCTTTTGACTCGCTCGTCGGATTTTGACGATTCAACTTGCATTGGGTTCGTCTTTCGAAAACGAACATTTCTGACGTTTCGGAATTTCCGATTTCTCCCTTATTTATTAATTTGACTACAAAAACGGCCAATTAGCTACGAAGGTGCCATTCATTAAAGACGAAAAAGTCCGGGGTGCTACATTCTCCCCCCCTTACAAAAATTTCGTCCTCGAAATTTGGACAATGCGTGCTTTACAATTTAAACAACTTAGCATAACAATTTGAAACAAAATTACAAGTCATACATAAGATCATTCAAACAACTCGGGGTGTTTTGCCTTGACTTCGGCCTCACGTTCCCATGTAGCCTCTTCTCGAGCGTGATGTTGCCATTGCACGAGAACTAGCGGAATAGTCTTGTTGCGAAGTACTTGGTCTCTTTGATCCAAAATATGAACCGGCTTCTCAACCAAAGTGAGATCCTCTCGAATCTCAACCGGATCAAGCTCGATGACGTGAGAAGGATCCGGGATGTACTTCCGAAGCTGGGAGATATGAAACACGTTGTGGACCGCCGCCATGTGAGCGGGCAAAGCAACACGGTAAGCCACCTCGCCAACTCGAGTAATGATCTCGAACGGACCCACATATCTCGGGCTAAGCTTGCCTCTCTTCCCGAATCGCATAACACCTTTGGTCGGTGAAATCCTTACAAACACAAAATCACCGACTCGAAATTCAAGATCCCTCCTTCGGTTGTCGGCATAGCTCTTCTGTCTATCTTGTGCGGTCTTCAACCTCTCCCGGATAAGCTTGACCCTATCCGCGGTTTGTTCAATTAACTCGGGGCCCAAAATCTTTCTTTCTCCCACTTCATCCCAATACAACGGGGATCTACAACTTCTTCCGTACAAAGCCTCGAAAGGTGCCATTTGTATGCTTTCTTGATAACTATTGTTGTAAGCGAATTCCACCAAAGGTAGGTGATCTTCCCAACTTCCCTTGAAGTCTAGCATACATGCTCGGAGCATATCTTCAATAACCTGATTCACCCTCTCGGTTTGCCCGTCGGTCTGTGGGTGGAAAGCTGTGCTAAAGTCTAATCGGGAGCCCATTGCACCTTGAAAACTTTTCCAAAACCTGGATGTGAATCTTGGGTCTCTATCCGACACAATACTCACTGGCACCCCGTGCAATCGGACTATTTCTTTGATGTATAGTTCTGCTAACTGGTTGGAGTTGAATGTAGTCCGGTATGGTAAGAAATGAGCGGACTTCGTGAGTCTATCAATAACTACCCATATAGCATCAGTCTTCTTGACCGTCTTCGGCAATCCCACGATGAAGTCCATAGAGATATGTTCCCATTTCCACTCGGGAATAGGGAGAGACTGCAAAAGACCTGCCGGTCTCAAATGCTCCGCTTTCACCTGTTGGCACACCAAACACCGTGCCACATACTCCGCAACCTCCCTCTTCATGTTTCGCCACCAAAAGTGACTCTTGAGGTTCCGATACATCTTTGTCCCTCCGGGATGCACTGTATACTTAGACCGGTGAGCCTCGTCCATAATCTCTCTCCGAAGGTCTACATTGGCTGGGACACAAAGTCTTCCCTTGAATGTAATAGCACCTCGGCTAGTGAGAGAGAAGTCCGTACTACCCTTGGCCACTTCCTTATCCCGGAAAGCCAACAAGTCAGTGTCTGTGGCTTGATACTCTTGGATCAAGTCTATAAGGTACGGCCGAACTGTAACATTTGCCAAAACCGGACTGCGGACAGAATCGTTCACACTGATGTCTAGATTTGCCAAATCGTCTAACAGTCTCCATTCCCGCACCAACATGTGAGCCAACAACCCCGATGGTTTTCTACTCAGAGCGTCTGCCACCACATTTGCTTTTCCCGGGTGATATTGGATAGTGCACTCGTAGTCCTTTAAGAACTCAATCCAACGCCGTTGTCGTAAGTTTAACTCTTTTTGGGAAAAGAGATACTTGAGGCTCTTGTGGTCCGTGTACACATAGAACTCAACCCCGTACAGATAATGTCGCCAAATTTTAAGTGCAAACACGACCGCCGCAAGCTCCAAGTCGTGAGTGGGGTAGTTCTTTTCATGCTCTTTCAACTGCCTTGATGCATAGGCAATGACTTTCTTGTGTTGCATTAGGACACACCCGAGTCCGACGTGCGAGGCATCACTATACACCTCATACCCAAAAGGTCCAGATGGCACAGTAAGGACAGGGGCTGTGGTGAGGCGTTTCTTCAACTCTTGGAAACTTACTTCACATCGGTCACTCCAACTGAACTTTGCATTTTTTCTTGTCAAGTAGGTGAGAGGTGCAGCCAGACTGGAGAATCCCTCCACAAATCTCCGGTAGTAGCCTGCCAATCCGAGGAAACTACGTATCTCCGTGACGCTCTTGGGCCTCTCCCAACTCATGACTGCCTCAACCTTGGCTGGATCTACAGAAATGCCCTCGGCCGACACCACGTGTCCAAGAAATGCGACCTTCTCTAACCAGAACTCGCACTTACTCAATTTGGCATATAGCCTATGCTCTCTTAACATCTCCAGAGCAAGGCGGAGGTCTCGCGCGTGATCTTCCCGTGTCTGGGAATACATCAAAATGTCATCAATGAATACAATCACGCATCGATCCAAGTAAGATCGGAACACCCGGTTCATCAAATCCATGAATGCCGCCGGTGCATTCGTCAGCCCAAAAGGCATGACAAGGAACTCGTAATGCCCATACCGAGTCCTGAAGGCCGTCTTCGGAACATCTTCCGCCTTGATCCTTAATTGATGATACCCCGACCTAAGATCAATTTTGGAGAAGAATCTCGCTCCCTTCAGTTGGTCGAACAAGTCATCGATCCTTGGCAAGGGATAACGATTCTTGATAGTTACCTTGTTCAACTGACGGTAGTCTATACACATTCTCATCGACCCGTCTTTCTTCTTTACAAAAAGGACCGGAGCTCCCCACGGTGACACACTTGGTTGGATGAAACCAAGTTGTTGTAACTCCTCAATTTGCTTCTTCAATTCTTCAAGCTCTATCGGGGCCATTCTATATGGGGCTCTTGAAATCGGAGCGGTACCCGGAGCAAGCTCTATAGCGAATTCGATCTCTCTATCAGGAGGTAATCCGGGAAGTTCTTCCGGGAACACATCTAAGAACTCACTCACAACTGGAATAGCCGATGAGTTTTGTGCTTCTGGGTGTGCTATACTCAAGGCTGCGAGGCGAGCAATGTCCCTCTCTCTTAATCCTCGGAAGTGAAAAGGCTTACCCCCTTCCGGCTTGAAATTCACCATCTTTTCAAAACACGCAACATGCCCGTGATGGCTTGCCAACCAATCCATACCAAGAATGACGTCAAAGTCTAAATCTTGGAAACCCAGGACGATAAGGTCGGCTAACAATTCATTCTCCCCCACTTGAACCACACTATCCCTGAATACCTTATCCGTATCAACCGACTTGCCGAGTGGAGTTGCAATGGTCAACTCCCGCTCCAACGGAGTAGCCTCAGTCGAAAAGCCCTTTGCAAAACTTGGGGAGACAAAAGAGTGAGTAGATCCTGTGTCTATCAACACTCGAGCGAGACACTCGTTCACTAATAAAGCGCCTGTGCGATTAAGTAACTAATATAAGTAGATTTCAAATAATAACAAGCATCATACATAGGTAACCCTCAGTATAACTAATCGCATAACAAACCACAAAAATTTTATACAACTTAAAATCAAATTCTCGCGTACCTTGCACGACATCGTCGGATGCACGTGCGTCTCTTTCCGATAGAGCAAAAACTCGACCCTGAGTGGCTGGGCGAGGAGGCCGGGCAGACTGTGAGGCCCTCGAAGCCTGAGAAGAGCTAGGCTGAGATGTCTGCCTAATCGGGGGCCTGCTCCCTGAAGACTGAGCTGGCAATAGACGTCGGGGACAATCCCGAATCATGTGGCCCTGGTCGCCACAATGAAAACAGCCTCCTGTAGCCTTCCGACATTCCCCTGCTGGATGCCTCCTTCCACAAAGGGTGCAGACATCATGTGAATAAGTGGGAGGAGTATAACCCGTAGCCTGAGTCACTGCGGGGCGAGGAGCATACGAGGTAGCCGGGCGAAAAGCCGGTGGAGAAAAAGGGCGGGGGGCCTGTGGTGCCGAGTACCTCCTCTGTGACTGAGCCAGCCCTGCGGACTGATAAGACATAGTCCTAGCTCTCTTCTCCCCTGAACTACTAGACTGTCCCTTCTCTATTCCTCTTCTCTTAAAGAACTCTTCGGAATTAGACTCGGCTAACAATGCTTTGTCCACAACTTCTGAATATGTCTCATGTCGGAACATTGAGACACGATCCTTGAGGTAGGCCTTCAACCCCCTCTCGAATTTCCGGGCCTTCATAGCCTCGGTAGCTATCATGTGTGGAGCAAATCGAGATAGCTCTGAGAACTTGGCTTCGTAAGCCGCTACAGACATATTACCTTGCTCCAAGGTAATAAATTCAATTTCTTTCTTTTCTTTCATCCCAACCGGAAAGTATTTCTTGTAGAAAACATCCAAGAATTCTCCCCATGTCCATTCTTGGCCTTGTCGGGTCAACTCTCGGGTCCGAAGTGCAGACTTCCACCAATGGTCGGCCTCGCCTTCAAGCATAAAGGCAGCCCATGTGACCCTCTCTACTTCCGTAGGTGCCAAAACCGAGAATATCTTCTCAAGTTGCCGAATCCAACCCTCGGCAATAAGTGGATCAATGCTTCCACAAAAAGTTGGAGGCCTCATCCTCCGGAAAGCTTCTATCCCGGCTTGGGCTCGATTAGGAGGAGCCGGTATAAGCGCCGCATTAGGCGGGGTGGCCGGTTGCCTTGCCGCCAACATAGCCAAAGTCTCGGCTATGGATGCAAATGCTTGGGCAAAGTCGGGTTGATCATCACCCGATGGAGCATCACCTCCATTACCCCTCGTGTTGTACCCGCGACCCCGAGTATTGCGTCTCATGATTTCTCCTGAGAACGACAATACAACATGAGTCTAACTTGGATACGCATTTAGTACAATTTCGCAATTCACTTAATACATATTCATCAAGCACATTTAATAAGTACAACACAAATAATGTACACATGGTATATAACACAATAGCATAACATACAATCCGTGTTCCTAGCGTAGGACTCTATGTTCGGTTGAAGTTCAACCCATTTTGACTAAGACTAACTTGTTAGTCTATACTTGGAATACAAATCTCTAAGGTGATTCTAATACCTTGTTCAATCATCTAAGTGACCCTAGGGACTCTAATGCCTAGAGCTTTGATACCACTTCTGTCACGCCCCAAAATACCCCCTAGGAGTTAAGGGATACTTTAGAGGTGACTACGTGTACCTGTCAAACCATCCTGTAATGCAAGAGGCTAAACATAATATAATACAATGATAATCAGAGCGCGGAAACTAAACATAAGTGCGGAAGCATAAGCCAACTTTTTCTTTTCTTCTATTACACCATATAGTATTCCAAGTTAACATATACTAAATACAATCAAAGTAAAGGTGGACATGCCCACCTATCAAAATACAAAAAGGAACTCTCTAACACTGTCCTCTCAACAGTAGTCGAGGTATGGCCACACATCCAAGTCCCCATCCTCCTGAGACTGCCATGGGATAGGTGGCTCCCTCTCCTCTACATACTCCTCCTCGACCCAAGGCTCGGGGTCGAGGACATCCACAGTACCTGCCGACATAAAAGTACGGCTGAGCATGGAATACTCAGCGAGTACAAACTACTAGCTAACCATAACAATAGCAAAAGCATAACAACAGTGAGCAATACAAGATATTAATTTAAAGCAATAGTGAAAGCATAAGATACATAGCCATATCTTGACATGCGTGTATGAATGCAAAAACCTCGGTAAAACTCATGTCTCGGAAACCTTTTTCGTGTCTCGGTCAAATCATGTATGTGTGTCGTGTCTTGCCTTGTATTTCATGTCTTGACTTGTTCTTGACTTGTATACTTGTGAGCCAGAGGCTAGCACCCTTCCGTGGGCTACCAACCTCCTTGTCATGTTCTTGTTCCCTTTTCTCTTGTGAGCCAGAGGCTAGCACCCTTCCTTGGGCTACCAACCTCCTTGTCATGTTCTTGATTCATTTCACTTGTGAGCCAGAGGCTAGCACCCTTCCTTGGGCTACCAACCTCCTTGTCATGTTCTTTCTTGCATTTCACTTGTGAGCCAGAGGCTAGCACCCTTCCTGGGGCTACCAACCTCCTTGTCATGTTCTTGTTTCATTTCATATACAAATACAATCTTGGAAAAAACCCAGTTTCATGCATGCATGCGTGCTTGTGTGCTTGTCAATAGTGGTAATCATGATGACATACTTGAATGGGCGGATCACATGACTATGACATTTCAATCCTTAACATAGTGGTATGAAAATTTAGGCAACATATAGCACATTTGAGCAATTTATCATTTCTAAGAACATTTACACCATTTCTATTTCCATTTTCTTCATTAAGTCCATTTATCCCTTGTTTAGTCATTTTATCAAACACCCGGTGGGCCACATTTCTTAGTCCTTCCATTTCCCTTATTTAGTGCGTATTTTTCATCAAGACATCAAGGTACATTCGTTATTTGTAAAGTGCCCATCTTCCATTTTCCTTTTCACACATCACACAACATCCATACGGCATCCAATCGCCTCAATCGACATCTCATCCACACATTTATTCCATTCCCCTTATCTTGTTTATATTTGTTGAGTTAATACAATGCATAGGGAAGGAAAAGCATAATATATATAATCACCATTTACACTAGAAAACCTAGGTTATTGCTAGGGAAAGTTAGTAGGGTGTACTAACCTTGAATCAAGGCTTGATCCTTGGTAGGGGCCTTGATTGAAGCTCTAACTTGAAAGATGAAGCCTTTGCTTGAAAGAAGCTTGAGTTGGGGAAGAAACCCCTTTCAAAAACGTGCTTGGGTTGCTGCCCTAGCTTGGAGAATGAGTCCCCACACGAGCTTGAGCCTTGAACTTGAAGCAACTCGAGTTGGGGTGAGCTAGGGTTCTTAAACCCCTTTGATTTCTTCTCCAATGGAAAACCCTAGTTGCAAATCCCCTTCTCCTTTCTCTCTATCTCTCAAAATCCCTTAAGTTCTGTGAATGAAGCCCTAAAGGCTCGAGCAAGCCTTAAGGAGGAAGGGTTTAACCCCCAAAAGACGAAAAAGCCCTTAATGAAAATTCTGAAAAACACGAAGACCGAGCGATCGGCGGTTATGACCGATCGATCGGTTGCCTACCGAGCGATCGGTGTTTATGACCGATCGACCGGTCAAAAACTCACTCTCTGGAAAATTTTCCCATACAAACTTTCTGACCGCGCGATAGCTACCGATCGATCGGTTATGGACCGATCGATCGCTGACTGGACCGAGCGATCGGTCTTCTGTATGTCTGGACTGTTTTGACCATATCTTTTGACTCGCTCGTCGGATTTTGACGATTCAACTTGCATTGGGTTCGTCTTTCGAAAACGAACATTTCTGACGTTTCGGAATTTCCGATTTCTCCCTTATTTATTAATTTGACTACAAAAACGGCCAATTAGCTACGAAGGTGCCATTCATTAAAGACGAAAAAGTCCGGGGTGCTACATCTTCTCTGGCAAATTTTGGCCAACACACTTCAATACAGAGAGGGAGACACACAGAGAGCTCGTTGCTCAGAAGAGAAGAGAGAAGAGACAACAGGAGAGGTCCCACTCCTGCCCAAACCAAGGGTTCGTGAGTTTCGGTAACCTGGTACTGCCAGTAACCATTTAGAAATCGTGGCAAGATCAATGGCCAAGATTCTTAGGTACTTAAACTTTAGATGCCCCTATAGGTATTCAAGTGTCTCTATTAAATTGATATACGTAAGCACTTGTAGACTAAGCTGAAGTGATCATGGAAATAAACAAGTCTAAGTAATTTGAACTAATGAATTAAGTTGGAGTGATTCAACTAAAAAGGATCCTATATATATAATGAATAAATACATTATCATTGGTGGCTTCGTGATAATGATAATGTATTAGAAAGAGAGTAAGAAGAAGAAAAATATTAGTTATAAGGACATTTCACAAGGGTGGGTTTCTTGTAGAACCCATGTGAGCTAGCCACAAAAAAAATAAATAAGGGCATTTGTACGTGTTCTTAAAAATTGTTTTATTCTCTGAAATGCCAATGTACATGGGTACGTGGCTGGTTTCCGTGGGTTCCACAAGAAATCCTTTAGGAATACTCCACAAGAGAGAAGACTTTTTATTTTTGGTGAGAGATACGCGGTTTGGCCGCAACCCCGATTAGAATGTTAGTATCGATCTATTCTACGTCATGGGTGGGTGGAGATGACAACACTCACACCCTCTTGGGATTGGAACCCTGATCAATGGGGTGGTGACTAGCACACACTACCGATGGGGCAAGCGATGCTTCCCTATTTATTTATTATAACCCGAATCAATGGAGTTGTGACTAGCACACACTACCGATGGGGAAGCGATGCTTCCCTATTTTTTTATTATAACCCGGATCAATGAAGTGGTGACTAGCACGCACTACCGATGGGCCAAGCGATGCTTCCCTGTTTTTTTAATTATAACCCGGATCAATAGAGTGGTGACTAGCACCCACTACTGATGGTGCAAGCGATGCTTTCCTATTTTTTTATTGTAACCCGGATCAATTGAGTGGTGACTATCACACACTACCGATGGGGCAAGCGATGCTTCCCTATTTTTTATTATAACCCGGATCAAGTCAGCTATGTTGTAATGGACTCTTTGTTTCTGGTTTGTGTAATGTGTTAGCTTCAAAAATTACTTTAATATCATTTCGCTACCCTTTCATCATCTCGTGAGAAGAAGAAAAGCTCGGTCACAGCCTGACTGTATCTACTCTGAAATCCTGCCTACTGAAAGAGCAATGAATACAATGATAGATACTTCCATGTAAGAATAGAAACATAAAGAACTATGAAATCATCATGAATTTATTTTCAATACCTATGGGGTATCTAAGATAAAAATAAAAAAGAATCTCCAAAGAACATTCAAATAATAGATCCCTTGTTCAAAAAAGTACAGAAAAATCAGCATAAAATTGAAAGACCAAACAAGAAAAAAAGATTGTACCAAAGAAAAAAGTAATTTATTTTCACAATCTCAGCCATTTCAGTAAAAACCCATAAGAATAGGACTACAAGAGAGAATTTTGCAAACATACCAAATGGGTGTAAGAAATCTAAAAAAAGGTGTTGAAACCATGGAGAGTTCTTGGGCCACCAATGTTGAATCAGAAGGAAGAAAGATGAGTGAAGGGCAGTCACACTTCACACTTCAATACAGAGAAGAGAGAAGAAATCAAGCTTCCCGCCAAAAAAATCGAGCTTCTCGTTGTAACGCACTGTTCGGGTTCATCGGTAGGAGTTGTGACCTGCTATGCTACTGCCTGTAACCAATAGTGAATTGTGGTTAGATGAAGGGTTAGAATTCTAAGGCAAGCATTTGATACCCTAGAGGCATAAGTGTTTCTCCCGTTACAACTGATCAGAGCACGGAAGTGAAAATTCAAAAAATAAAAAATCAATCAAAATACAGATATTTTTTCAAATAAGGGCCACGTTTCGTTTCATAAGACAACGGGCAAATACTCGGCTCAGTCGGCTGTCCTCTCTCTCTCTCTCTCTTTCTGTTTGGTCTTTTCTCTTCGATCCCTTCGTGACGCTTCGTCCATGGCGTCTTCGAGTTCTGGAAACACCAGGTAACTCCAATCTTCTCCGTCGAATTCTGGCCAATTCAACTCTAATTCCGTTCTTGTGGCCCTCCTCGACTCACATTACACGGAACTCTCAGAGCTCGTCGAGAAAGCTCTGCTTCTGCAAACCCTAGAAGACGCTGTCGGAAAGCACAACATCACCATTTTCGCTCCCAGAAACGAAGCTCTGGAACGCGATCTTGACCCCGAGTTCAAGCGATTCCTTCTCGAGCCAGGTAATCTTAGATCTCTCCAGACTCTGTTAATGTTTCATATAATTCCAAATCGAATCGGATCGAACGAGTGGCCGATGACAGACGCCGAGTCAACTCGGCACAAGACGCTCTCTAACGATCATCTTCACCTGACGTGTAAGGATTCCGATAAGAAAACCGTCGATCTCGCAACAGTCATCCATCCAGACGCCGTCATCCGACCCGACGGCGTGATTCACGACATCGAACGACTGTTAGTGCCACGATCCGTGCAAGAGGATTTCAACCGTCGGAGAGATCTCCGATCGATATCTGCCGTCTTACCAGAAGGAGCACCGGAGGTCGATCCGAGAACGAACGGGCTAAACAAACCGGTCACTCCGGTTTCCACCGGTTTGCCTCCAGTTCTGCCGATTTTCGACGCCATGGCTCCTGGACCGTCTCTGGCGCCTGCGCCTGCACCAGGACCTGGTGGACCGCACCACCACTTCGACGGCGAAAGCCAGGTCAAGGACTTCATCCAAACCCTCTTGCATTACGGTGGATACAACGAAATGGCCGATACATAAATCAAACAAAAACTGTTCGTTTCCTCTTCCACTTGTTCTAATTTTCCCTCTCATCTATGTTTCAGATGCTCGTTTCTTCGCTTGGAGATGAATCCTCAATGGTCAGAGAAGCCTCCATGGCCGCTCTCAAGGATATCGCAATCGCAGGAATCTCCTTCTGGTTCTGGATTGTTGCTCCACTGTTTCTCGAGTAATCTTTCCCTGTTTGTTTATTTGGATTCTAAATTAGGGTTCCTTCTCCTTTATCACTCCTCTTTCTTCTCTTGGGGCGTAATCGGATATTGTAAATATTTCAGCTATTCGGAAACATGGCTGGTGAAGTTCACTAAGATCGCTACTTCTGAGATTATCTCATCTAAGGTACTTTCCTTACACCTTCTCTAGAACTGCCTCAGGCTAATAGTTTTCTTGTTGTATTTTGGTCGCAGTAATTTAAATTTTAGAGTTTTTTTAGGGTTTTGCGGTGTAAAATATTAAAAATACCATTCTGAACAGATTTGCAATATTACTAATTAAGGTCGATCAGGACTCTCCTGCAATTAGTGATATTTTCAGGTCTGTTTTGATGACCCAATGGTTATGTGAGATTTTTTTTAAAAAAAAAATTGATTATAAATTGGTTTTAGACGGAGAATGAGAGGGAGGGTAATTATGTATTCGAAGCCTGTGTGAATGATTATTTTTCCCCTTAATTTTGATTTTTTGAATTGAATCTGTTGGGCAAAACCCACGGTTTTGTGATATTTTAAAAAAATGGTTATAAATCGGTTTTAGATGGAGAATGAGAGGGAGGGTAATTATGTTTTTCGAAGCCTGTGTGAATGATTATTTTTTTCCCTCAATTTTGATTTCTGAATTGAATCTATTGGGCAAAACCCAAATGCATGTTTCTATTAATGGTTTTTCGAATTGATTTAAATTTTCAAGTTGGAACTTAGCTATGTTTTTCAATTTTATATTTATATCTTCTTTTACAAATTATGATGAAAAATGAACTTATATACTATTGTTTCTTCTTTTAATATAGGCTTGAATTGATCTCTATAGATGTTGAGACTATGTGCAAAGTAGGAATGTACGATCATTTGATTTTTCCTCTTCTTCACATAGGAATGCATGATTACAGTTCTTAAAATAATTAATTCGCCTTCAGTCCAAACAGAGCATTTATATGAAATATGGGTTACTGACTAACCTATCCATCCTGTCCAAGTTCCGAGCTAACTCAACTCGATGTATAATCCAAGTATGGAATATCGTGGTTGCTCAAAATGGCCTGTCATACTTTTTGTTGTTTGGTATCGTAAATACAGTTAGGCTGTAACCAAGTTAGATGTGTTAGTTTTAGTAAGCGATTTTTGGAGTTCAATTAGATGACCATAGTTTTTGTAATCCAATCTTGAGCTAACGATCCTATGATAGCCCTTTTCGAACATACATGAAATATAATTTTATTCTATCATTTTCACCATTGAGGAGGAGGAGGTATTAGAAAAGATATTGGGTATTGTATCTCTATCTCCATAATGAAAGATCCTGTTATGGGTATAGATAAACTTGCTGCTACATAGAGGAAATCTGCCCATACCCATAAAAGGATCTTTCATTATTATCTCTAAATTGGCCATAATGTAAATTACAAACTAACCATCTCCTCCTTTTTCTCAACGAATTCTTATTTTGGAAGAACAATTATGAAAAATGAGATGCGAAACTCGGCCTTCTCCTTTTTCTCGGGCTCTGTATGAGAAAACAGAACCTCTTGTTTATCTCTCCCTAAGATTTCTTTAGCAAAAATCATCTCATTATAATTTTGTCCTTTTAACAGCCACCTGTGAGTTAGTGACAATACGGTCTCTCTCATTTACAATATTCTTGTGGACCTAATTACAAATTTCATATGGACCTAACTGGTGGTTTACCATCAAAGCAATTGGTGTACATTGGTGGATCTGGGCCTGCAGCTCAATTAGGAATTTCTTTTATGTCAAGACTCAAGACAGTTTATTTTCTGGACTAGTATAAAATTTTCAGTCATTGTCCGAAAGAATATGATAGATTAGGTCCAGGTCCAGGTCCACGTTGTAACAGTCATCTGATGGAATATTTCATGATCAAGTAGTTCTCCTTTATGGGATCATTGATTCCATGCATGCATCACACAGGTTAATAGTGAAATAATGAGCAATTCATGATTGAGATGATGTGAAGGTTTATTGAGAGCCTAAGCAGGAGGTTCACCATGCTCTGAAAACTTAAGGTGTCTTGAGGTATCAAGGATTAAAATAGTGGCTGATACCAAGTATATACATCAACAACACCGGATGCCAGTGAGAAGTATTCCTGGGAGGCCACTTAGGACATCTTCAAGGACAACTGTGGCTGTGCATGCTCCACCATCTGCCTCTTAATGGTTTTCTTGTTGAATTACATCTAATGTGCAAGTTTCAGTATGCGATTTTTGGAGTTCAATTAGGTGACCTTAGTTTTTGTAATCCAATCTCGAGCTAAGGATCCTATGATAGCCCTTTTCGAACATCCATGAAATAGAACTTTATTCTATCCTTGGGGTATCCTTGACGTAGCTCTTCTTTGACGCAGCTCTTCTTTGACGTTCCAAATGGGTTATTCTTGTTCACCAATGTTTTCTTCTCGTAACGAAGTGTCGTCATCTTCAGCATTATCATTGCTACTGCTACTGCCCGGTTCGACGTGCTCTTCTTCTTCTTAGCCCTGCAAATGCGAAAAAAAAAATCAATTAGATAGGTGAAACCCAGATCAATTTTACTTAAATTAGCAACACTCCAAAGGATCACAGGAAAATATTTGGAGTTAGAGATGATGGAAAACGTACCAGACAGTAATGACGGATGTCACAGGATCCTGAGGGGCCTTGAATTCCGTGGGCATAGCATTGTAGGTAAGGGAAAACTTGTGAGCAAGCAGTGGGAGATATGAAGAATGAACCCAAGTTTTGGATTACTGTAAAAGATGGAATGGTGGATTCAAATTTGGTAGAGTAGACGCGTGGGGTGGGGGCTGAAACTAACTTATCTAATAGGGGACTCTCGTCAAGGCGTTGGCGGCATGGAAAGAGAGAGAGAGAATGGATTTGATTTCGTTGGGGTTTTGGCTGAGGGCTGACTCTTAGGGTGGGGTTTCCAATGATAAACAAATACACGCACTTTCATGCAAGGCCTTAGAACGCAACACCTGTGTTGCAAGTGGCTGATCAGATAAGTATTTGATCCGAAGTGATACATGGCAGCCACGATGAACCCCATTTTTGTCCCTTTTGATGGTTTTAGATGTGATTATGCACTTCCTGACAAGTCCTAGACGCTTGGACTGCAAGAATACCTATGGGCTTTCTAGTACTGAGACTGCAAGGGAACTGCTATTTAGTCTGGCTGATTAGAAAGCGACTTGTAATTGGTCATTCATTTTATTTTAGTCGTCTTTATCGTGTTATTTCTACACATTGCATCACATAGACAAACACTTGTAATTTAATAATTATTAGTCATTGTTTTCATTGCTTTATATTTCCTAGCAAGATAGTTAGAATCATCATCCTTTCCATCCCTTACTGAGGAAACAACTTCTATGAGTAAGACAGTAGACTTCAGCTTTTCTGGATCGTTAGTTATAATTTTTCTTTTCTACAATCTCATACAGAAGTTTAATATTGAAAAATCTAAGATATGAATAAATGAGTTACGTGACACAATTGGATTTTAGAAGTAAAGGCTGGTAGGTAAGACCAGGCTTCCATTATCTGCCTGATGTTGGACAGTAGGTTTACTTTATTTCTTTCTTGAACTTTTTTCTAGAGTTTGAACTGACTGCTGTTCATTTTGATTTTGTTTATAATCTTTTCCTCACATTACCCATCTCAGTCTCCTGGGGGACAAGGTTAGTAATTAAAAAGTGGAGTAGACAGTTTAGGTCGAGTATTGACCCGCTCACGGGGGGGGGTAAGCTGGCAAGGCTAAGCACAACATAAGGGGCTCAGCTTTAAGTCAAGAAGGGTAGGGGAAACGAAACTCTTGTCTTGGGGACGCACTCCTGAAAGCTTGAGTGTTGTTCATTTTGATTTTGTTTATTATCTTTTTCTCACATTACCTATCTCAGTCTCCTGGGGGTCAAAGTTAACAATTGAAAAGTGGAGTAGACAGTTTAGGTCGAGTATTGACCCGAAGAGTGGGTGATAGTACAATTCGAGTATCACTACCCAATTTGTGCCGGACATTTATTTCCATCTAGAATTATATTCTGGTTAATGTAATCTGTCACTGGAGAGGAGTTTAAGACTTTATTCACATCATCAAACAATTACAATTTTATGTATTCTATTGGTTTGACAAATATCTTTTGGTGCTGAAGTGGGAATGACCTGTTTCTTTCCGTAATGTTCAAGAGTTTTGTTCTGTGCTTTATATCCAATTTTAGTGTAGTGGTACTCGAAACTGGTAATGACCTTCTTAGGCTACCTCTCAAGTTTAAGTTTAGTTGGTTGTTCTTCTGCTGTCTTGGGGATGTTTCTATTGGACTTATTATTGGGCTTCTTTCACATTTTTTTTTCTTGAATGAGAACTTAAAATATCAATTAAACTTGGTAATTCTATTTGACTTACATATTCATATAGTTAATCACCTAGTTGGTATAAGGCTATAAGATTCAATGTCGCATGCTTTGACAGAAGATATGGCTCTGAATAAAATAACTGTGGCATGATTCATTTAGACGACACCGAATAGTTGGGGATAAAGCTCTGATGATTATGTGTGCAGTGTGGTAAGTTTGTAATGAATTTTCTTCTAGCTGGAGAACAATGTTGCAATTCTTAGTGCCAAAGTGCAAATTCATGTCAATGTTTTAAAACGCTAAGGCGTGAGGCGAGGCGTTCCATTTGTCTAAGGCGTGAGGCGTAAGCCTCGAGGCGTAAGGCGTAAGCCTCTTGGGATTTGAATTTTTAGTAATCAAATAATCAGAAAAATTATAAAATAAAGAAAGAATTGAAATGCATAATTCATCAATTATCATAAGTGCATCATAAATCATATTGAATTAATAAGTGCATCATAAATAAAGAAAGTAGAATTCAATATAATTTATGGAGTTCTCCTTAAATTATGATTTATGGAGTTCTCCTAATATTCAGCTAATGTATTGCAGGCTTTACGAATAAAAACAACAAGAAGCGAGCAAAATTTCAGCTAATGTATGCAGGGCTTTATAGAACAAAAATAGAAGAAGAAGCTTAAGGAACTCCACTAATCCCACGGTCCCACTTCACCAGAGACAGAATTTGAGGGAACAAAATTTCCTCCCTTCTTCCCCTCTGTCACGTTTTTTTTTTTACTTTAAAAAACGACACTTTTGTTGAAGCCGAACCAGAGTAATGAAAAAACAGACGAGGAAAAGGGAGGGAGAGCAGAGGGGTTGATTCTTCTTCCTCCTTTTTCATCTCTATAACGTTTTTTTTTTTTAACAACAATCTTGTTGAAGATGTTCAGGTACCAGAGGAACGGAAAAAAAAAAGGAGCAAGAGAGAGAGAGGGAGAGAGGATGGGGTTGATTCTTCTTCCTCCTTTGTCACGGTTATTTTGACAGAGTAATGCAAAGAGAGAGAGAGAGAGATGAGGTTGAAGATGTACAGAGTTCTTATTCCTCCTTTTTTATTCTTTTTCTCCTCTCTTGTTTTTTTCCCCTCTTATTCGGCACTTGCAGACTTGCAGTTGATACCAGAGGAAAGGAAAAAAAAACAGAGAGAGAGAGAGAGAGAGAGAGAGGAGGGGTTGAAGTGGTACTGTGCTTCTTCCTCTCTCGTCTTGTTCCTTGGTTCTCCTTTGGTAGAAGACGGTAAAAGAAGATGTGCTGGGGTGTCCTTTTTGTTTACTTTTTGCACAAGACATGATGAGGACTGCTAGCCCTACTCTCACTTCTTTCCTACTCACATTAAGCCAACCACATGTCCTTTAAGTGTGTTTATGGATGGCTGAATGTGAGAGTAGGGCTAGCACCCCTTTTTAAAGAAAGGAGATTTTAAAGAAAGGAGAGAGAATGTAATTTTTTTATTTTTTTTTAAGTCTTAGATAGCGAACAATACCACCAGAAAAACGTTAAGAGGCGCACGCTTTGGGGATGCGTATGCTTTTGGCCATGCCACGTCACTAATGCGTACGCCCTAACATTAATAACGCCTTTTCTCTACGCATCAGAGCGTTTTGACGACGCCTAGCACTGAGGCGCGCCTCAAGGCGCACGCCCCCAACGCTTTTAAAAACACTGATTCATGTTACTTCCTTTTGCCTTTGGTATGCACCTCTGATTCATCTAGTAGGTGTTGGTTTGAATAGTAATTTTTTACATCAGTTCTGGAAAATAACTGACACTGACATAATGCTAAAGGTGGATGCAAACCTTATTCTATATTAGGGTGAACTTCACCTTTCGTGTATTATCTTGTATCCTAATTTATTTTTAATGCTTGGTTAATATATCTGATTTCAATATTTATTTATTTTTCTAATTGACCTTTTTGTGCAGGAACTCAATGGCGTTTGGCAAAGGGCTGCAGCAGGTCTACTTGTTTTGATAGGCTCTCATTTACTTGATCTGGTAAGCGTTGTTGATGTAATGGATTTTTTTGTTGGTTGTAGCTATCAACTTGGTTACTTGTTTCAAATCGAGGTGTGGTTTCATAGTAGGAAATAGTGGCTGTTCTAAATTTGTGTGAACATCAATTGAGCCTACTTAGCCTTTTTTTGGTTGGGGGTTGGGGGGGGGGGGGGGGGGGGGGGATTTTTCTTTCATTGATATATAGTTTCACCATGCAACTAATTTTTCTTGGTTAACTGAACCAATTGGGCATAGGAAAGCAACTGATTAGAGTTTCTAATCGTAGTAAATCTTCAATTATCCCAAGCCTCGCTTGGATAACTGAACCAATTGGGCCTCGCGCCCGTGGACCAAGTCCAGAAGTATATCGTTCCGCTATGGAACATGATCTGGCCGATGAACCCTTTCATCGCCTCATAAATGTTTCATTAACGTCACATCACACAAAGACTATTCCGAGGAAGAACTTTCCTAGGCCGCTGGACCCTACCATCGCCATAACATCACATCAAGTCATGGTTGTTCCGGTTGTTCCGATAGGGAACATATCTGGGCCGATGGATCCGTCCATTGCCTAACAAATAACAAATTACATCACATAATAACAGGGCATTCCCATAAGGAACATATTCGGGCCAATGGATCCATCTATTGCCCTAACAATCCAAACACATCACATTTCGCGTATGGAAGCCCAAATCAGGCTTCCGGGTACAAGGACGATCGATCTCCATCGATCACCGCCGGCAATCGATCGTCACACCCTACGATCGATCACCGAGGGTCCAGAAATCCCCCAGGTCCTTTGAAATGCTTACGATCTATCGTCAAAACACCGGACAATCGATCGCCCACAGCTTTTGCATGCAGTGAGATTGATCGCCCACGGCTTTTGCATGCAGTGAGATTGATCGCCCAAGCTTATTCGAGCATGAAATTCCGACCTTTTCAGCCCGAAACTAAGGGCTACCTCTCTCTCGCTCAATTCTAATCTCATCCCCATCCATTGCATTCTCATTCATGGGTATTAAACCCCTTTTCCATTCACATCACACGACCACAAACACAATCCATAACATGCACGGGTATCCAACCTTTTTCCCATTCACACCATAAACTCATATCACATTCCAATAACAAAATAAAGAAGAATAGGGGTAGCTAAGAGAATAGAAAAGAAGGAATGGGGTTTTACCTACTTTACGTATACAACATGTCTCGGGCCCTTTTTCATCCACGCTTTAAAGCAAGAACATCATCCACAACAAGAAAAACATATTTAAAGGGAAAATAGGAAAGAGGGAAAAGGAATTTTACCTCTATACGCGAAGTTCGAGGGTCTGGGAGCGAAACGGAGTCCGCCACTGTGTCAAGAGCTACGATCAACCCCAAAGAGTGCCCTCTTCTTTCTTCTCTCTCTCTAGACTTTCTCTCTAGAATGGGCAAGACAGAGCTTCGGCTCTCTTGCTCTTTGTTAGTGAGAAATGACAGGGCCTTGCCTCCTTTATATAGGCAAGAGGATGGGGGGTTGAGATAATGGGCAAAGCGCATGACCATTATGGTGTGGAAAGTTAACCGGGTCAACTAATTTGACCGGTTAACTTATTTTCTGATTTTTCTCGTGTATACTACCTTCGTAAACCGACTATACGACATCTGATTTTAACGAAACTTCAAGTGACCGAACTTTAGACAGTCCGACACCCGTGCTAGAAATTTAGGAGAAAGATTCCGAGTTTTGGTAGCCAAAATAAATCCGGGAGAAAATTGCAAAAACACTAATTTACTGATTTCGGACACAAAACAGGTTATCCTTTACTCATTGAGATGATAAACTGTCGAAACGACAGACAGTCGTATACAGGGTCCACCGACCCGCAGTGGTACAAGTTTCGCAAATTTCTATTGGACAGGCTGAAAATACTGAGGACCTACTAAATGTCCGATCCCGCGTATTTCCTGGGTTTTTGACCACTGATTGCACGGCGGCCACGCGAATCAATGTATGATGGAACCAACACGACGAATAATTGTCCCGATAGTCGACTGACACGCTGTGTGAGATTTTCGAAGAAAAATACTGAATTTTATCAGTACAAACCCAATCCCAAAAAAAACCCACATCCCACAAATTAAACAATTTTTGTGCAATTCAGCCCGGTTAAGGATCAATAACCCCAATTTTATTATATTAAAATTATAGGTCGTCACACATCTAGTTATCATTGATTAACTCGCTAAGATAAATACTACAACTAGAGAAATAATAAAAACAATTTACCTCAATAAAACTAAAGGGAACAATATTTCTATAGTATAGTATGATTATAGAAAAAAACATTATTTTTAAAAATTACATGCATGTAGACTCGCAGGGTCGTGGACGTCCCATTCTTACCAGTTCGACAAACACCTAGGTTGTGGGCTCCACCACAAAGTATATATGTTTGTGCTAAAAAGAGTGGGCGTCTATGGCTAGCACTCCCATTAATTTTATTGAGGTATAATATTTAATTACTTATCTAATGTTAGTATTTCGCGCACCGAATATTCTTATTATGAAAGATTATTTAAGCCATAAAAAATCAGATTAGCAAGAATAAAGTTTCAATGAAAAATTTGAGTAACCAATAAAAATGTGGAGACTTACTGCAAGTGAAGCCGAAAGAAAGGTTTTCATGGAATTAATTATCTGTTTTAGAAGATGTTGATTGTGCATCGTAGTTTAAATATAGCTTTAATGGAGTAATTAACTACATTCCCGAAGCAATCTAGTTTAGAAATCAGAAAAAATAATAGTATTAATAAAACAAGATAAGAAAAGAATTAAACTAAGTGATAAAACTTACCGTTAATGAAGACGAGAGCAAAGGGCATTCATCAACAGCAACACAGGAAAAAGCAGAAGGGCAACCAAGGGCAATGTGAGGCCTAGGATAAGTGGCCCTTTTGCAGAAGTCGTCGTTCACGCCCCTTTCCATATAACTCACAAGGTGTAGACATAAAATAAAAAAAAAGATTAGCAAGAACAAAATTTCAATGAAAAATTTGAGTACCCAATCAAAATGGTGAGACTTATTGCAAGTAAAGCCGATAGCAAGATGAAACATGGAATTAATTGTCCTTTTTAGAAGTTGTTGAATCTACATCGTAGTTTTCATATAATTTAATGATGTAATTCACTACTTTAACGAAGATATCTACTTTAGAAATTAGAAAAACAAATTCATATTATTAACACAACAAGATAAGAAAGGAATAAAAAAAAAAGATCAAACTTACCGTTAATGAAGCCGAGAGCAAAGCGCATCGATCGACAGCAACACAGGCAAAAGCAGAAGAACAGCCGAGAGCAATGTGATATCTAGGGTAAGTGACCCTTTTGCAGCAGGCGTCGTTCACGCCCCATTCAATGTAGCTCACAAGATGTAGTTGTACATGAAAAAAATATCAAAATATAAGTCTCTACATTAAAAAAATTTTAAAAATAAAGAAAATAAAATTTAACACCTAAAAGTACAAGAACTAAGAAGAGGATAGTATTTGGATCGATTCTTTAGAAGGGAATTTCCCTGAACCAAGACATCTTGTGATGCCCCGAACCCGCGCCTAAGGAATAAAGTTCCGAGACGCGTGCCCGTTCGTCATAACCACGCATGCGGAAGACTTTACCCGTGAAAATACGTAAATTTTTAACATTTCTTCTGAGCTTACATAAGCAATAACAACCGGTCATCAAAATAACCCATTATCAACAAATGCATTGCCTCACTGGCTAAAGTAGCTTTTACTTTTTGCGCCACAATTACGCCGGTACACTTCCCAAAATTTATCATGCGTAGCTCCTTGCCAATCGACAACCGCTTTAGAATCTGAAGACATAAAATGAAGGGTGAGCTGTAGAGCCTAGCAAATTCCACAGCCATCTAGACTATTTCGCACATAATAATACATATTAAAATGATATAATAATACCGATCAATTTCTATGTTACAATAATAAATAATATCGTAAATCGTGACCCGAGGTCACCATGAGCAATTTCACTCTAACCGAGGTTTCCAACCTCATATTATTTCTCATCCATCAATTTCATCCAATATCAACAGTGTTCACAACACCAGCTTACCGTTCCAGATAACCGCTCACTCTCTATTCTTGAGTCCACAGACTCGATCGACCAGGCCTTCACCGGCATACACCCTCTATCCCTAAGTTCACAGACTCAGCTATCAATCGATCAGGCTCATGTTCATTCAAACCATACCTTGAGTCTTTAGACTCAATACAAGATCATACAACAATCCAACTCAACCCTGACCTAGTTAAAGAGGATCTATGCATATCATTTCACCCACGCCCAACTATCAGTCACAAAGGATTAAACCACACCACCACTCCTGACCTAGTCAAAGAGGATCTATGGATATAAATCCACCCACTCCCGACTATCAGTCACAGATGACCACACAATGTCACCACTCCAGACCTAGCCAAACAGGATCTAAGGATAACACTCAACCCACTTTCAACGATCAGTCACGTACCTAGTCAAAGGGGATCTATGGATAGTATTCCACTAATCCCGATTATCAGTCATGTACCTCGACAAAGAGGATCTATGAATATTACTCCACCCACTCCTAACTATTAGTCACGGAGGACTAACAACCGACCACTCCTAACCTAGTCAAAGACAATCTATGGATATAAATTCACCCACTCCCGACTATCAGTCACGGAAGACCACACAATGACACCACTCCAGACCTATTCAAAGAGGATCTATGGATAACACTCCACCCACGCCCAATGTTCAGTCACGTACCAAGTCAAAGAGGATCTATGGATAGTATTCCACCCACTCCCGACTATCACTCACGTGCCTCATCAAAGTGGATCTATGGATATTACTCCAATCACTCCCGACTATCAGTCACGGAGGACTAGCAAGACACCACTCTTAACCTAGTCAAAGAGGATCTATAGATATAAATCCACCCACACCCGACTATCAGTCACGGAGGATCACACAATGTCACCACTCCAAACCTAGTCAAAGAGGATATATGGATAACACGTACCTAGTCAAAGAGAATCTATGGATCGTATTCCACCCATTCCCGACCATCAGTTACATACCTCGTCAAAGAGGATCTAGGGATATTACTCCACCCACTCCCGGCTATCAGTCACGGAGGACTAACAACACACCACTCCAGACCTAGTAAAAGAGGATCTATGGATATAAATGTACCCACTCCCGACTATCAATCACGGAGGACTAACACACCACTCCTAACCTAGTTAAAGAGGATCTATGGATATAAATCCACCCACTCCCGTCTATCAGTCACGGAGGACTAGCAACACACCACTCTTGACCTAGTCAAAGAGGATTTATGGATATAAATCCACCCACTCTCAACTATCAGTCACGCAGGACTAACGACTAACATCTTATACTGATTAGAGTTTCTAACCATAGTAAATCTTCAATTATCCTAAGCCTCGCTTGGATAACTGAACCAATTGGGCCTTGCACCCGTAGACCAAGTCCAGAAGTATATCGTTCCGCTAGGGAACATGATCTAGCCGATGAACCCTTTCATTGCCTCATAAATGTTTCATTAACGTCACATCACACAAAGACTGTTCCGAGGTGGAACTTTCCCAGGCCGATGGACCCTACCATCGCCATAACATTACATCATGTCAAGGTTGTGCCGATAGGGAAAATATCCAGGTCGATGGATCCGTCCAATGCCCAACAAATAACAAATTACATCACATCATAACAGGTCATTCCCATAAGAGACATATTTTGGCCAATGGATCCATCCATTGCCCTAACAAGCATCCAAACACATCACATTTCACGTATGGAAGCCCAAATTAGGTTGCCAGGTACAAGGATCATCACACCCTACGATCGATCGTCGAGGGTCTAGAAATCCCCCAGGTCTTCTGACATGCTTACGATCGATCGTCAAAACACCAGGCAATCGATCGCCCACGGCTTTTGCATCTAGTGAGATCGATCGTCCAAGTCGACGATTGATCACCCAAGCTTATTCGAACATAAAATTCCGAGCTTTTCAGCCCGGAACTGAGGGCTACCTCCCTCTCGCTCCATTCTAATCCCATCCCCATCCATTCCATTCTCATTCACGTATTTCCATTGGGATAGGCTGAAAATACCGAGGACCCTACTAAATGTTGGATCCCGCGTATTTCCTGGGTTTTTGAACACCGATTGCACTGCGGCAACGCGAATCGATGTATGACGAAACCAGCAGGACAAATAATTGTCCCGATAGTCGACCGACACGCTGTGTGTGATTTTCAAAGAAAAATACTTAATTTTATCGGTACAAACCCAGTCCCACACAAAAACCTACTTCCCATAAATTTAATTAATTTTTGTACAATTCAACCCGGTTAAGGATCAATAACCCCAATTTTATTATATTAAAATTATGCGTCGTCACACATCTAGTCACCATTGATTAACTCGCTAAGCTAAATATTACCAATAGATAAATAATGAAAATAATATACCTCAATAAAACTAAAGAGAGCAATATTTCTATAATATAGTATTATTATAGAAAAAAATATTACTTTTAAGGATTAGCGGCATGTAGACTTGCAGGGTCGTGGACATCACACTCTTACCAGTTCGACAAACACCTAGGTTGTGAGCCTCACCACAGAGTATTTGTGCTTGTGCTAAAAAAAATGGGCATCTATAGCAAGCACTACCCTTAGTTTTATTCAGGTATATAATTTTAATTATTTATCTAGTGTTAGTATTTAGCGCTCTGAATATTCTTATTATGTAAGATTATTTAAGCTATACAAAATCAGATTAGTAAGAATAAATTTTCAATGAAAAATTTAAGTACCCAATCAAAATGGTGAGACTTAACGCAAGTGAAGTCGAAAGTAAGGTGAAACATGGAATTAAATATCCATTTTAGAATTTGTTAATTCTGCATCGTAGTTTCTATATAATTTTAATGGTGTAATTAACAACTTTACCGAAGAAATCTACTTTAGAACTAATAAAAAAATTATATGATTAAATAAACAAGATAAGAAAAGAAATAAACGTTTTGATAGAAATTACCGTTAATGAAGCCGAGAGCAAAGGGCACTGATTTACAGCAACACAGGCAAGAGCAGAAGGGCAGTAGAGAGCAATGTGAGGCTTAGGGTAAGGTAAGTGCCCCTTTTCCAGAAGTCTTCGTTCACGCCCCATTCCATATAGCTCACAAGGTGTAGTTGTACATGAAAAAATATCAAAATATCGGTTTCCACATCAAAAATTTTGAAGAAATAAAGAATATAAAATATAATACTTAAAATTACAAGAACTAAGCAGAGGATTCTATTTGGATCGAGTCTTTAGAAGGGAATTTCCCTCAAGCAAGACATCTAGTCACCATTGATTAACTCGCTAAGCTAATTACAACCTCTCAAGAAATAATAAAAATAATATACCTCAATAAAACTAAAGAGAACAATCTTTCTATAGTATAGTATTATTATAGAAAAAATATTACTTTTAAAAATTAGCTGCATGTAGACTCGCAGGGTCGTGGACGTCCCACTCTTACCAATTCGACAAATACCTAAGTTGTGAGCCCCACCACAAAGTATTTGTGGATGTGCTAAAAGGAGTGAGTTTGTGGCCTTTTTGCAGATATCCTCGTTCACGCCCCGTTCAATATAGCTCACAAGGTGTAGTTGTACATGAAAAAAAGATCAAAATATCATTTTCTACATCAAATTTTTTAAAGAAATAAAGAATATAAAATATAATACCTCAAAGTATAACAACTAAGACAAGGATTGTATTTGGATCGAGTCTTTAGAAGAAATTTACCTAAAGCAAGACATCTAGTCACCATTGATTAACTCGATAAGCTAAATACTAACACTAGATAAATAATAAAAAAATAATCTATCTCAATAAAACTAAAGGGGGCAAGATTTTTATAATATAGTATTATTACATAAAAAAATCTTACTTTTAGGATTTTAGCGAGACTTGCACGGTCGTAGACGTCTCACTCTTACCAGTTCGACAAATATCTACGTTGTGGGCATCACCCCAGAGTATTTGTGCTTTTGCTAAAAAGAGTGTGTCTATAGCTATCACTCCCCTAAGTTTTATTGAGGTATATTATTTTATTTATCTAGTGTTAGTATTTAGCACACTGAATATTCTTATTATGTAAGATTATTTAAGCAATAAATATCAGATTAGCAAAAATAAAATTTCAATGAAAAGTACCCAATCAAAATGGTGAGACATAACGCAAGTGAATCCGAAACAATGGTGAAACATGGAATTAATTGTTCGTTTTAGAAGTTGGATGGAGTTTCCATATAGTTTTAATGGTGTAATTAACTACTTTACCGAAGAAATCTACTTTAGAAATAAATAAATAAATAATCATATTATTAAAAAATCAAAATAAGAAAAGAATTAAACAAAATGATAAAACATACCGATAATGAAGCCGAGAGCAAAGGGCATCCATCGACAGCAACACTGGCAAAAGCAGTAGGGTAGCCGAGAGCAAGCTGAGGCCTAAGGTAGTTGTGGCCCTTTTGCAGAAGTCGTCGTTCACACCCCGTTCCATATAGCTCACAAGGTGAGGTTGTACATGAAAAAAAAAATCAAAATATCATATTCTGCATCTAAAAAATTTCAAGAAATAAATAATATAAAAAAATAATATCTAAAACTACAAGAACTACGAAGAGGATTGTATTTGGCTCGAATCACTAGAAGGGAATTTACCTTCAACAAGACATCAGGTCATCATTGATTAACTCGCTAAGCTAAATACTAACAGTAGATAAATAATAAAAATAATATACCTCATAGATGTCTTCTCTTTTTAGCACAAACACATACTTTGCGGTGGGGCATACAACCTAGGTGTTTGTCGAACTATTAAGAGTGGGATGTCCACGGCCCTGTGAGTCTACACGCATCTAAATCCTAAAAGTGATACATTTTCTATAACTATACTAAACTATTAAAATATTAGATTATTAACTCTATAACGATACCATTAACTTAGATAAAGTAGCACTGAATATTTTTATTATGTAAGATTATTTAAGCCAAAAAATATCAGATTAGCAACAACAAAATTTCAATGAAAAATTTGAGTACCCAATCAAAACGGTGAGACGTAACGCAAGTGAAGCCGAAACCTAGGTGAAATATGGAATTAATTGTTCGTTTTAGAAGTTGTTAATTCCCTATCGTAGTTTCCATATAGTTTTAACAGTGTAATTAACTACTTTACGAAAGAAATCTACTTTAGAAATTTAAAAAAATCATATTATTTAAAATAAAATAAAAAAAAGAATTAGACAAAATGATAAAACATACCGTTAGTGAAGCCGAGAGCAAAGGGTATTCATCGACAGCAACATAGGCAGAAGGGCAACCGAGAGCAAGCTGAGGCCTAGGGTAAGTGACCCTTTTGCAGAAGTCCTCGTTCACACCTCTTCCCATATATCTCACAAGGTGTAGTTGTACATAAATAAAAATTCAAAATATCAGTTTCTACATCAAAATTTTTTAAAGAAATAAATAATATAAAAATAAAATACCTATATGTGCAAGAATTAAGAAGAGGATTGTATTTGGATCGAGTCCCTAGAAGGGAATTTCCCTTAACCAAGACATCTAGAGATCATTAATTAACTCGCTAAGCTAAATACTAACACTGGATAAATAATAAAAATAATATACCTAAATAAAACTAAGAGAAGTGTTAGCCATAACCATCTTCACTTTTTAGCACAAGCACAAATACTTTCTGATGGGCAGTGTTACCTAGGCACTTCAGTTTTCCCAAATTTTGCCGTACCGACACTTGGACACGACACGACACTCCATGGCACGACACGACACTCCTTGATACGTGCCTATACCATGTCATGGTGACATTAACATTATGATTAGGCGCATGGTGCTTCAAGTATGCCACATCATTTTAAAAATACAATTGCAAGGATTGTTTTTGTCAATTTGTGTTTTTTTTTTGGAAACATAGACGAAATTTTACTAGAGAGTAGCGGCAACAACAATAATCAATATGTACATCTCTCTCTTCTCTTCTTTCTTGTAGCTCATTTTTAGTATATAATCATTTTTAAAAATATGTATGTTCGTGCCGCCGTATTTGGATTTTCAGAACTTGCCGTGCCGAACACCCCTAGACACCTGGACACTTGGCACCCGTACCACGTGCCTAGGTAACACTGCTGATGGGGCCCACAACTTAGGTGTTTGTCGAACTGGTAAGAGTGGGACATTCACGGTCTTGTGAGTCTACACGCATCTAAATCCTAAAAGTGATATTTTTTCTATAATAATACTTAATTATTAAAATATTAGATTATCAACTCTATAACGATACCATTAACTTAGATAAAGTAGCACCGGTTCCTGGGCCTTTCCCCAAGTGGGAGGTCTTGGGTTCCATTTCTCACTCCTCCATTGGGGCTGGCCCTACACCGGTTTACCCGGGCTTACCTGGTGTGGAGGGTTATGGGCTCACATTGCACCCTCGGGGATTAGTCCTGACCTAAAGTGTTGGGGACACCCCGAGTTCCAAAAAATAACATTATTTAAGTCATAAAAAATCATATTAGCACGAATAAAATTTCAATGAAAAATCTGAGTACCCAATCACAATGATGAGACTTACCGTGAGCCGATAGCAAGGTGAAACATGTAATTAATTGTCCTTTACATAAGTTGTTCGCTCTGCATCGTAGTTTTTATATAGTTTTAATGATGTAATTAACTACCTTAGCGAAAAAATCTACTTTAAAAATCATAAAAAAATCTTGTTATTAACAAAACAAGATAAGAAAACAATTAAACAAAATGATAAAACTTACTGTTAATGAAGGCGAGAGCAAAGGGAATTCATCGACAACAACACAGGCAAAAGCAGAAGGGCAGTCGAGAGCAAGTTGAGGCTTAGGGTAAGTGGCCCTTTTGCAAAAGTCATCTTTCACGCCCCATTCCTTATAGCTCACAAGGTGTAGTTGTACATGAAAAAAAGATCAAAATATCAGTTTCTATATCAAAATTTTTGCAAAAATAAAGAATATAAAATATAATATCTAGAAGTACAACAACTAAGAAGAGGATTGTAGTTGGATCGAATCTTAAAAAGAGAATTTCCCTCAAACAAGACATCTAGTTACCATTGATTAACTCGCTAAACTAAATACTAACACTAGATAAATAATAAAAATAAATTAAATAATATACCTCAATAAAACTAAAGGGAGCAATATTTTTATTGTATAGAATTATTATAAAAAAATATTACTTTTAAGATTGAGCTAGACTCGCAGGATTATGGACGTCCTACTCTTACAAGTTCGACACACCTAAATTGTGGGCCCCACCACAAAGTATTTGTGTTTGTGCTAAAGAGAGTTAGCATCTACGGTTAGCACTATCCTTAGTTTTATTGAGGTATATTATTTTAATTATTTATCTAAAGTTAGTATTTACCACACTGAATATTCTTATTATGATAATTGGAGAATGTTAGTATTCTTATTAGTATTTTTTTTTCATCGACAATATTCTTATTAAGTATTGGAGACCTGTACGATGAAACTGGTAATCGGAGAATGTAAAAGTGATCCATTTTAACACATTCTAAAGCACATGTACCAATAGGACACATAAATTGCCCCACTTGGGACATTGCTAGTTGCACGTGGACACGAGTAAGACGAAAATACTACTTGGAGAATGTAATCGACGAGAAGTTTGAACATAAGAGAATGGGAAGGGAATTAAATGCAAAAGAAATCTTACAAAATATATAAAGGGAGTTTAAAATGGGACTTGAGGGGAATAAATGAAAAAGAAGTCCTACCAAATATATAAAATAGGTTCTCAAATTGAAAAATGTATAAAAATAAAGAAAAGCGGCACTTAATCCTAATTCTAAATTGAGCACCAATGATCATCCAACAAAATTAGTAAGTCATAACCGTGCCGATTGAGTACTGTATTTATGACTCAACACATCAAATACTACACCACACTTGCAACAAAAATAGGCTTTAGTTTCGTAAGGATAATGCATTAAAAGTTCTAAATTTCCCATCTTTAATCATTTTAGAGCTTACATTACTCGTGCCCAATGAACTCATATAGTCATATGTAATAAGTTTTGCGTGCGTTGTATTTTCCATATTCATACGTATATTTTTGTTACTGTAAGTGATGCAAGCCTCCAAACTCTTCACAATTAATCATGACGATCTTGTATTTGAAGTGTGACAAGTGAGACCAAGATAAGTATTTGTTATCCTAATAGAGAACGATTACCTCATTAGAAAATAAATATTAATATTTCAAAGCAATAAAGCAAGCTTATATAAATTTTGTAACGATCAATCAATGAAAGCTAATATAGGATATAGAAGCCAATTTTTAAAGTCTGAGAGAAACAGATTGACAACATACCTTTTGTGCATGTGTTTCTCGAGAACTTATATGGGCTGGTCTTTGGGTTCAACCAAAATATAAGTCAAAACCTACAAAAACAAATGAAAAAAAGAAAATAGAATCTCAGTAGGTGGTCTGGACTATGGGTTCACCAAGCAATAAGTCAAAACCTACAAAAACAAATGAAAAAAAGAACATAAAATCTAAGTAGGCCCCCAACTGCACCCATTATTTCCTAACACAAACTTGAAAAATCAAATTTCCATCCCATCAATCTGTATGTTCACTTTCTCTCTTGCTTTGATAGTGAACTTACACAGATTTGGGCGGACAGTTCTACAAATTGTCGGGTAAACTTAGCCCTCGATACTAAGCTCACTCGTTTCTGGAATTATAAATAGGATCAGAAAAAAAATCCCATTTCAGAGCTACATATTTTCAGCCACATTAACCAAAAAAGGCAAAACAGAAGCTGAAGAAAAACAATTGAAATATGGTTCAAACTGACTCTGCGCTCTCTTGGGCAGTCACTTGTATAATCAAATTAAGTCTCCACCAAATAAGCCCCTTTAAAGAAGAACTGTTGAAAACAGAAGTACCGGAAAAGGCCATATCAGATTGGAAAAATAAAAATGATGTAAAATCCTGAAATTAATTCCCTAGATTCATTTAATTCAAGACCATTAAATATGTAAACTTATAAAGTGATATGGAGTGTAAACTAAAAATATTTTTGGCTTAGCTCAAGCCATTCATCAGGGTCACAACTCACACCACAGTTGTCATACAATTACCATCTTAGGGGCAAGTGGGATGGCAGAGGGAGTTGGCCTAGAACTCCCCACAAAAAACAGAACCTCATCAACCATTAGCCACAGAATTGCATAATCTTGTACACATAATGAGTTATTATTCCTTCATTTTAATATAAATAGTGATAACAGTGAAGAAAGAACAAAAGAATACAATCTCCAGAGCTACCAGGAGATGTAAATAGTAACAACATACAAAACAGCATCACATGTATTACAATTGAACATCAAACAAAATCAGCCGCAGAAAGTGACAAGGGCATCCAAATTTTAATTTGACTTTGAACATGTTGTAGGCAAGAAACCTTAATGGCTTTGAACACAGGGTGAAGCAACCCAAGCTCACCCTTGACCTCAAGAAGATTGCTTGCTAATTCCAAGTTTTAGCGAGCGACTTGCAGGTGAACTTGTATATATCTGTTATTTGGTTATTCTCAAAATTAAAAGCAAGGTCCATCTACTTCAGACATCACTTAATAGGGTAATCAAGAGGTAGGTATGTTTTCATAACACTTCAAAAACCAAAAACAACCATGACCACTTTTGCCTTTCAAATTTCATAAGTTCTACACCCAAAGGAAAAAAAATCATTCTCATTAATGGAAAAGAAGCATTTCTTACATCCTCTGTTTCAATCCCAGTAAGATCCATCTAACCATCAACTCAAGTAATAGTGATTGATGGGTAAACACAGATTACCATTATCATGAGTTCGAATCCATACTCATCTCCCTCTTCTTCTGCCTTTGAAGTTCGAAGGGACCGGATTCAGCCCAGAAAATCTCAATTCTTTCACCTTCAATCAAACCAGAAAAATACATAGAGAACCCTAACACAAAAACCTTAGATTTTTTCATTGTCGTGGAGAGCGTCCGCCAGAGACTATGGCGAGAACTCATTGTTCTGACTCCCTATAGCTTTAGGCCTTGTAGATCTCTTACTTTACAACTGGGGAATAAGTTGCTGCCCCTGGCTAGATCTCTTTGTTCCAACTTCATTTGGCATTCAGCTTCGCTAGGAAAGGAGCGTTTCAACTTGAGATGGGACATTGTGGGAAATAAGCAAAAAGAACTGCGAACTAAATTTTGAAATACCCCTTGACTTTCTCTCTTTTATATATAGGGTCATAGAAACCCATTGATGCAAGATCATCCGAAGTCATCCCATCAAGTGTTTATATGTCTCAAACCCTCAACAGGCCATATGGTTAGCCATGAGGGGTTCCTCTCTAGTCCACATCATCTTTCTGAGTCACCTCATAAGATAAGATTTAAGTGATAATTGATCTAGTTTCCCATTAGAGAGATACTTCTAAATTTTGAGTTATCAGTTAGTTGCATGTCAGGTTGTAATCGGTAAAAAAACCTTGCAAAATCCAATGATATATCTTGAATTGCTATCTCCTGCTAATGCTAGGGCATTCCCTAAAACCAATGTGCTGCAACAAAACCCGGTTGTAGTGACAAGTAGGCAAGCGTTGGCTAGAGTATTCATGGAAGCGATGTGCGACATTGACGCTTGGTTGTAGTGAGCAGGCAAGGGTTCTCATGCTAGACAGTACGAGTGTGAGTAAAGAAGCTAGTTTAAGAGAGTAAGATTTGTCTCCCACTTGGACTGTGGGGGCTTTGGCAGGTAAGAATTTGGAGTTCGTGGATGCAATGAAAATAATGATAATTAATATAATGTGTCTGCAGGATACTAAGTGAAACGGGGATAAAGCTATGGAGATAAGTAATAGCCTAATAGGAACTTTGCAAGTTTTTCATTGGATAATAGGCATTTTCATTTGAGAACTCGATCTATGGTGCTTTTCATCTTTTGGGTTGCAATTGCCTTACGACTTCCAATGCAGCAAAATGAATGATTTCTAAGTCTCATAAAAAATTATAAGACTTGAAATCTCATTATGGAAAGAATTAATCTTGTTTAAAAACCTAGAAAAAATGACTCATCATTCCTAACAACTACCATCACGAAGTGCAAAGTGCAAAGCTTTATAAGTCTCAGCAAAAGAACGGCCCCTTAGAGAAAAGAGGTCAATAAGACTTGGCAAAGACCTAGAAGGAAAACCTCGAAAAATATAACAATACTAAAGATGAGCTAAGAACGGAACCTTTCAACTCCACCTCCTGTTGTTAGAAAACTCTATCCAAAATCCAAGACTCTCGAGTCAACAAAACTGGTTTCCAGATCAGCCGTGACAGCATCCCTTCTACTTTTGATCAACTGGCATGAGAAAATACTGCACCTCGACCTCTGAAAGGTAAGCACTTGTCTAAATCTATTGAAGGCAGGGAAGCATTTATTTTAATAGCTGTGAGAAAATAATATGTTGCCATGGCTAGCACCCAAAATAAAACAAGAGGCAAACTCCAAGAACACCAACTCAATGACCAGTAGGAATAGAAGCCCTCCCAATACAGGAAGATGTGAAGTTGGGAGAATATTTATCTGTTTATGCTCCCCAGAAAGCTTGTCTTTATGATTGACGAATAGATACAGGATTCCCAACTATCCTTCCATGTTGTTTGGATATCCAGCTTTGCTCATTTGTGAGTTAATGCTTTAGTATTCTTTATGGTCAGAGGTTGGCTATGAGCTTGCACATTTGTTTGTTTGTCATTTTCTATATTATTTAACAATTGTTTCTACCAGAAAGAGAGAAGGGCTTCTTATACTGCAGAGCAGTTAGCGTGTATTGTGTGCTCGAGGATGGAAAGGGTGTACAGCAGAGTGTATAAACATTTGGTGCCAAAAAACAAGCCAACTCCTTGTTTGTTTACATAATAAAGTTAGATTTTTTCTTTTTCCCTTCTATTTTTTATTAACATTTTCTTTCCCTATATATATATATATTATCCTTTGGAGGTGTTAGGTGTTTTGTGTGTGGTGGACAGGTTGTTTTGCAGCTTCAATTTTGGTTGGTAACTGCAGTTTTTCACTGTTTGAAAGACGATGATGATGAGTGTGGCTTGAGTTTTTTCACAGTTTGGAGTTGGTCCAGTGAAATGTGAGGGCAATTTCAGTATTCAGCGACACTTTCTCTAATCTAGAAGAGCGAAAGGCCAGCATTATAAAGTGTGCTATTTGAAGAAAAATTATTCTCCTCGATGGAATTGTTTGAATGGATCTTAGAACAAAGACAGGAATTCACATTTGCTTTCATTTGATCTTGAAAAGCCAGAAAGGTTGATAATGTTTAGGTATATATGGCAGCATGCACGAGTTCATGTTTAAGATATCGCCCTAAGAGGTCAGACAATCCAAATTCATTCCCACCACAGTTAACCCAAACACTGAATAGGGCAATGTAGCATCAAATCGCCTCTTCAAAATCGTAGGATAGAAATGTATCCCTCTTACCAACAACACCATCTTGTTTAGGCTTTGTTGCAGGAGGCAACTTGGGAAGTACCCAAGCTGGTGAGCAATCAAGCCATAATCCTTCACAAGTATCCGTGTGTTTGAAGTCTGGAGATCTTTTATTGAACTAAAAATACAAACCACACAAATATGAATAAGGAACAGAGAATAATGAATATTATTACCGTGGGATTAGATGATAAATTTACATTCTAAATACTAAAGAGAAATCAGAATTATATGGGTACCTTACTCGATCTATTATCCCACCGTCTATCTTAGTTTTCCACCAAGTTCTTCCACAATCCTTCCCCAGATTTCAGTCAAAGATAGAAAAAGTTAGTTTTATCAGAAAATGCCATATAAGCACAGAATTTCTATTTAACCATACGTCCCACGGATGTCTACATAGGGAAAAGTTGAAGGTGGAGAGCCCAAACAGGACTGAGAGAAGAATGTTACCAGCACTCAATCAATGTCATGAGATAATTTCAATTTGTTTTCAATTATTATTATCATAAGCCCTGTCCATTAAAACTATTATCAGAAAGAATGAGGCACACTGAAAAGAATAAGATTTGTGCAAATACTATACTTACATAAGCTGCACAAACACTTCGATATGGCGCCTACTTACCCAAAGAATATTCATATCCCACATCAGTATTACAAAGAACACCTTCATATTTGCAATTCCTACCCTTACATGATGTGCACAATGTCTTATACTTTCAATTTCAGCAAGAAGTCTAGAGTTTCTTCCTAACCCTATTGTTTCTTCATGCTGTCCACGACGTTCCATATTCCAAGCAAAGAGGCCAGAGTCATTTTTACACAAACAGCAAGGTTCTTGCCTTTTCTACAAAAAGTGTTGTCCTGATCTCTGTCCAAGTGGTCAAAAGCAGTTTAATGACAATGAACCCAATTCTAGATTTCAGACTAGAAATTGAAATTAAGATTGATTGATCCTCGAATGATCACGCAACACTCAATAAGTGATCACAACAATACGTCCAACTAAATCCAATAGCACAAGATTCAGGATCTCTCTAATCTGAGATTTTGTATGCCATAAGCCTTTATCAGACCATAGAAAACAAGAGAAAAGAAGGAAAACCAGAGGGATTGATTGGAGATCAGATTATCATCCCTTGTTGGATGAGGTAAGCCATGGGCTCATAGGGTGCTGACTGCTGAATGAGCTCCGTTTTAGCTCTAGTCTAAGCTGTCTCTGTTTCCTAGAATTGGATTATATGGTGTCGTAAACGAACAAGGGTATGTTTCTTATAGCAGTCCTTTGCATGTAAGTGCCATTGGATTCATGGTGAGTCTAACATGAGGTCCATGCACCTACTCAGGTGGGAACCACTATCAACAGAGAGGACAGACCCTAGAGACTCCACAAAAATGGAAAGTGAAAGTGAGCCTCAACTGCCTTTGCAATCACACTCTAGCATAGGAATGTGTGCACCATATATGAAAAACCTCACACATTTATTTCCCAAGTTGTGTGTCACTAAAATAGGCTTGGGAAGGTTAGGTAACACAAAACTTGTCTTACCATTCTAGCCAATCAGAATTATTATATATATAAACGAAAAGAACAAAAGTATAAGAAGTGGGATCACAAGAAGGTGAACCCAGAAGAATAAAGAAGGCACTCCTCCTCTAGGAAAAGTGAACTAGAGTTTGTCAAGAGATGGCTAGCATGTCACAAGAGATGACGCAGACCCATATGCAATTTCTCCACCTAAAATAACCAGTTGGGCTTCCATTGACTAGAATGGAGGAAATTGACGAATGAAAAATTCTCATCCAATATCTCCGATTGATTTCGAAGCTCATTCTACGTATAATGTATTCAAGGAAGTCCTAATTCAAATTGTCATAACCTTTCTCCGTATTAATTTTACAAACAATACCTAGGGATCCTTTTTTTTTTTCTTTCATCCACACATTTATTAGCTATCAAAATTTTAAGGATGTGTCTCTTGCTCATAAACACGCCCTAAAGAGGGAAACTATGAAAGGCATACTTAATCAAAGAGGATCTATGGATAGTCTTCCACCCACTCTCGACTATCAATCACGTACCTCGTCAAAGAGGATCTATGGATAACTGAACCAATTGGGCCTCGCGCCCGTGGACCAAGTCTAGAAGTATATCGTTCCGCTATGGAACATGATTTGGCCGATGAACCCTTTCATCGCCTCATAAATGTTTCATTAACATCACGTCACACAAAGACTGTTCCGAGGTGGAACTTTCCCAGACCGATGGACCCTACCATCTCCATAACATCACATCATGTCATGGTTGTTCCGATAGGGAACATACCCGGGCCGATGGATCCGTCCATTGCCTAACAAATAACAAATTACATCACATAATAACAGGTCATTCCCATAGGGAACATATTCGAGCCAATGGATCCATCCAATGCCCTAACATGCATCCAAACACATCACATTTCGCGTATGGAAGCCCAAATCAGGCTTCTGGGTACAAGGACGATCGATCGCCGCCGACGATCGATCGTCACACCCTACGATCGATCGCCGAGGGTCCAGAAATCCCCCAGATCCTCTGACATGCTTACAATCTATCGTCAAAACACCGGACAATCGATCGCCCACGGCTTTTGCATGCAGTGAGATAGATCGTCCAAACTGACGATTGATCGGCCAAGCTTATTCGAGCATGAAATTCGAAGCTTTTCAGCCCAAAACTGAGGGCTACCTCTCTCTCGCTCAATTCTAATCCCATCCCCATCCATTGCATTCTCATTCATGGGTATTAAACCCCTTTTTCCATTCACATCACACGACCACAAACACAATCTATAACATGCACGAGTCTCTGACCTTTTTTCCATTCACACCATAAACTCATATCACATTCCAATAAAAAAGAATAAGGGTAGCTAGGAGAAAATAGAAAAGATGGAATGGGGTTTTACCTATTTTACGTATACAACAGGTCTCGGGCCCTTTTTCATCCACGCTATAAAGCAAGAACATCATCCACAACAAGAAAAACATATTTAAAGGGAAAATAGGAAAGAGGGAAAAGGGATTTTACCTCTATACGCGAAGATCGATGGTCTAGGAGCGAAACGGAGACCGCCACTGCGTCGGGAGCGACGATCAACCTCAAGGAGCGCCCTCTGCTTTCTTCTCTCTCACTCTCTCTAGACTTTCTCTCTAGAATGGGCAAGACAAAGCTTCGGCTCTTTTGCTCTCTGTTCGTGAGAAATGACAGGGCCTTGCCTCCTTTATATAGGCAAGAGGATGGGGGGTTGAGATAATGCGCAAAACACATGACCATTAAGGTGTGGAAAGTTGACCGGGTTAACTAATTTGATTTTTCTCGTACCACCTTCATAAACCTACTATACAACATCCGATTTTGACAAAACTTCAAGTGACCAAACTTTAGAGAGTCTGACACCCGTGGTAGAAATTTAGGGGAAAGATTCTAAGTTTTGACAGCAAAAATAAATCCAGGAGAAAACTGCAAAAACACTAATTTACTGATTTCGGACACAAAACAGGTTGTCCTTTCCTCATATGAGATGATAAACTGCCGAAACGATAGACAATCGTACACAGGGTCTATTGAACTGCATTGGTACAAGTTTCACAAATTTATATTGGGACAGGCTGAAAATACTGAGGACCTACTAAATGTCCGATCCCACGTATTTCCTGGGTTTTTGAACACTTATTGCATTGCGACAACGCGAATCGATGTATGATGGAACCAGCATGACGAATAAATGTCCCGATAGTCGACCGACACGCTGTGTGCGATTTTCGAAGAAAAATATTGAATTTTATCGATACTAACCCAGTCCCACAGAAAAACCCACATTCCACAAATTTAATGAATTTTTTTACAATTCAGCCTGGTTAAGGATCAATAACCTCAATTTTATTATATTAAAATTATGGGTCGTCACACATCTAGTGATCATTGATTAACTCGCTCAGCTAAATACTACCACTAGAGAAATAATAAAAACAATTTACCTCAATAAAACTAAAGGGAACAATATTTCTATAGTATAGTATTATTATAGAAAAAAATATTACTTTTAAAAATTAGTTGCATGTAGATTCACAGGGTCATGGACGTCCCACTTTTACCAGTTCGACAAACACCTAGGTTGTGGGCCCCACCACAAAGTATTTGTGTTTGTGCTAAACAGAGTGGGCGTTTATAGCTAGCACTCTCCTTAGTTTTATTAAGGTATAATATTTAATTACGTATCTAATGTTAGTATTTCGCACACCAAATATTCTTATTATAAAAGATTATTTAAGCCATAAAAAATCAGATTAGCAAGAATAAAGTTTCAATGAAAATTTTGAGTACCCAATCAAAATGGTGAGACTTACCGCAAGTGAAGCCAAAAGAAAGGTTTTCATGGAATTAATTATCCGTTTTAGAAGTTGTTGATTGTGCATCGTAGTTTAAATATAGTTTTAATGAAGTAATTAAAAACATTAGCAAAGCAATCTAGTTTAGAATTCAAAAAAAAATCATAGTATTAATAAAACAAGATAAGAAAAGAATTAAACTACTTGATAAAACTTACCGTTAATGAAGACTAGAGCAAAGGGCATTCATCGACAGCAAGACAGGAAAAGGCAGAAGGGCAACCAAGGGCAATGTGAGACCTAGGGTAAGTGGCCCTTTTGCACAAGTCGTCGTTCATGCCCCTCTTCATATAACTCACAAGGTATAGACATAAAAAAAAAAAAAAAATTAGCAAGAACAAAATTTCAATAAAAATTTGAGTACCCAATCAAAATGCTGAGACTTACTGCAAGTAAAGCCGATAGCAAGATGAAACATGGAATTAATTGTCATTTTTAGAAGTTGTTGATTCTACATCGTAGTTTTCATATAGTTTAATGATGTAATTCACTACTTTAGCGAAGAAATCTACTTTAGAAATTAGAAAAACAAATTCAATATATTAACAAAACAAGATAAGAAATGAATTAAACAAAAAGATCAAACTTACCGTTAATGAAGCCGAGAGCAAAGCGCATCAATCAACGGCAACACAGGCAAAGGCAAAAGAACAGCCGAGAGCAATGTGATATCTAGGGTAAGTGACCCTTTTGCAGAAGTCGTCGTTCACGCCCCATTCAATATAGCTCACAAGGTGTAGTTGTACATGAAAAAAATATCAAAATATAAGTTTCTACATCAAAATTTTTAAAGAAATAAAGAATATAAAATTTAATACCTAAAAGTACAAGAACTAAGAAGAGGATTGTATTTGGATCAAGTCTTTAGAGGGGAATTTCGTTGAACCAAGACATCTTGTGACGCCCCGAACCCGCGCCTAAGGAATAATGCTCCGAGACGCGTGCCCCTTCGTCATAACCACGCATGCGGAACACTTTACCCATGAAAATACGTGAATTTTTAACTTTTCTTATAGGCGTACATAAGCAATAACAACCAATCATCACAATAACCCATCAGCAAATGCATTGCCTCACTGGCTATAGTAGCCTTTACTTTTTGCACCACAATTATGCCGGTACACTTCCAAAAATTTATCAAGCGTAGCTCCTTGCCAATCGACAACCGCTTCAGAATCTGAATACATAAAATGAGGGGTGAGCTATAGAGCCCAGCAAATTCCACAGCCCATCTAGACTATATATAAAAAAGATATAATAATACTGATCAATTTCTATATTACAATAGTAAATAATATCGTAAATCGTTTTCCGACGTTACCCTGATCAATTTGACTCTAACCGAGGTTCCCAACCTCATACTATTTCCATCCATCAATTTCATCCAATATCAACAGTGTTCACAACACCAAGTTACCGTTCCAGATAACCGCTTACTCTCTATTCTTGAGTCCACACACTCGATCGACCAGGCCTTCACCCATTCAAACCATACCTTGAGTCTTTAAACTCAATACAAGATCATACAACAATCTAACTTAACCACTGTGAGAACTTTGTCCTCACGACATCTCTATCAGATAATACACCATCGCCTCCCTCGACCTAGTTAAAGAGGATCTACGGATATCATTTCACCCACTCCCGACTATCAGTCACAAAGGATTAAACCACACCACTACTCCTGACCTAATCAAAGAGGATCTATGGATCTAAATCCACTCACTCCCGACTATCAGTCACAGATGACCACACAATGCCACCACTCCAGACCTAGCCAAAGAGGATTTATGGATAACACTCCACCCATTTTCGACGATCAGTCAAGTACTTAGTCAAAGGGGATCTATGCATAGTATTCCACCAATCCCGATTATCAGTCAAGTACCTCAGCAAAGAGGATCTATGGATTTTACTCCACTCACTCCCAACTATTAGTTACGGAGGACTAACAACCGACCACTCCTAACCTAGTCAAAGAGTATCTATGGATATAAATTCACCCACTCCCGACAATCAGTCACGGAAGACCATACAATGACAGACACCATTCTAGACCTAATCAAAGAGGATCTATGGATAACACTCCACCCACTCCCGACGATCAGTCACGTACCTAATCAAAGACGATCTATGGATAGTATTTCACCCACTCCCGACTATCAGTCACGTACCTCGTCAAAGTGGATCAATGGATATTACTCCAACCACTCCCGAGTCTCAGTCACGTACCTCGCCAAAGTGGATCTATGGATATTACTCCAACCACTCCCGACTATCAGTCACGGAGGACTAACAACACACCACTCCTAACCTAGTCAAAGAGGATCTATAGATATAAATCCACCCACTCCCGACTATCAGTCACAGAGGACCACACAATGCCACCACTCCAGACCTAGTCAAAGAGGACATATGGATAACTCTTCACCCACTCCCGACGATCAGTAATGTACTTAATCAAAGAGAATCTATGGATAGTATTCCACCCACTCCTGACCATCAGTTACATATCTCGTCAAAGAAGATCTATGGATATTACTCCACCTACTCCCGACTATCAGTCACAGAGGACTAACAAACTACTCCAGACCTAGTAAAAGAGGATCTACGGATATAAATCTACCCACTCCCGACTATCAGTCACGGAGGACTAAACACACCCCTCCTAACCTAGTAAAAGAGGATCTATGGATATAAATCCACTCACTCCCGTCTATCAATCACGGAGGACTAACAACACACCATTCTTGACCTAGTCAAAGAGGATTTATGGATATAAATCCACCCACTCCTGACTATCAGTCACGGAGGACTAACGACTAACATCTGATACTGATTAGAGTTTCTAACCGCAGTAAATCTTCAATTATCCTAAGCCACACTTGGATAACTGAACCAATTGGGCCTCGCGCCCGTAGACCAAGTCCAGAAGTATATTGTTCCGCTAGGAAACATGATCCGGCCGATGAACCTTTCATCGCCTCATAAAAGTTTCATTAATGTCACATCACACAAAGACTGTTCTGAGGTGGAACTTTCCCAAGCCGATGGACCCTACCATCGCCATAACATTACATCATGTCATGGTTGTTCTGATAGGGAAAATATCCGAGCCGAGGGATCCGTCCAATGCCCAACAAATTACATCACATCATAACAGGTCGTTCCCATAGAAGACATATTTTGGCCAATGGATCCATCCATTGCCCTAACAAGCATCCAAACACATCACATTTCACGTATAGAAGCCCAAATTAAGCTTCCGGGTACAAGGATCGTCACACCCTACGATCGATCGCCGAGGGTCTAGAACTCCCCCAGGCCTTCTGACATGCTTACGATCGATTGTCAAAACACCAGACAATTGATCGCCCACGGCGTTTGCATGTAGTGAGATCGATCGTCCAAACCGACGATTGATCACCAAAGCTTATTTGAACATAAAATTCAGAGCTTTTCAGCCCGGAACTGAGGGCTACCTCCCTCTCGCTCCATTTAAATCCCATCTCCATCCATTCCATTCTCATTCACGCATTTCCATTTACAAGACTATAGAGGTGGTAGGGGTCCATTTGATGCAAAAGAACTATTTAATCGTGTACATTCCTCATTAAGAAATGTAATCGAACGTTGTTTTGGCGTATTAAAAGCATGATTTCCTATGTTAAAGCGTATGACTCCATACCCATATCTGAGACGGAGAGATATTGTAATGGCTGCGTGTGTTGTACACAATTTTATTCGTCAAGAGGCTCTAAAAGATGACTTGTTCGAAGAGTATGAGGTGGATGAATTGGTTATAGACAACAACGCTTCATCTCGTGAAAGTACTTCAAATGTGGATGAACAAGCGCAACAGCAACAACCAGAGATGGGAGTGTGTAGGGATAACCTCACTGAAAGAATGTGGAACACATATCTAAGTGTAATTATGTTTTCCACTAGACCGTGTTGGCTTACAATACTTTGTTTTGGGTGACATTGCTCTTGAATTTTGTTATTATAAGTGAAATTATATATCTTTGACATTTTACGATTTCCTTGAAGTTACATTGCTTTTGAATTTATTTTTTTATACTTGCATTGATATATGGTTGCAATTACAGTACTATGACGAAAAGAGGCTTCCAAAACTTGATGTGTCCATGTGGTATGGGATACACGCGAGTTCATGAGGCAAAAACAAAACAAAACTATGGTCATTTATTCTATTGATGTCGACTTTGACAGGTAAAAAAATATAATAAAGTAATATAGTTGTAATTTGATGTTTGTATTTTCTTACCATTATTTGTATATTGAATGCAGAATCACCCTGGATCTTTTATGTGGGTTGATGAAGAAGACGTTGGTGCACAGAGCACAACGGTCCACCATAACAATAATATGGTGCAGGAATGGAGGGCATTTCAGGATTTCAAAGTAATCAGTTTTATAGGTTGATCCAAACGCAATTATTTTGCACAGAATCGATTTCCTGCAAATAATCAATTATAGACAGGACACCACCCTAACAGGATTATTTATTACAGCACTTTCAATAGACAGCGATTACTCATAACAGCACTTTCTGTATTGTATTTGGATCGAGTCTTTAGAAGAAATTTCCCTAAAGCAAGAAATCTAGTCACCATTAATTAACTCGCTAAGCTAAATACTAACACTAGATAAATAATAAAAATAATTTATCTCAATAAAACTAAAGGGAGCAATATTTTTGTAGTATAGTATTATTAAATAAAAAAAAATCTTACTTTTAGGATTTTAGCTAGACTCGCAGGGTCGTGGACGTCCCACTCTTACCAGTTCGACAAACATCTACGTTGTGAGCACCACCACAAAGTATTTGTGGTTGTGCTAAAAAGAGTATGTCTATAGCTATCACTCCCCTAAGTTTTATTGAAGTATATTATTTTATTTATCTAGTGTTAGTATTTAGCGCACTAAAAATTCTTATTATGTAAGATTATTTAAGCAATAAAAAATCAGATTAGTAAAAATAAAATTTCAATGAAAAGTTTGAGTACCCAATCAAAATGGTGAGACGTAACGCAAGTGAATCCGAAACTATGGTGAAACATGGAAGTAATTGTTCGTTTTAGAAGTTGGATGGAGTTTCCATATAGTTTTAATGGTGTAATTAACTACTTTACCGAAGAAATGTACTTTAGAAATAAATAAATAATCATTTTATTAAAAAATCAAGATAAGAAAAGAATTAAACAAAATGACAAAACATACCGACAATGAAGCCGAGAGCAAAGGGAATTCATCGACAGCAACACAGGCAAAAGCAGAAGGGCAGTCGAGAGCAAGTTGAGGCTTAGGGTAAGTGGCCCTTTTGCAAAAGTCATCTTTCACGCCCCATTCCATATAGCTCACAAGGTGTAGTTGTACATGAAAAAAAGATCAAAATATCAGTTTCTCCATCAAAATTTTTGAAGAAATAAAGAATATAAAATATAATACCTAAAAGTACAACAACTAAGAAGAGGATTGTATTTGGATCGAATCTTAAGAAGAGAATTCCCCTCAAGCAAGACATCCAGTTACCATTGATTAACTCGCTAAGCTCAATGCTAACACTAGATAAATAATAAAAATAAATATACCTCAATAAAACTAAAGAGAGCAATATTTTTATAGTATAGTATTATTATAAAAAAAAAACAAAACTTTTAAGATTGAGCTAGACTCGCAGGGTTATGGACGTCCCACGCTTACAAGTTCGACAAAAACCTAAGTTGTGGGCCCCACCACAGAGTATTTGTGCTTGTGCTAAAGAGAGTGGGCGTCTATGGTTAGCACTCTACGTAGTTTTATTCAGGTATATTATTTTAATTATTTATCTAATGTTAGTATTTAACACACTGAATATTCTTATTATGATAATTAGGAGAATGTAAGTATTCTTATTAGTATTTGTTTTTTATCGATAGTATTCTTATTAGTATTGGAGACGTGTACGACGAAACTAGTAATTGGAGCATGTAAAAGAGATCCATTTTAACACATATTCTAAAGCACATGTGTCAATTAGGACACATAAATTGCACCACTTGGCACATTGCTAGTTGCACGTGGACACAAGTAAGACGAAAATACTACATGGAGAATGTACTCGACGAGAAGTTTGAACATAAGAGAATGGGAAGGGAAATAAATGCAAAAGAAATCTTACAAAATATATAAAGGGAGTTTAAAATGGGACTTGAGGGGAATAAATGCAAAAGAAGTCCTACCAAATATATAAAATAGATTCTCAAATTGCAAAATGTATAAAAATAAAGAAAAGCCGCGGTTAATCCTAATTCTAAATTGAGCACCAATGATCATCCAACAAAATTAGTAAGTCATAACCGTGCCGATTGAGTACTGTATTTATGACTCGACACATCAAATACTACACCACACTTGCAACAAAAATAGGCTTTAGTTTCGTAAGGATAATGCATTAAAAGTTTTAAATTTCCCATCTTTAATCATTTTAGAGCTTACATTACTCGTGCACAATGAACTAATATAGTCATATGTAATAAGTTTTGGGTGCGTTGTATTTTCCATATTCATACGTATATTTTTGTTATTGTAAGTGATGCTAGCCTCCAAACTCTTCACAATTAATCATGACGATCTTGTATTTGAAGTGTGACAAGTGAGACCAAGTATTTAATATCCTAATAGAGAACGATTACCTCATTAAAAAATAAATATTAATATTTCAAAGCAATAAAGCAAGCTTATATAAATTTTGTAACGATCAATCAATGAAAGCTAATATAGGATATAGAAGCCAATTTTTAAAGTCTGAGAGAAACAGATTGAGAACATACCTTTTGTGAATGTGTTCCTCGAGAACTTAAATGGGCTGGTCTTTGGGTTCAACCAAAATATAAGTCAAAACCTACAAAAACAAATGAAAAAAAGAACATATAATCTCATAGGTGGTCTGGTCTGTGGGTTCAACCAAACAATTAGTCAAAACCTACAAAAACAAATGAAAAAAAGAACATAAAATGTCAGTAGGCCCCCAACTGCACCAATTATTTCCTAACACAAACTTGAAAAATAAAATTTCCATTCCATCAATCTGTATGTTCACTTTCTCTCTTGCTTTGATAGTGAACTTAGACAGATTTGGGCGGACAGTTCTACAAATTGTCGGGTAAACTTAGCCCTCGATACAAAGTTGACTTATTTCTGGAATTATAAATAGGATCATTGAAAAAAATCCCATTTCAGAGCTACATACTTTCAGCCACATTAACCAAAAAAGGCAAAACAGAAGCTGAAGCAAAACAATTGAAATATGGTTCAAACTGACTCTGCGCTCTCTTGGGCAGTCACTAGTATAATCAAATTAAGTCTCCACCAAATAAGCCCCTTTAAAGAAGAACAGTTGAAAACAGGAGTACCAGTAAAGGCCAAATCAGATTGCAAAAATAAAAATGATGTAAAATCCTGACATTAATTCCCTAGCTTCATTTAATTAAAGACCATTAAATATGTAAACTTATAAAGTGATATGGAGTGTAAGCAAAAAATACTTTTGGCTTAGCTCCAGCCACTCATGAGGGTCACAACTCACACCACAGTTGTCATACAATTACCATCTTAGGGGCAAGTGGGATGGCAGAGGGAGTTGGCCTAGAACTCCCCACAAAAAACAGAACCTCATCAACCATTAGCCACAGAATTGCAGAATCTTGAACACATAATGAGTTATTATTCCGCCATTTTAATATAAATAGTGATAACAGTGAAGAAAGAACAAAAGAATACAATCTCCAGAGCTACCAGGAGATGTAAATAGTAACAACATACAAAACAGCATCACATGTATTACAATTGAACATCAAACAAAATCAGCAGCAGAAAGTGACAAGGGCATCCAAATTTTAATTAGACTTTAAACATGTAGGCAAGAAAAGGATAAACCTTAATGGCTTTGAACACAGGGTGAATCAACCCAAGCTCACCCTTGACCTCAAGAAGATTGCTTGCTAATTCCAAGTTTTTTTACACTCCTTGTAGCAAGCGACTTGCGGATGAACTTGTATATATCTGTTATTTGGTTATTCTCAAAATTAAAAGCATGGTCTATCTACTTCAGACATCACTTAATAGAGTAATCAAAAGGGAGGTATGTTTTCATAACACTTCAAAAACCAAAAAAAACCATGACCACTTTTGCCTTTCAAATTTCACAAGTTTTACACCCAAAGGAAAAAAAATCATTCTCATTAATGGAAAAGAAGCATTTCTTACATCCTCTGTTTCAATCCCAATAAGATCCATCTAACCATCAATTCAAGTAGTAGTGATTGATGGGTAAACACAGATTACCATTATCATGAGTTCGAATCCATACTCATCTTCCTCTTCTTCTGCCTTTGAAGTTCAAAGGGACCGGATTCAGCCCAGAAAATCTCAATTCTTTCACCTTCAATCAAACCAGAAAAATACATAGAGAACCCTAACACAAAAACCTTAGATTTTTTCATTGTCATGCAGAGCGTCGGCAAGAGACTATGGCAAGAACTCTTTGTTCTGAATCCCCCTCTAGCTTTAGGCCTTGTAGATCTCTTACTTTACAACTGGGGAATAAGTTGCTGCCTTTGGCTAGATCTCTTTGTTCCTACTTCATTGGCATTCAGCTTCGCAAAGAAAGAAGCGTTTTAACTTGAGATGGGACATTGTGGGAAATAAGCAAAAAGACCCGAGAAAAAAATTTTGACATACCCTTTGGCATTATCCCATTTATATATAGGGTCATAGAAACCCATTGATGCATGATCATCCTAAGTCATCCCATCAATTTTTTATATGTCTCAAACCCTCAACAGGCCATATGGTTAGCCATGAGGGGTTCCTCTCTACTCCACATCATCTTTCTGAGTCACCTCATAAGATAAGATTTATGAGATAATTGATCTAGTTTTCCATTAGAGAGATACTTCTAAATTTTGAGTTATCAGTTAGTTGCATGTCAGGTTGTAATCGGTAAAAAAACCTTGCAAAATCCTATGATATATCTTGAATTGCTATCTCGTGCTAATGCCAGGGCATTCCCTAAAACCAATGTGCTGCAACAAAACCCGGTTGATGTGACAAGTAGGCAAGTTTTGGCTAGAGTATTCATGGAAGCGATGGGCGACATTGACGCTTGGTTGTAGTGAGTAGGCAGGGGTTCTCATGCTAGACTGTACGAGTGCGAGTAAAGAAGCTAGTTTAAGAGAGTAAGATTTGTCTCCCACTTGGACTGTGGGGGCTTTGGCAGGTAAGAAGTTGGAGTTCGTGGATGCAATGAAAATAATGATAATTAATATACTGTGTCTGCAGGAAACTAAGTGAAACGGGGATAAAGCTATGGAGATAGGTAATAGCCTAATAGGTACTTTGTAAGTTTTTTCATTGGATAATATGCATTTTCATTTGAGAACTCGATATATGGTGCTTTTCATCTTTTGGGTTGCAATTGCCTTACGACTTCCAATGCAGCAAAATGAATGATTTCAAGTCTCGTAAAAAATTATAAGACTTGAAATCTCATGATGGTAAGAATTAATATTGTTTAAAAACCTTGACAAAATGACTCATAATTCTTAACAACTACCATCAAAAAGTGCAAAGTGCCAAGCTTTATAAGTCTCAACAAAAGAACCGCCCCTTAGAGAAAAGAGGTCCTACCAATAAGACTTGGCTAAAGATGAGCTAAGAAAGGAACCTTTCAACTCCACCACCTGTTGTTAAAAAGCTCTATCCAAAATCCGAGACTGTGGATTCAACAAAACTGGTTTCCAGATCAGCCGTGACAGCATCCCTTCTACTTTTGAACAACTGGCAAGAGAAAATATTGCACCTCGACCTCTTAAAGGTAAGCACTTGTCTAAATCTATTGAAGGCAAGGAATCATTTATCTTAATAACTGTGAGAAAATAATATTTTGCCTGCCCCATGGCAGGCACCCAAAATAAAACAAGAGGCAAACTCCAAGAACACCAACTCTATGACCAGTAGGAATAGAAGCCCTCACAATAAAAGAAGATGTGAAGTTGGGAGGATATTTATCTGTTTCTGCTCCCTAGAAGCTTGTCTTTATGATTGACGAATAGATACTGGTTTCCCAACTATCCTTCCATGTTGTTTGGATATCCAGCTTTGTTCATTTGTGAGTTAGTTCTTTTGTATTCTTTATGGTCAGAGGTTGGCTATGAGCTTGCACATTTTTTTGTTTGCTTGTTTGTCATTTTCTATATTATTTAACACTTGTTTCTACCAGAAAGAGATCGAAGGGCTTCTTATACTGCAGAGCAGTTAGCTTGTATTGTGTGGTCGAGGATGGAAAGGGTGTACAACAGATTGTATAAACATTTGGTGCAAAAACCAAGCCAACTCCTGGTTTGTTTCCATAATAAAGTTAGATTTTTTCTTTTCCCCTTCTATTTGTTATTAACATTTTCTTTCCCTTCATATAAATATATATATATATATATTATCCTTTGGAGGTGTTAGGTGTTTTGTGTGTGGTGGAGAGGTTGTTTTGCAGCTTCAGTTTTGGTTGGTAACTACAGTTTCTCACTGTTTGAACGATGATGAGTGTGGTTTTAGAGTTTTTTCACAGTTTGGAGTTGGTCCAGTGAAATGTGAGGGCAATTTCAGTATTCAACTACGGTTTCTCTAATCTTGAAGGGCGAAAGGCCAGCATTATAAAGTGTGCTATTTGAAGAAAAATTATTCTCCTGGTTGGAATTGATCGAATGGATCTTAGAACAAAGACAGGAATTCACATTTGCTTTCATTTGATCTTGAAAAGCCAGAAAGGTTGGTAATGTTTAGGTATATATGGCAGCATGCAGGAGTTCATGTTTATGATATCGCCCTAAGAAGTCAGACAATCCAAATTCATTCCCACCACAGTTAACCCAAACACTGAATAGGGCAATGTAGCATCAACAATTGAATACTTCGTAAAGGTGTTCGCCTCTTTAAAATCATAGGATAGAAATGTATCCCTCTTACCAACAACACCATCTTGTTTAGGCTTTGTTGCAGGAGGCAACTAAGGCAGTACCCAAGCTGGTGAGCAATCAAGCCATAACCCTTCACAAGTATCCATGTGTTTGAAGTCTGGGGATCTTTTATTGAACTAAAAATACAAGCCACACAAATATGAATAAGGAACAGAGAATAATGAATATTATTACCGTGGGATTAGATGATAAATATACATTGTGAAGACTAAAGAGAGATCAAAATTATATAGGTACCTTACTCGATCTATTATCCCACCGTCTATCTTGGTTTTCCACCAAGTTCTTCCACAATCCTTTCCCTGATTTCAGTCAGAGATAGAAAAAGTTAGTTTGAGCAGAAAATGCCAAACAAGCACAGAATTTCTGTTTAACCATACGTCCCACGAATGTCTACATAGGGAAAAGTTGAAGGTGGAGAGCCCAAACAGGACCGAGAGAAGAATATTACCAGCACTCAATCAATGTCATGAGATAATTTCAATCTGTTTTCAATTATTATTATCATAAGCCTTGTCCATTAAAACTATTATCGAAAAGAATGAGGTACACTAAAAAGAATAAGATTTGTGCAAAGACCGTACTTACATAAGCTGCACAAACACTTCGATATGGCGCCTACTTACCCAGAGAATATTCATATCCCACCTCAGTCTTACAAAGAACACCTTGATATTTGCAACTCCTACCCTTACATGATGTGCACAATGTCTTATACTTTCTGTTTCAGCAAGAAGCCTAGAGTTTGTTCCTACCCCTATTGTTTCTTCATGTTGTCCACGACGTTCTATATTCCAAGCAAAGAGGCTAGAGTCACTTTTACACAAACCGCAAGGTTCTTGCCTTGTCTACAAAAAGTTCTGTAAACGCGCCCCATCAAACTTATTAGACGAAAGTCTTTGAGATCATAAGAACCTTCCTTTTGTGGCAACAAGCCTATAAATTTGCCATTAAGCCCATCATCGAATTTACCTGATACATGAAACTCATTGATTACCTTGACTAGATCTGGCCCACAATGACCGAACACCTCTTAAGGAATTCTATGGAAAACCATTAGGGCCCATGCTTTATCCCCTTCCATTCCCCTAATAGCATTCCATAACTCATCCCCCTAGAACGGCTTCTCCAATTGTTACTTTACTCTTCTAAAATAACATCAAATATCCTACCGAGGCTTTTTTTTTTTTTTAATCGGTAAATAAAATTTTATAAATAGGAGAAAGGAAGTACAAGTATATGCTAAAAAATGACAAAAACCTAGGAAAAGTTTATAAGTGCATAAACTCAACCAAGGTCACTCCCTAACCCCCAAATACTACCTCAACCTAACACCACTCTCAAAGCTTCGACATCAAAGTTTACACCCGCCCACTCCAGCACCATCATACGGATCCGATCACAAAGACATTCCACTGAAGAGGATGAATCCTCAAAAACCCTGAGATTTCTTTCCTTCCAACCCATCCATGAAATTGCCCCCAGGAGCACTGCCCAAATCGCCTTCTTGGCACCATCCACAATCATCTTTGGCCAACAGGATAAGAAGTTAAGAAAGGAGGGAAAGAGCCAGTCTACCCCTACACGGGAAATAAAGAAACTCCATACCCAAACACAATAAGACAGCGCAGCAAGAGATGGTCCACAGATTCTTCCGCTTGAAAGCACAAATAACATCAGTTAGCCATTCACCACCCTCTACTTTGTAAATGGTCACATATTAGAATTTTATCCAATACTGCATTCCAAATGAAGAAAGATACCTCAGAGGGAATGTCGGGATTCCACACAATCCTATGAGGAAACGACCCAGATGGGATGGGATACAAAGACTGAAAAGGGGATCTCACTGAAAACCGACATTGTTGCCTTCTGACCAAATTCTAATATCCCTAATATTCGCACAAGGGGATACCAAAGCAACCCTCTCCAACAACCAGGACATATCCTCAATTTTCCAGTCATTCAGGTCCCTATGCAGACTCAAACACCACACCACCCCCTCTCCTATCCTTACATATATATCTCCAACTAAGGCCTTCCTATCGGTTGCTAACATGAATAGGTTTCCAAAGTCATCCTTCAACCTGGTGTTCCCACACCACACATCCTAGCAAAACCTAACCTCAGCCCCCCTCCTGACTCTAAACCTGTTGTACGACACGACTAAATTTGCAGTGACCATAATACCCTTCCAAAGACTCTGACCATGAGTACCGCTCACCTCTTGCGGCACCCAACACGTCGATTCCCCATACTTGGCTATGATCACCTCTCTCCACAAACTATCTCTCCCCCCCAAAGCGCCAAATCCATTTCCCTAACAACGCCTTATTCACTTACACTAGGGGCTTAATGTTTAAGCCCCCACTATCTGTGGGCTACACAATTGACTCCAGGCCACTAGATGATACTTAAATTTGTCCCTCTGACCATTCCACAGGAACTCCCTTTGGATTCTCTCAATATAACCAACCACAGAGTGCGGGATTGTAAGAGTCGACATAAATACGTTGGCAGGCTAGTTAAGGTGCTACGAATCAGGGTCAACTTTCCTCCTTTAAATAAGCAAGAAGATTTCCACCCGTATAGATGTTTAACAACCCGATCCAATACAGGGGCCCAAACAGCAGTATCTTTGAAATTTGCACCCGGCGGCATTCCTAAATAAACCGACGGAAGAGATCCCACAACACAGCACAGCCCAAACAAATTGCTAGCATTTCTAAGTCCGGAACCGCCCCAACTCTCACGATTTCTGACTTTCCCAGGTTAACTCGTAAACCGGATACTACTTCGAAACACCTAAGAAGACATCTAAGATAGAGAAGATCATCACTCTGGGCCCGACAGAATATAAGGGTATCATCGACGAACTGAAGATGGGAAACACGAAGCCCATTGGAGCCAATTGGAAACCCTTCAAACACCCTCCCCTCAGCTCGAGATATCTCACGGGACTCCCGTTGAGGAGAATGGAGAAAGACACCGATGACACACAAACCCGCATCCACTTCCTCCACTTAGACCCAAAACTCATCCTCCCTAAGACATAATCGAGGAAGTCACAATTTACATGATCGTAAGCCTTTTCCATGTCCACCTTACAAAGGAGCCTCGGAATCTCACGGGACTCCCGTTGAGGAGAATGGAGAAAGACACCGATGACACACAAACCCGCATCCACTTCCTCCACTTAGACCCAAAACTCATCCTCCCTAAGACATAATCGAGGAAGTCACAATTTACATGATCGTAAGCCTTTTCCATGTCCACCTTACAAAGGAGCCTCGGAATCTCATGGGACTCCCGTTGAGGAGAATGGAGAAAGACACCAATGACACACAAACCCGCATCCACTTCCTCCACTTAGACGCAAAACCCATCCACCCTAAGACATAATCGAGAAATTCCCAGTTTACATGATTGTAAGCCTTTTCCATGTCCACCTTACAAAGGAGCCCCGGAATCTTAGATCTAGTGCGAGCTTTAATACTCATTTGCTATCAAAATCTCATCTTCAACTACTTTCTTCCAATTTCAAGAGAGATTGAAACTCTTGTTTCAAAGAATTTCTTTGTCTCAAATTAGATTGAAGAAGTCCTTTACTTCATCTTCAATATGAATGCTTTGAATCTCACCCAAAATTCTTTTTTTTTAATTTTCGGACAGCATACCGAATGCATCCCTTCTTCCATACTTTGATCTTTTGCTTCAAAGCTTTTAAATTTAAACCAAAGATGGTGCTAGGTGGTCCCTAGAAATTAGATCCGGTGTAGTCAAGGCTAACTAGGCGTTGCATAAGGGGGGTCACCCGGGCGGGTGCATAGGCGAGCGAATATGGCTGGGCGGTCGCCTAGATGCTAAGCTTTGGGCATGGCTAGACCAAATAGTGTCAGTTCTGTCTAACTATTAGACTATTTTACAGCTTATTTACATATAGATATATGTCAAATAAGGTTATACCCCCATTTGAATTCAATAAAATTATGCTAAATCCAAATTCCTGAAGAATAAAAGGTCTAACTTTCCAGTTTAAGAACAAAATTCTCTTTTAGCGCCATTTAGGGATTGTCAATATTTCAACTTTCAAATGTCAAGGTATTTCTCCAATCTTAAAATTGTATAAACTCTACTATATCAAAACATTACTATAACCCAAAATTCCGGTAAAAAAAGTCTCATGTTTTAGTTTTCAAAAATATTTTCATCTACGGAATCAAAAAGTCAACTAACAGTTCAACAGAAAAAGATTTGCATTCAAGCTTTACAACATTGATTGTTAATTTGCCTAGATTATTAACCCTCTAAAGTTTGAATTGCTCTATGTATATATTAGTATTATATATGTATATTTATTATATATAAATAATTTTATTTATTTTTAACGCCTAGCCAGCGCCTCACCTAGATTATTGACCCCATGAGGTTTGCATTGCTCTATGTATATATTAATATTATATATTTATATTCATTATATATAAATAATTTTATTTATTTTTAACGCCTAGCCAGCACTTCACCTAGTCAGGCTTAATCACCTAGGCATCACCTAGATGCCTTGACTACACTGATTAGATCTCTTCCAATCCTCCTACACTAGACCCTTAAAATCAAGATATTTAAATGATTAGGTCCACCCCAAATACTTTCTATATTGAGCATGATGCGATTATAATTAGAGGCGGGCCAACAGAGGGCTGAAAGAATAGCATTTAGGTATTTCTCCTCTCATAAGTCACAAAAGAGGAACCTATCGAATTTACTGAGCATTGGCTTCTCCTGAACGTTAGAACAATTGAGTTAGCCCCCTTGAGTGGACACTCACTCAATGAAATTATGGCTCAAAATTTATGGCTCAAAATAAAGTCCTCAAACACTCTCATTCTCTTGGGTATTGGATAACCCTCCAATTTATCCTGAGAGTACCTAACATTGTTGAAATCTCCTCCCAAACACCATGAAGCCTACCATCCAATACTCACATCTTCAACTCTTTCCAAAAGTCTTAGACAAAGTCAGCCTCAGGAGAATTCAAAGTGTCATACATCCCCGTGAATACCCATATGAATCCATCACTAATGGATCGACATAAAAAAATATAAAGTGAATAGGCTCCCTCATTCGAATCGTGAAACTCAATTTCCGCCCTATTCCATACAACTAATAATTGTGAACAAATTCCTAACCAACACTCGATTTCTGATATGATCTCATCTGACGGCATTGTTTCAATATAACGTAAGTGCTGGAATTGTTAAGACTGTACAACCTAAACCTACAATTTTGCATTAAATCCTAATCGCAATTCAATTATTTGATAAGATCTCTTCTATCATCTTTATTTCAACATGATGTAAGTGTTGGAATTGGTTTCGAGGTGTTTGGACCTTGTATGCACGATTTGGGTACCAAAGTTCCCGGATTGTCTCGTTTGTTAAGACCGTGAAGCCTAAACCCATAACTTTGTTACAATTCCAAACTTGGACTCAATTTTTAATGTAATCTACTTCAATATAACCTAAGTATTGGAATTAGTTTTGAGGTGTTTGGACCACGTATACCCGATTTGGGCACCATGGTTCCCTAGTTGTCTCTTATAAATACCGTAGAGCCTAAACCTACAATTGTGCACCAATTCCTAATATTTATTCGATGTTTGATATATATTTTGACACCTTTATTTCAATATATCTTGAGTGTTAGAAGTGGTTTTGACCTTGTATCTATGAGTTCAATGACGAGGTTCTCTAGTTGCCTCTTTGTTAAAACTCTAAAACCCAAATCTACAATTTGCACCCATTCTTAACCTAGCATCGGGTTTTGATGTAGTCTCTTGTAACACATTTAGATTTCGTTACATCCTAAGTTTTAAATTTAGCTGTTAAAAACTTGAATACACAATTTTAGCACCGAGATTCTCTAGTTGCCTCTTTTGTTAAGATTGTAAAGCGTAAACCAAGAATTGTGAGTCAATTCTTAATATTGACACGAATTTTGATGTGGTCTCCTTTGACACGTTTATTTCAATATAACCTAAGTGTTTGAATTGCTTTCGGAGTGTTTGGACCTCATATACCCAATTTGGGTGCCGAAATTCACTATCTATCTGTTTTGTTAAGACCGTTAAGCCTAAACCTATACTTTTCCACTAATTCCAAACCTAGTCTCCATTTTTTATGTAGTTCCTTCTAAAACCTTTATTTCAATATATAATTGGTCTTCGAATTGGTTTTGAGCTGTTTGGACCTCATATGCCTGATTTGGCACTGAGGTATCCTAGTTGTCTCTTTCGTTATTACTGTAAAGCCCAAACCTACAATTGTGCACCAATTTATAACCTGGATTCAGTTTTTTACCTAGTCTTTTCTGACACTTCTATTTCAATATATCCTAAGTGTTCGAATAGGTTTCGAGGTGTTTGAACCTTATATGCCCGATTTGAGCACCAAGGTCCTTTAGTTGTCCCTTTCAAAAACAGATAAAGTCTATGATGCGGGAACTTAACAATAATCCCCAAAAGTCTCATCTAACATCTTTATTTCAATATTACATGAGCACTCCATTGTTTTCGAGGTATTTGGAACTGTTATGCCTGATTTGGGGACCGAGGTTCCCTTCCCTAGATGTATCTTTTGTTTTTACCCTAAAGCCTAAACATATAATTGTGCGTTAATCCTAACATAGACTCGGGTTTTTATGTGGTCTTTAATGCAAATTTATTTCAATATACCATAAGTGTTAATATTGGTTTCGAGGTGTTTAGATCTCTTATTCTCAATTTGGGCACCGAGATTTCTCAATTCCTAACCTAGACTCGATATTATGTAAAATCTTTTGACACATTTTACATAACCTACAATTGTGCACCAATTTATAAACTGGACTCGGTTTTTTATCTAGTCTTTTCTGACACTTCTATTTCAATATATCCCAAGTCTTAGAATTGGTTTCAAGGTGTTTGGACCTCCAATGCCTGATTTGGACACCAAGATTCCCTAGTTCTCTCGTTTGTTAATACCCTAAATGCTAAACCTACAACTTTGAACAATTTCATAACCTGGAGCACCTCGTATCCTGATTTGGGCACCGAAGTTTCCTAGTTGCCTTCTTTGTTAAAACTGAAAAGCCTAAACATAAAATTATGTGCAAATTCCTAACCTAGACTCGATTTCTGATAAGATCTCATCTGATAACATTATTTCAATATAACATAATGTCTTAAATTATTAAGATTGTTAAGCCTAAACCTACAATTTTGCATTAAATCCTAATCGGAACTCAATTTTTTATGCGATCTCTTCTATCATCTTTATTTCAACATGATATAAGTGTTGGAATTGGTTTTGAGGTGTTTGGACCTTGTATGCACGATTTTGGTAACAAAGTTCTCGGATTGTTCCTTTTGTTAAGACCGTGAAGCCTAAGAACCAAAATTTTGTTATAATCCCAAACTTAGACTCAATTTTTTATGTAGTCTATTCTAACACCTCTATTTCAATATACCGTAAGTGTTAGAATTCGTTTCGAGGTGTTTGGATCTCTTATTCTCAATTCAGGCACAGAGATTTCCAAATTTTTAACCTAAACTCGATTATTTATGTAATATCATACATTTTTTCAATATAATCCAAGTGTTTGGACCTCCAGTGCCCGATTTGGACACCGTGATTACCTACTTATCTCGATTGTTAATACCCTAAAGGCTAAACCGAAAACTTCGCACCAATTCATAACTTGGATTCAGTTTTTTATAGTGTATTTTCTGAAACCTTTATTTCAATATATCATAAGTGTTGGAAGTGTCTTCGACGTTTCTGCACCTCGTATGCCTGATTTGGGCACCGAAGTTGCCAAGTTCCCTTCCTTGTAAAAAAAAAAAAAAACCTAAACATATAATTGTGTGCAAATTCCTAACTTACACTCGATTTCTAATATGATCTCCTCTTACTGCATTATTTCAATATAACGTAAGTGTTGGAATTGTTAAGACTGTACAGCCTAAACCTACAATTTTATGATAAATCCTAATCGCAATTCAATTATTTGATAAGGTATCTTCTATCATCTTTATTTCAACATAATGTAAGTGTTGGAATTGGTTTCGAGGTGTTTGGACCTTGTATGCACGATTTGGGTACCAAAGTTCCCGGATTGTCTCGTTTGTTAACACCGTGAAGCCTAAACCCATAATTTTGTTGCAATTCCAAACTTAGACTCAATTTTTAATGTAATCTACTTCAATATAACCTAAGTATTGGAATTAGTTTCGAGGTGTTTGGACCACGTATACCCGATTTGGGCACCATGGTTCCCTAGTTGTCTCTTATAAATACCGTAGAGCTTAAACCTACAATTGTGCACCAATTCCTAATATTTATTCGGTGTTTGATATATATTTTCTGACACCTTTATTTCAATGTATCATAAGTGTTAGAAGTGGTTTCGAGTTGTTTGGACCTTATATGCCCGATTTGTGCACCGAGAGTTCCTAATTTGCCTCTTTTTTAAAAATCGTAAGGCCAAAACCTGCAAATGTGCACTAACCTACACTCGATTTTTAATGTGATCTCCTATTACACTTTTATTTCAATATAACCTAAGTATTAAAATTGGTTTCGAAGTCTTTTGACCATGTAGGTATGAGTTGGGTGACAAGGTTCTCTAGTTGCCTTTTTCGTTAAAACTGTAAATCCTAAACCTACAATTTGCATCATTTCCTCAGTTTTTGATGTAGTCTCGTCGAACACGCTTATATTTCGTTATATCCTAAGTTTCAAAATTAGTTCAGAGGTGTTAAGAACTTGTATACACGATTTTAGCACCGAGGTTCTCTAGTTGCTTCTTTTGTTAATACCGTAAACCCTAAACTTACAATTGTGCACTAATTAATAACTTGGACTCGATTTTTTATGTAGTCTCTTCTGACACCTTTATTTAAATATAACATAAGTTTTTAAATTGCTTTCGAGGTTTTTGGACCTCCTATGCCTGATTTGAGCATTGAAGTTCCAAATTTATCTGTTTTGCTAAGACCATTGAGCCTAAACATATACTTTTGCGCCAATTCCTAACCTAGTATCCGTTTTTGATGTAGTTTCTACTCAACCTTTATTTCCATATAACCTCAGTCTTGGAATTGGTTTTGAGTTGTTTGGACCCGTATGCCCGATTTTGAGCACACGAGGTTTTTGGACCTCCTATGCCTGATTTGAGCACTAAAGTTCTTTATTTGTCTGTTTTGCTAAGACCGTTAAGCCTAAACATATACTTTTGCGCCAATTCCTAACCTAGTATCCGTTTTTGATGTAGTTTCTACTGAACCTTTATTTCCATATAACCTCAGTCTTGGAATTGGTTTCGAGTTGTTTGGACCCGTATGCCCGATTTTGAGCACACGAGGTTTTTGGACCTCCTATGTCTGATTTGAGCACTGAAGTTCTTTATTTGTCTGTTTTGCTAAGACCGTTAAGCCTAAACATATACTTTTGCGCCAATTCCTAACCTAGTATCCATTTTTGATGTAGTTTCCTAGTTATCTCTTCTTTATTACTCTAAAGCCTAAACCTACAATTATGCACCAATTTATAACTTGGACTCAATTTTCTATTGAATCTTTCCTAACACTTCTATTTCATTTCCTAACACTTCTATTTCAATATATCATAAGTGTTCGAATTGGTTTCGAGATGTTTTGACTTTATATGCTCGATTTGAGAGTCAAGGTTCTTTAATTGTCTCTTTTAAAAACACGTATAGTCGATGATGTAGGGACTTAACCGATACTCCACAAAAACCACGATAGATGGGAGGCGTGAGATCAAATCTCTTATCTCATAACCCCAGCAACCCGGTCGAGATCTCCCAGTGGGCCCCATCCCATGGGCCCATAGGGTGGGGCTCAAGATTGGGTGGTCCACACTCCACGAAGTAGGGCCCACTTGGAGGTCTCGATTGAGTGAGATAAAGTGATTTAATCTCACGCTCCCATCAGTCGCGGTTTTTGTGGAGTATTGATCAAGTCACTGCATCAAATGATATCAGAGCAAGTCTAAGGTTTGAGTCTCCTCACTGGTGTGGGTGAATGATGCAAGGGCATCTCCACACTAGGTGTGTCAATTTTGGCACCTAGCTGTCTCTTTTGTTTATATCGTAAAGCCTACACATACAATTGTTCGTCAATCCTAACTTAGACTCGGTGTTTGATGTGTTCTCTTTTGACATCTTTATTTCAATATAACATAAGTGTTAAAATTGGTTTCGAGGTGTTTGGATCTCTTATTTTTAATTTGGGCACCATAGTTCCTCAATTGTCTCTGTTAAAAAACCATTAAGCCTAAATCTATAATTTTGCGCCAATTTCTAACCTAGACTCGCTTTTTTATGTAATATCATTTGACACAGTTATTTCAAAATAACCTAAGTCCTGAAATTGGTTTCAAGGTGTTTTTAGACCTCAAATGCCCGATTTGCGCACCGAGGTTCTCTAGTTGTCTAATTTGTTAATACCATAAAGCCTAAACCTACAACTGTGCACCAATTCATAACCTAAAAACAGTTTTTGATATAGTGTATCCTGACACCTTTATTTCAATATAACCTAAGTGTTGGAAGTGCCTCAAAGGTTTCTGCACCTCGTATGCCTGATTTGGGCACCAAAGTTCCCTAGTTCCCTTCTTTGTTAAAACCATAACACCTAAACATATAATTGTATGCAAATCCCTAACCTAGACTCAATTTCTGAAGTGATCTCATCTGACAGCTTTATTTCAATATAACCTAAGTATTGGAATTGGTTTCGAGGTGTTTGGACCTCGTACGCCCGATTTGGGCACCATGGTTCCCTAGTTGTCCTTATTAATACCGTAAAAGCCTAAATCTAGCCTCGGTTTTTAATGTAGTCTCTTCTAACACATTCATATTTCGTTATATCCTACGTGTAAAAATTGGTTCCGATGTGTTTGGAACTTGTATACACAATTTTTGCACCGAGGTTCTCTACTTGCCTCTTTTGTTAAGATCGTAAAACCTAAACCTAGAATTGTGAGCCAATTCTTAACACAGACTCGATTTTTGATGTGGCCTCTTTTGACACCTTTATATCCATATAACCTTAGTATTGGAATTGGTTTCGATGTGTTTGGACCTTGTGTACCCGATTTGGGCAATGAGGTTCTTTATTTATCTCTTTAAAAAAACAGTAAATCCTAAACCTACAAGAATAGGTAAAACTCGTGAAAGAGCACCTTTTAATCGAGGACTAGGAGTGAACAATAAAGCTTCAATTGAAAGAACAAGCACACCAGGCATTTTTGTCAAAATTGAATCTAGTAAAATCATACCAAGCTGATCATAATCGAGATCAAAAAGAGATGCATAACCTTCAGCTGCAGCGAAGTCTGCAAGTATTTACACCGTGGCTGGTAGAGATGAATTAGGCTGAGGCCGAGACAGGTGAAGGAAAATTTCTTCCATCATCTACCAAATCAAAATATAGCAAGCTTCACTAGAAGAAGCCAAAAAACCTGCCTACGAGAAAAGAACAAGGAAAAGTACAAGAGTATTACATAGGCAAGAAATATTCAATTTTCCTTTGAAATAAGTGTCATAAAGAGAAAGAAATATTCAACAACTAAAATAAGTTATAAGAAAATATTTAACAGAATGTGGAAGTTATTAATAAAAAGTATTCACAAAACGTGGAACTTATAATTATAAGAAAATATTTAACAAAATTTGGAAGTTATAAATAAAAAGTATTCACAAAATGTGGAACTTATAAACTTTTCATCAAAGTAATGTAAGTAGGTAAGCCAGCACATTGATACTAAGATTACAAGTATGGCCAAACTAGTATATAATTTAATGCATAACCAGTTTACCAGCTGTGTCTGAATTGCATATATTAAATTAGACAAATTGGAGAAACGTTACTGAAAAATCTAGTGACTGGCCTAGAAATCTCTTGAAACATAACTGAAAAATCACCCATACAGAGGAAGCAATCTCTTGAATCATCGAGCTCACTAAAATCCTTACACTGCATGAATGGTTGCCTAGGTATCACCTAAGCAAAGCCTGACAATGTCTCAATTAGAAAACCCTTCTCTTCCTAATTTTTGCACAATTTGTTACATTTATTATGATACAATACAAGCTCATTACCAAGAGGAAAATGCAGGAATGGAGTGAAACAAAAGACACATAGTTGGTTGACCATCCTCAAGGAACCAAATACGCCTGGATCAATGAAAGAAAAATCCTCCCCCCCCCCCCCCCAACCCCCAACCAAAAAAAGGCTAAGTAAGCTCAATTGATGTTCACACAAATTTAGAACAACCACTATTTCCTACTATGAAACCACACCTCAATTTGAAACAAGTAACCAAGTTGATAGCTACAACCAACAAAAAAATCCATTACATCAACAACGCTTACCAGATCAAGTAAATGAGAGCCTATCGAAACAAGTAGACCTGCTGCAGCCCTTTGCCAAACGCCATTGAGTTCCTACACAAAAAGGTAAATTAGAAAAATAAATAAATATTAAAATCAGATATATTAACCAAGCATTAAAAATAAATTAGGATATAAGATAATACACGAAAGGTGAAGTTCACCCTAATATAGAATAAGGTTTGCATCCACCTTTAGCATTATGTCAGTGTCAGTTATTTTACAGAACTGATGTAAAAAATTACTATTCAAACCAACACCTACTAGATGAATCAGAGGTGCATACCAAAGGCAAAAGGAAGTAACATGAATTTGCACTTTGGCACTAAGAATTGCAACATTGTTCTCCGGCTAGAAGAAAATTCATTACAAACTTACCACACTGCACACATAATCATCAGAGCTTTATCCCCAACTATTCGGTGTCTTCTATATGAATCATGCCACAGTTATATTATTCATAGCCATATCTTCTGTCAAAGCATGCGACATTGAATCTTATAGCCTTATACCAACTAGGTGATTAACTATATGAAAATGTAAGTCAAATAGAATTACCAAGTTTAACTGATATTTTAAGTTCTCATTCAAGAAAAAAAATTACAGGTGAAAGAAGCCCAATAATAAGTCCAATAGAAACATCCCAAGACAGCAGGTGAACAACCAACTAAACTTAAACTTGAGAGGTAGCCTAAGAAGGTCATTACCAGTTTTGAGTACCACTACACTAAAATTGGATATAAAGCACAGAACAAAACTCTTGAACATTACAGAAAGAAAAAGGTCATTCCCACTTCAGCACCAAAAGATATTTGTCAAGCCAAAAGAATACATAAAATTGTAATTGTTTGATGATGTGAATAAAGTCTTAAACTCCTCTCCAGTGACAGATTACATTAACCAGAATATAATTCTGGATGGAAATAAATGCCCGGCACAAATTGGGTAGTGATACTCCAATTGTACTATCACCCACTCTCCAGGTCAATACTCGTCCTAAACTGTCTACTCCACTTTTCAATTGCTAACCTTGACCCCCAGGAGACTGAGATGGGTAATGTGAGGAAAAGATTATAAACAAAATCAAAATGAACAGCACTCAAGCTTTAGGGATCGCTTCCTCAAGACAAGAGTTTCGTTTCCCCTGCCCTTCTTGACTTAAAGTCGAGCCCCTTATGTTGTGCTTAGCCTTGCCAGCTTACCCCCCCCCCCCCTGTGAGCGGGTCAATACTCGACCTAAACTGTCTACTCCACTTTTCAATTGCTAACCTTGTCCCCCAGGAGACTGAGACGGGTAATGTGAGGAAAAGATTATAAACAAAATCAAAATGAACAACAGTCAGTTCAAACTCCAGAAAAAAGTTCAAAAAAGCAATAAAGTAAACCTACTGTCCAACATCAGGCAGATAATGGAAGCCTGGTCTTACCTACCAGCCTTTAATTCTAAAATCCAATTGTGTCACGTAACTCATTTATTCATATCTTAGATTTTTCAATATTAAACTTCTGTATGAGATTGTAGAAAAGAAAAATTATACTAACGATCCAGAAAAGCTGAAGTCTGTTGTCTTACTCGTTGAAGTTGTTTCCTCAGTAAGGGATGGAAAGGATGATGATTCTAACTATCTTGCTAGGAAATATAAAGCAATGAAAACAACGACTAGTAATTATTAAATTACATGTGCTTGTCTATGTGATGCAATGTGTAGAAATAACACGACAAAGACGACTAAAATAAAATGAATGACCAATTACAGGTCTCTTTCTAGTCAACCAGACTAAATAGCAGTTGCCTTGTAGTCTCAGTACTAGAAAGCCCATAGGTATTCTTGCAGTCCAAGCGTCTAGGACTTGTCAGGAAGTGCATAATCACATCTAAAACCATCAAAAGGGACAAAAATGGGGTTCATTGTGGCTGCCATGTATCACTTCGGATCAAATACTTATCTGATCAGCCACTTGCAACACAGGTGTTGCGATCTAAGGCCTTGCATGAAAGTGCGTGTGTTTGTTTATCATTGGAAACCCTACCCTAAGAGTCAGCCCTCAGCCAAAACCCCAACGAAATCAAATCCATTCTCTCTCTCTGTTTCCATGCCGCCAACGCCTTGAAGAGTCCCCACGCGTCTACTCTGCCAAATTTGAATCCACCATTCCATCTTTTATAGTAATCCAAAACTTGTGTTCATTCTTCATATCTCCCACTGCTTTCTCACAAGTTTTTCCTTACCTACAGTGCTATGCCCACAAAATTCAAGGCCCCTCAGGATCTTGTGACATCCGCCATTACTGTCTGGTATGTTTTCCATCATCTCTAACTCTAAAAATTTTCCTGTGATCCTTTGGAGTGTTGCTAATTTAAGTAAAATTGATCTGGGTTTCACCTATCTAATTGATTTTATTTTTTTTTGCATTTCCAGGGCTAAGAAGAAGAAGAGTGCATCAAACCGGGCAGTTGCAGTAGCAATGATAATGCCGAAGATGACGACACTTCGTTACGAGAAGAAAACATTGGTGAACAAGAATAACCCATTTGGAATGTCAAAGAAGAGCTGTGTCAAAGAAGAGCTACTTCAAGGATACCCCAAGGATTGAATAAAGTTGTATTTCATGGATGTTCGAAAAGGGCTATCATAGGATCGTTAGCTCAAGATTGGATTACAAAAACTATGGTCATCTAATTGAACTCCAAAAATCGCATGCTGAAACTTGCACGTTAGATGTAATTCAACAAGAAAACTATTAAGAGGCAGATGGTGGAGCATGCACAGCCACAGTTGTCCTTGAAGATGTCCTAAGTAGCCTCCCAGGAATACTTCTCACTGGCATCTGGTGCTGTTGATGTATATACTTGGTATCATCCACTATTTTAATCCTTGATACCTCAAGACACCTTAAGTTCTCAAAGGATGGTGAACCTCCTGCTTAGGCTCTCAATAAACATGCACATCATCTCAATCATGAATTGCTCATTATTTCACTATTAACCTGTGTGATGCATGCATGGAATCAATAGTCCCATAAAGGAGAACTACTTGATCATGAAACATGCCATCAGACGACCGTTACAAGGTGGACTAATCTATCATATTCTTTCGAACAATGACTGAAAATTTAATAACTGGTCCAGAAAATAAACTGTCTTGATTCTTGACAAAAAAGAATTTCCTAAGTGAGTTGTGGGCCTAGATCCACCAATGTAAACTAGTTGTTTTGATGGTAAACCACCAATTAGGTCCATATGAAATTTGTAATTAGGTCCACAAGAATATTGTAAATGAGAGAGACTGCATTGTCACTAACTCACAGGTGGCTGATAAAAGGACAAAATTATAATGAGATGATTTTTGCTAAAGAAATCTTAGGGAGAGATAAACAAGAGGTTCAGTTTTCTCATATAGAGCCCAGGGAAAGGGAGAGGGCCGAGTTTCGCATCTCATTTTCCATAATTGTTCTTCCAAAATAAGAATTTGTTGAGAAAAAGGAGGAAATGGTTAGTTTGTAATTTACAGTATGGCCAATTTAGAGATAATAATGAAAGATCCTTTTATGGGTATGGGCAGATTTCCTCTATGTAGCAGCAAGTTTATCTATACCCATAACAGGATCTTTCATTCTGGAGATAGAGATACAACAACCAATATCTTTTCTGATACCTCCTCCTCAATGGTGAAAATGATAGAATAAAATTCTATTTCATGGATGTTCGAAAAGGGCTATCATAGGATTGTTAGCTCAAGATTGGATTACAAAAACTATGGTCATCTAATTGAACAACAAAAATCGCTTAATAAAACTAACAACTCTAACTGGGTTACAGCCTAACTGTATTTACGATACCAAACAACAAAAAGTATGATAGGCCATTTTGAGCAGCCATGATATTCCATACTTGGATTATACATCGAGTTGAGTTAGCTCAGAACTTGGACAGGATGGATAGGTTAGTCAGTAACCCATATTTCATATGAATGCTCTGTTTGGACTGAAGGCGAATTAATTATTTTAAGAACTGTAATCATGCATTCCTATGTAAAGAAGAGGAAAAATCAAATGATCATACATTCCTACTTTGCAAATAGTGTCAACATCTATAGAGATCAATTCAAGCCTATATTAAAAGAAGAAACAATAGTATATAAGTTCATCTATCTTTTTATCATAATTTGAAAAAGAAGAACATAAATATAAAATTGAAAAACATAGCTAAGTTCCAACTTGAAAATTTAAATCCATTCAAAAAACCATTAATAGAAACATGCATTTGGGTTTTGCCCAACAGATTCAATTCAGAAATCAAAATTAAGGGAACAAAATAATCATTCACACAGGCTTCGAAAAACATAATTACCCTCCCTCTCATTCTCCATCTAAAACCGATTAATAACCATTTTTTAAAAATATCACAAAACCATGGGTTTTGCCCAACAGATTCAATTCAAAAAATCAAAATTAAGGGGAAAAAATAATCATTCACACAGGCTTCGAATACATAATTACCCTCCCTCTCATTCTCCGTCTAAAACCGATCTATAATCAATTTAAAAAAAAAAAAAAATCTCACATAACCATTGGGTCATCAAAACAGACCTGAAAATCATCACTAATTGCAGGAGAGTCCTGATCGACCTTAATTAGTAATATTGCAAATCTGTTCAGAATGGTATTTTTAATATTTTACACCGCAAAACCCTAAAAAAACTCTAAAATTTAAATTACTGCGACCAAAATACAACAAGAAAACTATTAGCCTGAGGCAGTTCTAGCGAAGGTGTAAGGAAAGTACCTTAGATGAGATAATCTCAGAAGTAGCGATCTTAGTGAACTTCACCAGCCATGTTTCCGAATCGCTGAAATATTTACGAAATCCGATTACGCCCCAAGAGAAGAAAGAGGAGTGATAAAGGAGAAGGAACCTTAATTTAGAATCCAAATAAACAAACAGGGAAAGATTACTCGAGAAACAGTGGAGCAACAATCCAGAACCAGAAGGGGATTCCTGCGATTGCGATATCCTTGAGAGCGGCTATGGAGGCTTCTCTGACTATTGAGGATTCATCTCCAAGCGAAGAAACGAGCATCTGAAACATAGATGAGAGGGAAAATTAGAACAAGTGGAAGAGGAAACGAACAGTTTTTGTTTGATTTATGTATCGGCCATTTCGTTGTATCCACCGTAATGCAAGAGGGTTTGGATGAAGTCCTTGACCTGGCTTTCGCCGTCGAAGTGGTGGTGCGGTCCACCAGGTCCTGGTGCAGGCGCAGGCGCCAGAGACGGTCCAGGAGCCATGGCGTCGAAAATCGGCAGAACTGGAGGCAAACCAGTGGAAACCGGAGTGACCGGTCTTTTTAGCCGGTTCGTTCTCGGATCGACCTCCGGTGCTCCTTCTGGTAAGACGGCAGATATCGATCCGAGATTTCTCCGACGGTTGAAATCCTCTTGCACGGATCGTGGCACTAACAGTCGTTCGATGCTGTGAATCACGCCGTTGGGTCGGATGACCGCGTCTGGATGGATGACTGTTGCGAGATCGACGGTTTTCTTATCGGAATCCTTACACGTCAGGTGAAGATGATCGTTAGAGAGCGTCTTGTGCCGAGTTGACTCGGCGTCTGTCATCGGCCACTCGTTCGATCCGATTCGATTTGGAATTATATGAAACATTAACAGAGTCTGGAGAGATCTTAGATTACCTGGCTCGAGAAGGAATCGCTTGAACTCGGGGTCAAGATCGCGTTCCAGAGCTTCGTTTCTGGGAGCGAAATGGTGATGTTGTGCTTTCCGACAGCCTCTTCTAGGGTTTGCAGAAGCAGAGCTTTCTCGACGAGCTCTGAGAGTTCCGTGTAATGTGAGTCGAGGAGGGCCACAAGAACGGAATTAGAGTTGATTTGGCCAGAATTCGACAGAGAAAATTGGAGTTACCTGGTGTTTCCAGAACTCGAAGAAGCCATGGACGAAGATTCACGAAGGGGTCGAAGAGGAAAGACCAAACAGAACGAGAGAGAGAGAGAGAGAAAGGACAGCCGACTGAGCCGAGTATTTGCCCGTTGTCTTATGAAACGAAACGTGGCCCTTATTTGAAAAAATATCTGTATTTTGATTGATTTTTTATTTTTTGAATTTTCGATTCCGTGCTCTGGTCAGATGTAACGGGAGAAACACTTCAATGCCTCTTAGGGTACCAAATGCAGAAATGCTTGCCTTAGAATCCTAACAGTTCATCTAACCACGATTCCCCATTGGTTACAGGCAATAGCAGGTCACAACTCTTACCCGATGAACCCGAATAATGCATTTCAGCGAGAAGCTTGATTTTTTTGGCGGGAAGCATGATTTCTTCTCTCTTCTTCTCTGAATTGAAATGTGACTTGATTTCTTCTCTCTTCTTTGTATTGAAGTGTGACTACCCTTCACTCATCTTTCTTCCTTCCACCCTTAACTGCCCTCTCTTCTCTCTGTTTTGAAGTGTGCCCCTCCACTTATCTTTCTTCCTTCCGCCCCCAAGCTTTCTCGGCAAAGAGTCTTCCAATTCAACATTGGTGGCCTAAGAACTCTCCATGGTTTGAACGCCTTTTTTTTAGATTTCTTATACCCATTTGGTATGTTTGCAAAATCCTCTCTTGTAGCCCTATTCTTATGGGTTTCTACTGAAATGGCAAGATTGTGAAAATAAATTATTTTTTTCCTTGGTACAATCTTTCTTTCTTGTTTGGTCTTTCAATCTTATGCTGATTTTTCTGTAATTTTTTGAACAAAAGATCTATTATTTGAATGCTCTTAGAAGATTCTTTTTTATTTTTATCTTAGATACCCCATAGGATTGAAAAAAAAAATTCATGTTGATTTCATAGTTCTTTATGTTTCTATTCTTACATGGAAGTATCTATCATCGTCTTCATTGCTCTTTCAGTAGGCAGGATTTTCAGAGTAGATACAGTTAGGCTATGATCGAGCCTTTCTTCTTCTTACGAGAGGATGAAAGGGTAGCAAAATGATATTAAAGTAATTTTTGAAGCTAGCACATTACACAACCAGAAACAAAAGAGTCCATTACAACATAGCTGACTTGAAAGATAATAAAAATAGGGAAGCATCGCTTGCCTCATTGGTAGTGTGTGATAGTCACCACTCCATTGATCCGGGTTATAATAAAAAAATAGGGAAGCATCGCTTGGCCCATCGATGGTGTGTGATACACCACTCAATTGATCCGGGTTATAATAAAAAAAATAGGGAAGCATCGCTTGCCCCATCTGTAGTGTGTGCTAGTCACCACTCCATTGATTTGGGTTATAATTAAAAAAACAGGGAAGCATCGCTTGCCCCATCGATAGTGTGTGCTAGTCACAACTCCTTTGATTCGGGTTATAATAAATAAATAGGGAAGCATCACTTGCCCCATTGGTAGTGTGTGCTAGTCACCACCCCATTGATCAGGGTTCCACTCCCAAGAGGGTGTGAGTGTTGTCATCTCCACCCGCCCATGACTTAGAACAGATCGATACTAACGTACTAATCGGGGTTGCGGCCAAACCGCGTATCTCTCACCAAAAATAAAAAGTCTTCTCTCTTGTGTAGTATTCCTCAAGGATTTCTTGTAGAACCCACGGAAACCAGCCACGTACCCATGTACATTGGCATTTCAGAGAATATAACAATTTTTAAGAACACGTACAAATGCCCTTATTTTATTTTTTTGTGGATAGCTCACATGGGTTCCACAAGAAACCCACCCTTGTGAAATGTCCTTATAACTAATATTTTTCTTCTTCTTACTCTCTTTCTAATACATTATCATTATCACGAAGCCACCAATGATAATGTATTTCTTCATTTTATATATAGGATCGTTTTCGATCAGTTGAATCACTCCAACTTAATTCATTAGTTCAGAGAGACACTTGTTTATTTCCATGATCACTTCAGCTTAGTCTACTAGTGCTTACGTATATCAATTTAAGAGAGACACTTGAATACCTATGGGGGTATCTAAAGTTTAAGTACCTAAGAATCTTGGCCATTGACCTTGCCACGATTCCTAAATGGTTACAGGCAGTAGCAGGTCATCGAAACTCACGAACCCTTGGTTTGGGCGAGAACGGGACCTTTCCTGTTGTCTCTTCTCTCTTCTTTTCTGAGTAACGAGCTCTCTGTGTGTCTCCCTCTCTGTATTGAAGTGTGTTGGCCAAAATTCGCCAAAGAAGAAGCCTGAAATCCGCCGGAATTCGCCTCAATCATTGTTAAACGAGAGAAAAGCCCACTAGAGAGATAGAGAGAGAGAGACAATGGATAAAGAGAGAATGTCGGAGCAGAAAGAGAGGAGAGCATGTTCTTCAACTAAAGAAACACCCGCTAGAGGGAGATAGGCGATGGAGAGAGAGAATGCCAGAGCAGAGAGAGGAGAACGTGTTCTTCTCTCTTTAGGAAACCTAAGATAGACATTCTTTTTAAAAAATACTAAATTTTGTTAAATGTCCTTGTACATATAAAAGGGTACATGATTGTGGCCGTTAGATAAGGAGATTCATTGATTGTAACCATATGTGAACTTATATGTTCTTTTTCATATATCTACGAATCCCTTCCCTATATGTGTATATATATATATATATATTATATTGGTTCTTTCGGCCTTGACCCGGCCCTAGCCTTGAGGGTGGTAGGGTGTGGGCTTCACCAATCTAGGCCCTTTGAGGGCTAGGGCTTCACCCTGTAAATGAGGGTCAGGCCAGGTAAGACCTAGGCCATGCCCTCGCCGACCCTTTGTCAACCCTATGTATATCCCCTACTATTGAGTTGTCAAGAGCAATATTAGTCATAGTCACTAGCACGGTTAGCATGTGTAATTCCAATAAATCGTTTGAGACTATTTTAAAACCGGATCGACTTGGCCGATTAAACCAATTGACCCATGAGTTGAACCCCTCATTGGTTTGAACTCTATGGGTCAAATGGCTAACCTAGGATGAACCATTTAGGTCCACTTGACCCGGCATGACCGGTTTTCATCAAACCGCTTAGGTCATTGCAAAACAAAATATAATTTTTTCAAAAAAATTTACAGCCTCATATGTAAGCTCAAACTAGGTCTATAGGCTCCTAAAGGGAACCCAAGATTGAAAATAGCATATTAAATTATTAATTACTGCATATAAAAAAATATCTATGTACATAAAAAGAAAATAAAGTAGAGGGAGGAGTTCTTAGTTGTTTAGTGATGTTTAAAAAAATAGTTTTGATTAGAGGACCGCAAGGTCCTCTTCCAAATTGGCCACACCAATTAAATTTCAACACATTGAGAAAGAGAAATAAAGTTAAAATAAAATAACAGTTTCACTGGCACATGTCAATTTGCAATTGGGTGGTCAGTTTGGAAGAGGACCCTATGGTCCGTTTTCCATTTTCCTTAAAAAAATTTATTTATATTTTAAATATGTGTGAAACTCTAAATGACCACACATGTTCAAACTGAATGGCATTCCTGAATCTGAGAGTAAGCAATTGGCAATCTTGTAAAAACAATAATCTTTCATAATTATATATGTAAAGTTCATGTTTTATGTGTTGGCTTATTCCAGTGTCAAAACAAGTAAATCTAAGTGATTAGGTGTGTATCTTGTGTCATTGCCGTCAGGAATCCATGACAAGTGAAGTTGAAGAGTTGAAGACTCGGTTGATCGACTCAGTTGATCATTTCCTTCGTTTCACTCATAGGATGGTAAGTGACCTAGATACCATGTTACCTTAGGTGGGAATTGACTTAGATTAACCATAATATGATACCTTAGGTGGACATTATCTTAGACTAATCATATGGACTCTAGGTGATGAGATATATGGTGCAAAACAAGTTCAAAATTCTGAAATTTTTCAAAAAACAAGGTTGCTTGTAGGTGGCATATCTCCTAAACCGTAGCTCGGAGTTTGCTCTATAATATATCAAAACGACTGCGTCGAAAAGAGCTACAACTTTTATTAAGGGTGCAAGGCTGAAAATGCTTTTTAAAATCGGTTTTAACCTCAAGGTCGACCTTGACCATTGAGGGTCAACTCTGATATGGGAGGTTTTTGTATGAGATAAAAATCTAGAAAGCATCAAAACCCAAGGTCGACCCTGGAGGATGTTTGGGTCTACCGAACTCCTCATTTGGGTCAACCCAAGTATCTTCAAGGGTCGACCCTGATATGGGAAAAAATTCCAATTTTTTTTTTTGTGCCTATTTTGGGTTTTTAAACACTTTTAGCAACTTTCATTCATGGGTTTTGAGTTCCTTATTTATTGTGAACCCCTCTAGTTCGTGGAAAACAATCTTGGGAGTGTGTGGAGAGTACTTTTAAGTTTCTCCAGAGGTCATAGAACCTATGGGATTTATTTTTCTCTACCTCTTTGTTAGATGCTTTCAACCTAGAGTTTGCAAGCCTAAAGTTCCATTGTAGCTTGCATGGACTTTCCTATTGTTAGAGTCCATCTAGGAATTGATTCTTATCAAACCATCAACCTGTTCTAGATAGAACAAATTGGCCGGAGTATTCCGGAGCCTTTGCGAAGGACATCGATCCGAGAAGGATCGTGGTAGTGTGATTTGGTCGGTGGAATCCGAAGCCATCATTGACGGAGATCGATCAGAAGATCGTGGGTTGTTTTCGAGACACAAAGAGAAGTACGAGCGGCTGCGGTTGATCACAGGACTTGTGAGTACGTGATGACTTTTCGAGTCGTGGAGGACTAAGAACTGAAGGATCGTAGTGTCGAGTCCAAAGGATTCAAGTTCGAGTCTTGTAAGTTCTTGTTAACTTTGTCTTAGTGGATTCTTATGGCTGGACTAGGTCTCGTGGTTTTTCCCGAAAGGGTTTCCACGTAAAAATCCTTGTGTTATGGTTTGCATGCTTCTCTCAATTTTTCCACTTAAAGTACATCATCCCTTAAATTAATAACTTAACTATTACAATAATAAAAATGGTAGATAAATTTATAGGGAAACCTAACCATCCCCTTGAACTTGTGAGATTCTCAACTCAAACATCGGATTTGAGGTTCACTGAATTTTTTCAATATAAATGTCATTAAGTTTGGTATTAATTAAAAAAAATCGTATGTTTTACACTTGCGTTGCCGTTAAGAGTTTCACACCATGCGTGAACTCTGGATTTTTCCTTTATTATTATACTAGTGAACACTCTGTGCGATGCACGGGATAAGTTCAGACTCCAGAGAAGGATTATGATAAAAGAGATAGAAAATGTACTAATAAAAACAAAATATTTTACGAATAAAAGTATTACCATTTGTCAGCTGCTTTGTTCCAAAATAGGTATATAGTGTAAAAAGCATAATTTACATACAATCATCATCAAAAGAGACTCAATCACATCCTTGATGTAAATATGAGGTTATGACACATTTTATTACTTGTATGTTTGTGATCAATTTATGAATTTAGAAATTTACATTAAATTAAATTTGAATTAATACATACTAGCAAATGCACGGGACAAAAATAGATTTAAAAGGGGGGGGGGGGGGGGGGGGAGAGAATGAGAGAAATGTTCAAACAATAACAAATAGGAAGATAAAATAATTCTTAATCCATTATAAATTAGATAACATTGACGGGCACCTAAGATAAAATAACTGGAATAATGTTACGTGAATTCTGCCTAGAATTAACGAAAAAAAAAAGAATTCTGCCCAGAAACAATTGAAATTGATCTTAATCTACATTCGATCTCTCTTATGTAAACGAAAAAACCTGGAATTAATTTTATTGAAAATGATAAGAATAGTAGTTATATTATTGGTATTGGTATTATTATTTCATGGGATGACATTTTTGTACACACGAGTGTATGCATGAATGGAAGGTGGAGTCCCTGTGTATTAAGGTGACCGGCTAACATGATCGCTCAACCCAACGACATCGAATCATAGCCAATTGCGATTGAACTCAGAGAAGAGTTCAATTGCATCCACAAGTCCACACGTGTCCTTATTAAGGGGGGGGGGGGGCTAGAGCTCCCCGTGGCTCTACCCTTGCTCCAGCCCTCATTATACTAAAGAAAAGAAAAAAAATTCAAAGTTGAGGGGGGGGGGGGGGGGGGGGCTAGAGCTCCCCGTGGCTCTACCCTTGCTCCAGCCCTCATTATACTAAAGAAAAGAAAAAAAATTCAAAGTTGAGGGAGGGGGGGGGGGGGGGGGGGGCAAAAGCCCCCTTGGCCCCCATGTGGCTCCGCCAGTGGGTGTGATTGAACTTGAGGAAAGTTCAATCACGATTTGCTGTAATTCTATCTCCAACCCAAAACCCTAACTACCAACTCATGGTATATTAAATTCCTTATGATCCCAATGTGTGGTTAAAAATGGGAAATTCAATCTTTGGATGGATTGTAAAGTAAATAACCTCCTCTATACACCATTGACCTATCCTCTTCTTGTCTCAAAGAGATGTAAATAAGAGAGAACTACCCGCTATCAAGAGATAACCACCCGCGATTGGCTCTTCTCTGCTCCACATAAATGGCGTCGATCACTGTCTCCTCCTACTTGCTATTTGTCTATCAGGATTTGATGAAGAGGTTTGCCCCTTTCTGTTATCGTTGTATGTAATACAGTGAACAACAGCAGAAACCCTCCCCAAGGGGAGCAGAGAGATAAAAAGAGAAACAATTTCATCTCCCCCGCCTTATTGCTCTTCCTCATCCTCTTGCTTTCCTTTTTTTGAAACTTAGTAAGATCTAAACACCAGGAGAATAAAAAAATCAGAGGGGAATATGACAGAATTGAGAAATGAGATATATAAATGCTCAGCAAAAAAATTGTAGAAGCTTTTAAGAGGAAAAATGGTTGCAACCATTTGAACATATTTGGGCTGATACATGTGTACTAAGTTGGAAAACTATGAAGATTGAAGGGAGACAATTGTTGCCGGTTGGAACCTTCTAGGAATAACAGACTCTTTCTCTCTCTAAAATCGCTCTCGGAGTGCCACATAGAGTTGCGTCCCCAACAACTTGATGATCATAGAGTTACGTCCCATCAAGTTCCATAGAATACTAACAAACACCTCGTGCGATGCACGGGACCCAAATTACTACTCATTAACACATAGCCTTGAGAGGTCCATGTGGCATCTCAGGAGGGATTTTAGGCGCTATCCAACCAATCAACTATTTCGATTCACTCTTGAAACTCTGAACGACACATCTGTCTGGTTCTTCCAGTTTAGCAGCTTCTCTCAAAATTCTAAATGACACATCTCTTTCAGCACTCTGTCTTTTCTTAGATCTGATCCAGTGCTTTCGCTCCATAAATTAAAATTAAAGGTGCACGTAAGGAAACACCCTACGAAGAATTGATCAACCGGTGCTAGCAGTAATCTGTTGCCCTAAGAAACATGCATTCGTGACTTTTGGGTGTGCGTACAAGCCTACCCATCCATCCCCTTCTAATTAGTTATTTCTCACGGTTAGGGACGCAACTCTTCAAGGAGAGGTTTATGGACGCAACCCTTGGGATACTGTATCAGCCCAAACGTTACAACCTCATGCCTTTTCTCAATTCATGGCACTTTATTGAATCGTTGCAACCTCAACCTTTCTTTTAAATCCAACTTATGCTTTTTTTTTTGGGTTAAATCCTACTGATGTTGAATGTACAAGTATCTAGCCTTGCCGTTATCTGGTCTTTGATACCATTTTCTAAATTTGTACAGGTCTTATCCTCTCTCACTCTCCTTTTTCCATGTTTTTCCTCTTATTTTCTTTTCATTTTGTTTAAATTCTATGTTACTCACTTTCGAATAGCACAAATACTTGATTTTATCTCTTGAATTAGTTTTTTCCAATTGCAATCATCCGTTGTTTCGGGCAACCTTGCCTCGCCGTTATCTGGTTTTTGATCATGTTCAACTTTTTAATATGTTGTGGACCGTTTCTGGGTTCAGTTTATTCGTTGGAGGGAGAACGGAACTGTAGAACATAGGTTGGAAATTTGAGGTTGGGTGAGTCTTCCACCTAATTACATGGTAAAAATGCGTTGGTGACGTGAGGTTTTGTGAGTCTTCCATCGCATTGTTATAAGAACACTAGATGGGTCGTGCAAAATCAAGATTTTTTCTATAAAAGGGCAATAATGGGAATGATTTAATAAATTGGATTAGTAGCCAGGGCTTAGAAGCGGACCTCTTCAGTTGTAGTACTGCCATTAAATCTCTTGCAAATACTAAGAATTTATCTGATGCACCACAGACGTTCGAAGAAATGGTTGACAGACAGATTAGTCATTATGTGTTGTGTTATTATATTATGATTGATGGGTTTTGCAAATGAGGGGATTTTTTTAAGGATACTGAAAGAGTACATCCAAATTTATATCGCCATGTTCAATGTTTTCTATAATGCAGGAAGTTTTAATGCGTGTAGATATGGCATCAATGATGAAGAATGGGCATCTGGTTTGTGGGGAAGAGACACGGGGAATTCTTGTGCACTGAATACGAAAGGGATAGATGCATCAGCTAGAGGCTTTGTCTGGGTTAGGCATCGGAATGGGTCATGGTGGCCTTTGCAGATATTGGTTTTGGACGAATTGTCAGAAAGTTGCTTGGCTTCGCCAAGATCCGGAACCCCGGTTAAGCTCATGGGGAGACGAAAGTGTGTACTTGTTTTTTCTCTCTCTTGCGTTTGGATCATTTAATCTCTTTTGTATCCACCGATGTGGGACTAAATAAGGGGCAAAGCCCGTTCTGTTTTTTGGTAAAGGTTTATAGAGCACTCTAACGCACACAACTCAAACACACCCTGTGCATCAAAGCATTTCATTGATATATATTTGTAATGATTTATATGATAGAAGACTCCACTTATAATAATGTCATTTCTATTTAGCTGCATGGTACTCCGTTGGTTAGAGAAGCTTTAGTAAGGTTGCTGTCTGTGGGTTCTCATTGAAGTATTGTTTTGAGAAATATGATTTATTGTTGTTATGTTTTGCTTAAAATTAGTGGTAGCTTGTGAATCATGCACATAGGGTATGGTACATCCCACCCAGTTTACCAAGTACATCACATGTGTACCATAATCGGTACACTCATCAATTTAATTTGGTATGACACGGGTACACCATGATTGATACACCCAATGATTAGGCATTAAGCGGGCACATTGATGTAGGTGTACTTGGACCCATTTGGGCTTAGTACTTTCGCTACCAAAAAAATTTCTTTCTAGTTTTTTCAGTTCTAGATTTTTCCTAAAATTCTATAATTTCTTTGATGATCATTTGTTATCTCCAAAGGTTTGAATATTTTGCTCTATTTTTTCCTTTAATGAAAAATGATTTGAGAACTATTTTATTTGAAAAATAATTATATAATTATACTTATTTTTTTCTTTTTATATTCTTCGTGCATGGCACGAGCTTCTTATATGCACGGGCTTCTTACTAGTTAAGATTAAACTATAAAATTCAAAATACATGATACGAAAAGCAACAATCCGACAAATAATCTCAATTTATTGATTGTTTCATATCAAAATATTCATATTTTTTTTGAGGTCCCTACAGGGGCTGATGAAAGGTCAGTGGTTAGTTTTAGTACGACTACTTACCTGTCAGGGTTGATATTTCAACTTAAGCACGTTCCAGGGACTGGAACCCCGATCGACAAGAGTGGTCGATTGACATACTCACCAATGGGACAAGCCTTAGCTTCTCATCAAAATATTCATTTCAAATGTCGATATTGTGTACATGATTACAAAGAGGTTATGTTTAGTAAATAAATTAAGAATGCCATCTAAATTTTACTAAATGCATCCTTCTTTGAAATTGAATAAAAATTATGTGCAGGTTTTGTTTAGTAAATAAATTAAGAATGTTATCTAAATTTTAACATATGCATCTTCTTTGAAATTGAATAGAAATTATGCACATGTGTGGAACCAAATCAGTCCCCATCCCATAAATCAAGTAAAAGAGTATACTCAAACTATTGCTAATAACCGACCCATCTAATCTCTGATGCTGGTTCGGGAAATGAATGTGGGTAGTGGGTAGACATGTGGCGAATTGACCGAAGATAAAAAACCTACATGGCACTCGTAGAAGGGGATAAAAAAATGTGTGCCATATAATTAGGTAATGAGCAATAGTCCCCTCGTTGGCCGAGGAGGAGACTATGCCTCCTCGCTCTCACATGGCCGACCCTTCAACTTCCATGAACTCTGGTTAGTTTTTTTTAACCCTTTAGTTATTTTTTTATTTTTCTAAAACCCAAGGGTAGATGGGTGAATCCCAAGGGTGGATGAATATTAACCACAGTCAAAAGAGTTAGAAGGGGGACACATGGCAAGAAAAAGGGAGCCGAGACACCCCACCTCCCGTCACCAACCGAGGAGGTGACTATTTTCCTTAGGTTATAGATGAGGAAGAGCTCTCCAAATGCAATTTGTAAGAATGCCACGTCAGATTTCTTTAAAATGCTAGGATTTTTTTTTTTTACAAGTTAGGGGTATCTCAGTAGGATTTTTTTTCAATACCCAAAGGGTATCTAAGCATACTATACCCACAAATCTGAACCGTCCAATCTAAAAATGGATGGTTCAAATGTGTTCTTACTCAAGTCACACTTATTACTTGTTTAGCTTAGAAGGTCACCTAAAAGGGTAATCGGTGAGAGGAGAACGTGATTTATGAATTACCTCTCTCTCTCTCAAGTCTCTCAACTCTCTCTTTCACTTACGCTCCCCTCGCGACTCTCTCTCATCACTCTCTTCTCACGACTCTCTCTCCCTCACCATCTCACCCTCTTCATCTTCTCAGGATCAAGAAAAGGCAGCACCCCCCCCCCCTCCCCTCCCCTCCCCTCCCCTACAACACGAAAGCTCTCCTAGACGTAGGAAATATGGGTTTTGTTTTCTACCATTAACACTAACAAAGGTTTTTTCTCTTATGAAGTACCCTTGCTAGCTTCATTTACAGTCTCTTTGTTTATTTAGATTTGAATTTTCTTATGCAGAATTCTGGATTCTTCATTTCTGTATCAAACAAACATACTTTTCTTTGGTGGTCTACTTTATTTTTTAGAGTTGCACCTTCATGCACCATATTGCACTTATGTTTTTATTTAATATACAACCTTTAACTAATGTTTTTCTAAAATAAAAAGGGTAATATTTATTCATATAATGAAAAAAATCCCTTGTTGAACTAATTTTTACTATGAATATGCTCTTTGAAATTGCGTCAGATTGCACCCTTGTTGCACTCTCGTGTACCCAATTGCACCTGATGCTTTATTGACTCTATGACATTTATCTAGTGTTATTCTTATAGTTAATGGAGTATATAAAAAATTCTCTACTTTCAATAGGCTTTTGGGAGTTGCACCCTCATGTACATTATTGCACCTATGGTTTTATTTACTCTATGAATTGTATCTATTAGTTTCCATACAAAATTTGTAAATAAAAATGAATTTTTGCACCAATTGATATTTTTCATGTTTTATGAGCTACAGATGACAAAGTGGTGTGTTTAATGTTTTCCATGTGTTGTTGCAGATCTCATTTGCAAAAGGGGCTTAGCATAGCGGGACCATCTACGCACTATAACATTGATGAAGATGAAGTTGATCATCATGATGAGTCATCTTTGAAGGGTTTGAGACTTGATTTTGATAATGGCATTAAGTACAAAGATATCATGAAACTTGATTTTGCATCAGAAGATGATCTGAGTTTTATACAATGCGTATGTTAGGAGCATGAGGTTTAGCATGCGAAAAGATAATGTGGTACGCCTTAGAGGTGATGTTATTACTTCACATCGGTTTGTTTGTTCGAGAAAAGGACATAAAATAAAAAAATACTTGCAACTAGATGGCAGAACGCGTAAGCCAAGGCCCCTATCTCTATGTGGTTGTAATGCATCATTGCTCATAAAGTTGGACAAGATAACTGGACGATGGAAAGTGAAATATTTTATAGCCGAACACAATCATCAATTTGCACATCTTGCAGAAGTGAATCACTTAAGGTCACACAAAAGAATGGATGAGGTTCTGAAATCCGAGATAGAAGCACTAGTAGGTTCTAGCATAAGGACGAGACAGGTAATGGATTTAATGTTAAAAAATGCTGGGGGTTACAAGAATTTGGGTTTTACCCAAATGGACATATATAATCAAATAAATCGGCAGCAAAGGGAAAAACTTGAAGATGGTGACATGCAATTAGTCATGGAATACATGAAAAACAAAGAAATTACTGATCCAAGGTTGATTTTCGAGTACCTAGTTGATGACTCGGTTCAAATTTTTCATATTTTTTGGGCAGATAGCCAATGTCAGCTGGACTATGAGGCCTTTGGCGATGTTGTTACCCTTTGACTCAACTTATCGGACTAATCGGTATGATATGCCTTTTGTTGCTTTCGTCGGGGTGAACCATCATCGCAACAGTTGTTTGTTTGGATGCGCATTATTGTCTAATAAGACTACTAATTCATTTTGTTGCGTATTCAAGTCCTTCTTGGCAACAATGAATGGTAAAGAGCCCATATCCATTATCATTGATGGAGACCACACGATGCGCAATGCAATTAAGGAAGTTTTTCCTCAGACACGCCATCGATTGTCTCAGTGGCATTTGAAGCGGAATGTGTTATCCAACATCCACAAAAAACGGTTCTTGAAGGATTTTGAAGAGTGCATGAAATCTGGGGAGACACCTGAAGAGTGGGAGGAATCATGGGTTGCCCTCCTTGAAAGCCACGGTCTACAAAACAACACATGGGCAAAGAGATTGTACAGGACAAAAGATTTTTGGGCAGACCCTTACTTTCAAGGCCACTACTTTGCTGGGATGCGATCTACACAACGCTCAGAAATCATGAATTCTTTATTTCGAAAAGGTTTTTTTATCATCACACGCCATTGTTCCAATTTATTGAGTTGTTTGATAAAGCCATCGGACGGATGTGAGAGGTAGAGGCACACGAGGATTACATTACAAATCAAACTGCACTAGTTATCCTTAGCAACATGGAATCCTTAGAGTGCCACACGTTACAAATTTACACGAGCAATATGTTCAAGGTTGTGCAACAGGAGTTGCTAAATGAGGGGAAGAATGTGATTGCGGGAGTTGAGGAATTCAGTGGTAATCCTAGATACATTGTCTCAGTATATGAACACTCCCAGATGAGATATCATGTTGAATTTAATAGGATAGAACAAATCTTGAAGTGCACATGCTCGTTGTTTGAGACGGTAGGGATCACTTGTAGCCATCTTATGACAATAATGAAGGTGGAGCACTTGACAAAGTTACCTAACTCCATTATCATGACATGTTGGACAAAGATGGCGAAAGGGGGCATCCCTTCTGGCAGCGGTGATATGTATAGAGCACCAGATTCCCCTAAGACAATTAGCCATCGAAACTTAGTAAACGCTTGTGGTTGCCTTTCTCTTATTGCTGTAGAAAGTGAAGAATTATACATTAACACGATGTGCGTCATAAGTCAACAAATGAAGAGAGTGTGTATCAATGAAGATGTAAGTGAAGAGAAAGAGGATTGTGAATCTCCCATTGATAAGAATGTTGATGCTATCAGGGATCCTGTAAGGGTACGAACAAATGGACAACCTTCTAAAAGGTTGAAGTCTCATTTGGAGAAGAATAAAAGGAGGTGCAGCCTATGCCGAAAAGAAGGCCACACTCGACCAAGGTGTCCTAACAAAGGTGATTATATCGAAGATGATATTTTGCAAGAAGAGCCAGTCGTAGAGCCTATTTTGGAGCCCACTCGGGTGCCTATCAGTGACCAAGTTTCACCACCGCTTCCCACATACAATATGTTGCCTATTCCACCACAATATGGAGCGCATCACCCTTACATGCACCCACATGGTACTCCGTTAGTTCCACCAGCATTTGTGTCGTTGGGACCCTTTTCCCATTACATGTACCCGACATACTGGTCGAAGTTCCTATAAGCAATGATAGTGAACATTTTGTTGTTATTTTGAACATATGATAATCAAAGAGTATTGTGTTATTTTGGAGAAAAGCATTTTGTTGTTATTTTCAACATATGACAATAAAATAACATTTTGTTATTTTGGATAATAACATTTTGTTGCTATTTTGAATATATGATAATCAAATTACATTTTGTTAATTGGACAAGAACATTTTATTGTCATTTTGCATTCATGCTTTGTTTTTACTCTATGGACATTATAAAAGTGTTTCATTAAAAAAAAAATGGAACATTTTATTGTGTAATGGAAGGTAGAAATACTTGGGTGCAAAACAAAATGAAAAAATTGGAAGCTTTTATCTACACTATGGACTCTATAAGAGTGTTTGATGAGAAAAAATAGGTACAGTTCATATTGGAAAAGAAGGGTGAACCCCTTCAGTCCACTTTCGTCTGTTTCCGGTCCTTAGGGCTATTTGGAGTTGCATCTTAGTTGCACCATTATTTAAAAAATTGCACCCAAGCATGTTTTTACTCCAAGGGATACATAAATTGCTTCAATAAAAAATATCACTTGAGTCCACTTTGATCTGTTTTCGGGTCCTTATGGTAATTTGGAGTTGTTCCATAGTTGCACCCTTATTTAAAATGTTGCACCAAAATATTTTTTTACTCCAAAGGATTCATAAAAGTGTTTCACAAAAAAAAAGGACATATTTTAATAGAAGAAGTGAAGTTTGAACCCCCTTGGATCAATTTTAGTCTGTTTACGGGTTTTCAGAGCTATTTGGAGTTGCACCTTAGTTGCACCCTCATTTAAAAAGTTGCACTCATACATTTTTTTACTTCAAGTGAAAAATAGAAGCGTTTCGTAAGAGAAATTGACACATTTTTATGGAATAATTGAATGTCAAACCCTTTCGATCAACTTTGATCTATTTCGGGTCCTGAAGGTTATTTAGAGTTGCACCTTAGATGCACCCTCATTTAAAAGTCGTACTCAAGCATTTTTTTTTACTCCAAGGGCTATATAGAAGCGTTTCATTAAAAAAAATGAACATATTTGTATAGAAGAAGTGAAGGTTGAACCTTTTTGGTCAACTTTGATCAGTTTTCGGGTCCTAAAGGCTATTTAGAGTTGCACCTTAGGCATACTCCGATTTAAAAAGTCGCACCCAAGCAATTTTTTACTCCAAGGGCTATATAGAAACGTTTCATAGAAAAAAATGGACATATTTTTATAGAAGAAGTGAAAGTCGAACCTCTTGGGTCCACTTTGGACTATTTTCGAGACCTCAGGAGTAATTTGAGTTCCACCTTAATTGCACCCTCATTTAAAAAGTAGTACCTATACATTTTTTTACTTCAATGACAAATAGAACAGTTTTGTAAAAAAAATGACACATTTTTATAGAAGAAGTGAAGGTTGAACATTTTCGGTTAACTTTGATCTGTTTTCGAGTCTGGAAGGCTATATAGAGTTGCACATTTGACGCACCCTCAATTAAAAAGTAGCACCCAAGCATTTTTTTAACCCAAAGGCTACATAAAAGTGTTTCATAAAAAAATATGAGCACATTTTTATAGAAGAAGTGAAGTTTGAACCCCTTAGATCCATTTTACTCTGTTTCTGAGTCATCAGGGCTATTTGGAGTTTCACATTAGTTGCACCGTCATTTAAAAAGTCGCACTCATACATTTTTTTACTTCAAGCAACAAATAGAATCATCTTGTAAAAAAAAATTGACACATTTTTATAGAAAAAGTGAAGGTCGAACCCTTTCGATCAAACTTTGATCTGGTTCGAGTCCTGAGGGCCATTTAGTGTTGCATCTTAGGCGCACCCATATTTAAAAAGTCGCACCCAAATATTTTTTTACTCTAAGGGCTATATAGAAGCGTTTCATAAAAAAATGGGTATATTTTTATATAAGAAGTGAAAGTCGAACCTCTTGGGTCCGCTTTGGACTATTTTCAGAACCTCAGGGGTAATTTGAGTTGCAGCGTAGTTGCATCCTCATTTAAAAAGTCGCATTCAATCATTTTTTTACTTCAAGTGACAAATAGAAGCGTTTCGTAAAAAAAATTGATACATTTTTGTAGACAAAGTGAAGGTCGAACCTTTTCGGTCAACTTTGATATGTTTTCGGGTCCTAAAGGCTATTTAAAGATACACCGTACGTGCACCCTCATTTAAAAAGTAGTTCCCACTCATTTTTTTACTGCAAGGGCTATATAAAAGTGTTTCATGAAAAAATATGGGAACATTTTTATAGAAGAAGTGAAGTTTGAACCCCTATGATCCATTTTACTTTGTTTTTGGGTCATTAAGGTTATTTGGAGTTGAACCTTAGTTGCACCCTCATTAAAAAAGTCACACATATACATTTCTTTACTTCAAGTGACAAATTGAATCGCTTCGTAAAAAAAAAACTGACAAATTTTTATGGAAAAAGTGAAGGTCGAACCCTTTCGATCAACTTTGATCTGTTCCGGGTCCTGAAGGCTATTTAGAGTTGCACCTTAGGCGCACTGTCATTTAAAAAGTCGCACCCAAACATTTTTTTACTCAAAGGGCTATATAGAAGCGTTTCATAAAAAAAATGTACATATTTTTATAGAAAAAGTGAAAGTCGAACCTCTTGGGTCCACTTTGGATTATTTTCAGGACCTCAAGGGTAATTTGAGTTGCACTCTCATTTAAAATGTCACACCTATACATAATTTTACTTCAAGTGACAAATGGAAGCGTTTTGTAAAAAAAATTTGACAAATTTTTATAGAAGAAGTGAAGGTCGAACCTTTTCGGTCAACTTTGATCTGTTTTCAGGTCTTAAAAGGCTATAAAAAGTTGCACTTTAGGCGCATCCTCATTTAAAAAGTAGCACCCAAACATTTTTTTACTCCAATGGCTACATAAAAGTGTTTCATAAAAAAATATGGGTAAATTTTTATAAAAGAAGTGAAGTTTGAAACCCTTGGATCCAATTTACTTTGTTTTTGGGTCATCAGGCTATTTGGAGTTTAACCTTAGTTGCACCCTCATTAAAAAAGTCGCACTCATATATTTTTTTACTTCAAGTGACAAATAGAATCATTTTGTACAAAATAATTGACACATTTTTATATAAAAAGTGAAGGTCGAACCCTTTCGATCAACTTTGATCTTTTTCGAGTCCTAAAGGCTATTTAGAGTTACACCTTATGCGCACCCTTATTTAAAAGGTCGCACCCAAGTATTTTTTTTCTCCAAGGGCTATATAGAAGCGTTTCATAAAAATAAAAGAACATATTTTTATAGAAGAGGTGAAAGTCGAACCCCTTGGGTCTACTTTGGATTAGTTTCGGGACCTTAGGGGTAATTTGAGTTGCACCTTAGTTGTATCCTCATTTAAAAAGTCGAATTCAATCATTTTTTCACTTCAATTGACAAATAGAAGCGTTTCGTAACCCTTTCGGTCAACTTTGATATGTTTTCGGGTCCTGAAGGCTATATAGAATTGTACCTTAGGCGTACCCTCATTTAAAAAGTAGCACCCAAAGCTTTTTATACTCCAGGGGATACATAAAAGCGTTTCACAAAAAAATGGACATATTTTTATAGAAGAAGTGAAGTTTGATCCCCCTTGGATCAATTTTAGTCTATTTATGGGTTCTCAGAGCTATTTGGAGTTGCACCTTAGTTGTACCCTCATTTAAAAAGTCGCACTCATACATTTATTTACTTCAAGTGACAAATAGAAGCGTTTTGTAAAAAAAATTACACATTTTTATAGAAGAAATGAAGGCCGAACCCTTTAGATCAACTTTGATCTGTTTCGGGTCCTGAATGTTATACAGAGTTGTACCTTAGGCGCACCCTCATTTAAAAAATAGCACTCAAATAATTTTTTACTCCAAGGGCTACATAAAAGTGTTTTATAAAAAAAGATTGACACATTTTTATATAAGAAGTGAAGTTTGAACCCTTGGATCCATTTTACTCTGTTTTCGGGTCATCAAGGCTATTTGGAGTTGCACCTTAGTTGCACCTTCCTTTAACAATTCACACACATACATTTTTTTACTTCAAGTGACAAATAGAAGCGTTTTGTAAAAAAACATTGACACATTCTTATAGACGAAGTGAAGGTCGAACCTTTTCGGTCAACTTTGATATTTTTTCGGGTCCTGAAGGCTATTTAAAGTTGCACCTTAGGCGCACCCTCATTTAAAAAGTAGCACCCAATCATTTTTTTACTATAAGGGCTACATAAAAGTGTTTCAAGAAAAAATATGGGAACATTTTTATAGAAGAAGTGAAGTTTGTACCCATTGGATCCATTTTACTTTGTTTTTCGGTCATCAGGGTTATTTGGAGTTGCACCCTCATTTAAAAAGTCATACTCATACATAATTTTACTACAAATAACAAATTGAACTACTTCGGAAAAAAAAATTGACACATTTTTATAGAAAAAGTGAAGGTTGGACAATTTCGATCAACTTTGATCTGTTTCGGATCCTGAAGATTATTTAGAGTTGCACCTTATGCGTACCCTTATTTAAAAAGTCGCACAGAAGCATTTTTTTTACTCCAAGGGCTATATAGAAGCGTTTCATAAAAAAATGTACATATTTTTATAAAAAAAAGTGAAAATCGAACCTCTTTGGTCCACTTTGGACTATTTTCGGGACCTCAGGGGTAATTTGAGTTGCACCCTCATTTAAAAAGTCACACCCATACATAATTTTACTTCAAGTGAAAAATGGAAGCGTTTTGTAAAAAAAAATTGGCAAATTTTTATAGAAGAAGTGAAGGTCGAACCTTTTCGGTCAACTTTGATATGTTTTCAAGTCCTAAAGGCAGTATAGAGTTGCACCTTAGGCGCACCCACATTTAAAAAGTAGCACCCAAACATTTTTTTACTCCAATGGCTTTATAAAAGTGTTTCAGAAAAAATATGGGCACTATAGAAGAAGTGAAGTTTGAAACCCTTGGATCCAATTTACTTTGTTTCTAGGTCATCAGGCTATTTGGAGTTTCACCTTATTTGCACCCTCATTTAAAAAGTCGCACCCATATATTTTTTTACTTCAAGTGACAAATAGAATCATTTTGTAAAAAAAAATTGACACATTTTAATAGAAAAAGTAAAGGTCGAACCCTTTCGATCAACTTTGATATTTTTCAAGTCCTAAAGGCAATTTAGAGTTGCACCTTAGGCGCACCCTTATTTAAAAGGTTACACCCAAGTATTTTTTTACTCCAAGGGCTATATAGAAGTGTTTCATAAAAAAAAATGAACATATTTTTATAGAAGAGGTGAAAGTCGAACCCCTTGGATCCACTTTGGATTATTTTCGGGACCTCAGGGGTAATTTGAGTTGCACCGTAGTTGCATCCTCATTTAAAAAGTCGCATTCAATCATTTTTTCAGTTCAAGTGACAAATAGAAGCGTTTCGTAACCCATTCGGTCAACTTTGATATGTTTTCGGGTCCTGAAGGCTATATAGAATTGCACCTTAGGCGCACCCTCATTTAAAAAGTAGTACCCAAGCATTTTTTTTACTCAAAGGGATACATAAAAGCGTTTCACAAAAGAATTGGACATATTATTATAGATGAAGTGAAGTTTAATCCCTCTTGGATCAATTTTAGTCTATTTATGGGTTCTCAGAGCTATTTGGAGTTGCACCTTTGTTGTACCCTCATTTAAAAAGTCGCACTCATACATTTTTTTACTTCAAGTGACAAATAGAAGCATTTTGTAAAAAAAATTACACATTTTTATAGAAGAAGTGAAGGCCGAACCCTTTTGATCAACTTTGATCTGTTTCTGGTCCTGAAGGTTATATAGAGTTGCACCTTAGGCGCACCCTCATTAAAAAAGTAGCACCCAAACAATTTCTTACTCCAATGGCTATATAAAAGTGTTTTATAAAAAAAGATGGACACAATTTTGTATAAGTAGTGAAGTTTGAACCCTTGGATCCATTTTACTTTGTTTCCGGGTCATCAAGGCTAATTGGAGTTGCAACTTAGTTGCACCTTCCTTTAACAAGTCACAGACATACATTTTTTTTTACTTCAAGTGACAAATAGAAGCGTTTTGTAAAAAGAAATTGACACTTTTTTATAGACGAAGTGAAGGTCGAACCTTTTCGGTCAATTTTGATATGTTTTCAGGTCGTAAAGGCTATTTAAAGTTGCACTTTCGGCGCACCCTCATTTAAAAAGTAGCACCCGATTATTTTTTTACTCGAAGGGCTACATAAGAGTGTTCATGAAAAAATATGAGAAAATTTTTATAGAACTAGTGAAGTTTGAACCCCCTTGGATCCATTTTACTTTGTTTTTGGGTCATCAGGGTTATTTGGAGTTGCACCCTCAATTAAAAAGTCACACCCATACATATTTTTACTACAAGTGACAAATTGAACTACTTCATAAAAAGAAATTGACACATTTTTATAGAAAAACTGAAGGTTGAACCATTTCGATCAACTTTGATCTGTTTCGGGTCCTAAGACTATTTAGAGTTGCACCTTAGGCGCACCCTTATTTAAAAAGTTGCACACAAGCATTTTCTTACTCCAAGGGATATATAGAAGCGTTTCATCAAAAAATATACATATTTTTATAGAAAAAGTGAAAATCGAACCTCTTAGGTCCACTTTGGACTATTTTCGGGACCTCAAGGGTAATTTGAGTTGCACTTTCATTTAAAAAGTCGCACCCATACATAATGTTCTTTCAAGTGAAAAATGGAAGCGTTTTGTAAAAAAAAAATTGACAAATTTTTATAGAAGAAGTGAAGGTCGAACATTTTCGGTCAACTTTGATCTGTTTTCAGGTCCTAAAGGATATATAGAGTTACACCTTAGGCACACCCTCATTTAAAAAGTAGCACCCAAGCATTTTTTTTTCTCCAATTGCTTCATAAAAGTGTTTCATAAAAAATATAGGCACATTTTTATAGATGAAGTGAAGTTTGAAACCCTTGGATCCATTTTGCTTTGTTTCTAGGTCATCAGGCTATTTGGAGTTTCACCTTATTTGCACTCTCATTTAAAAAGTCACACTCATATATTTTTTTACTTCATTTGACAAATAGAATCAGTTTGTAAAAAAAAATTGACACATTTTTATATAAAAAGTGAAGGTCGAACCCTTTCGATCAAATTTGATATTTTTCGAGTCCTAAAGACTATTTAAAGTTGCAACTTAGGCGCACGCTTGTTTAAAAGGTCGCACTCAAATATTTTTTTTCTCCAAGGGCTATATAGAAGTGTTTTATAAAAATAAAAGAACATATTTTTATAGAAGATGTGAAAGTCGAACCGCTTGGGTCCACTTTTGATTATTTTCGGGAACTCGGGGGTAATTTGAATTGCACCTTAGTTGCATCCTAATTTAAAAAATCACATTCAATCATTTCTTCACTTCAAGTGACAAATAGAAACGTTTCGTAACCCTTTCGGTCAACTTTGATATGTTTTTGGGTCCTGAAGACTATATAAAATTGTACCTTAGGCGCACCTCATTTAAAAAGTAGCACTCAAGCATTTTTTTATTCCAAAGGATACATAAAAGCGTTTCACAAAAAAAATAGACATATTTTTATAGAAGAAGTGAAGTTTTATCCCCCTTAGACCAATTTTAGTCTATTTACGGGTTCTCAGAGCTATTTGGAGTTGCACCTTAGTTGTTCCATCATTTAAAAAGTCGCATTCATACATTTTTTTACCATCAAGTGACAAATAAAAACGTTTTGTATAAAAAATTACCATTTTTGTAGAAGAAGGCCGAACCCTTTCGATCAACTTTGATCTGTTTCGGGTCCTAAAGGCTATATAGAGTTGCACCTTAGGCGCACCTTCATTTAAAAAGTAGCACCCAAACAATTTTTTACTTCAAGGGCTACATAAAAGTGTTTCATATAAAAAGATGGACTCATTTTTATACAAGAAGTGAAGTTTAAACCCTTGGATCCATTTTACTCTGTTTCGGGGTCATCAAAGCTATTTGGAGTTCCACCTTAGTTGCATCTTCCTTTAACAAGTCACACACATACATTTTTTACTTCAAGTGACAAATAGAAGTGTTTTGTAAAAAAAAAATTGACACATTTTTATAGACGAAGTGAAGGTCGAACATTTTCGGTCAACTTTGATATGTTTTCGGGTCCTGAAGGCTATTTAAAGTTGCACCTTAGGCGCACCCTCATTTAAAAAGTAGCACCCAATAATTTTTTTACTCCAAGGGTTACATAAAAGTGTTTCATGAAAAAATATGAGAACATTTTTATAGAAGAAGTGAAGTTTGAATCCCTTGGATCCATTTTACTTTATTTTTCGGTCATCAGGGTTATTTGGAGTTGAACCTTAGTTGCACCCTCATTTAAAAAGTCACAGCCATACATATTTTTACTACAAGTGACAAATTGAACTACTTCGTAAAAAACAAATTGACACATTTTTATAGAAAAAGTGAAGGTTGGACCATTTCGATCAACTTTGATCTGTTTCGGGTCCTGAATGCTATTTAGAGTTGCACCTTAGGCGCACCCTTATTTAAAAAGTCGCATAGAAGCATTTTTTTTACTCCAAGGGATATATAGAAGCATTTCATAAAAAAATGTACATATTTTTATAAAAAAAGTGAAGATCGAACCTTTTAGGTCCACTTTGGACTATTTTCGGGACCTTAGGGGTAATTTGAGTTGCACCCTCATTTAAAAAGTCACACTCATACATAATTTTACTTCAATTGAAAAAATGGAAGCGTTTTGTAAAAAAAATTAACAAATTTTTATAGAAGAAGTGAAGGTCGAACCTTTTCGATCAACTTTGATCTGTTTTCAGGTCCTAAAGGCAATATAGAGTTGCACCTTAGGCGCACCCTCATTTAAAAAGTAGCACCCAAACATTTTTTTACTCCAATGGCTTCATAAAAGTGTTTAATAAAAAATGTGGGCACATTTTTATAGATGAAGTGAAGTTTGAAAACCTTGGATCCATTTTACTTTGTTTATAAGTCATCAGGGTATTTGGAGTTTCACCTTAGTTGCACCCTCATTTAAAAAGTCTCGTCCATATATTTTTTTACATCAAGTGACAAATAGAATCATTTTGTAAAAAAAAATTGACACATTTTTATATAAAAAGTAATGGTCGAACTCTTTTGATCAACTTTGATCTTTTTCGAGTCCTAAAGGCAATTTAGAGTTGCACCGTAGGCGCACCCTTATTCAAAAGGTCGCACCCAAGTATTTTTTTACTCCAAGGGCTATATAGAAGCGTTTAATAAAATAAAAAGAACATAGTTTTATAGAAGATGTGAAAGTCGAACCCTTTGGGTCGACTTTAGATTATTTTCGGGACCTCAGGGGTAATTTGAGTTGCACCTTAGTTGCATCTTCATTTAAAAAGTCGCATTCAATCATTTTTTCACTTCAAGTGACAAATAGAAGTGTTTCGTAACCCTTTCGGTCAACTTTGATATGTTTTCGGGTCCTGAAGGCTATATAGAATTGCACTTAGGCGCACCCTCATTTAAGAAGTAGTACCCAAACATTTTTTTACTCCACCGTTTTACAAAAGATATGGATATATTTTTATAGAAGAAGTGAAGTTTGATCCCTCTTGGATCAATTTTAGTCTATTTACGGGTTCTCAGAGCTATTTGGAGTAGCACCTTAGTTGTACCCCCATTTAAAAAGTCGCACTTATACATTTTTTTACTTAAAGAGACAAATAGAAGTATTTCGTAAAAAAAATGTACACATTTTTATTGAAGAAGGCTAAACCGAACCTTTCGATAAACTTTGATTTGTTTCGGGTCCTGAAGGTTATATAGAGTTGCATCTTAGGCGCACCCTCATTTAAAAAGTAGCACCTAAACATTTTTTTACTCCAAGGGCTAAATAAAAGTGTTTCATAAAAAAACATGGACACATTTTTATAGATGAAGTAAAGTTTGAACCTCTTGGATCTTTTTACTCATTTTCTGGGTAATCAGGGCTATTTGGAGTTGCACCTTAGTTGCACATTCCTTTAAAAAGTCGCAACCATACATTTTTTTACTTTAAGTGACAATAGAAACGTTTCGTAAAAAAAAGTGACACATTTTTATAGACGAAGTGAAGGTCGAACCTTTTCGGTCAACTTTGATATATTTTCGGGTCTTGAAGGCTATTTAAAGTTGCACCTTAGGCGCACCCTCATTTAAAAAGTAGCACCAAATCATATTTTTACTCCAAGGGCTATATAAAAGTGTTTAATGAAAAAATTTGGGAACATTTTTATAGAAGAGGTAAAGTTTGAACCCCTTGGATCCATTTTACTTTGTTTTTGGGTTATTTGGAGTTGCACCTTAGTTGCACCCTCATTTAAGAAGTCACACCCATACATTTTTTTACTTCAAGTGACAAATTGAATCGCTTCGTAAAAAAAAAATTGACACGTTTTAATAGAAAAAGTGAAGGTCGAACCCTTTCGATCAACTTTGATCTGTTTCGGGTTCTGAATGCTATTTAGAGTTGCACCTTAGGCGTATCCTTATTTAAAAAGTCGCAACCAAGCATTTTTTTACTCCAAGGGCTATATAGAAGCGTTTCATAAAAAAAATGTACATATTTTTATAGAAAAAGTGAAAGTCGAACCTCTTGGGTCCACTTTGGACTATTTTCGGGACCTCATGGGTAATTTGAGTCGCACCCTCAATTAAAAAGTCGCATCCATACATAATTTTACTTCAAATGACAAATAGAAGCGTTTCGTAAAATAAAAAATTGACAAATTTTTATAGAAGAAGTGAAGGTCGAACCTTTTCAGTCAACTTTGATTTGTTTTCAGGTCCTAAAGGCTATATAGAGTTGCACCTTTGGTGCACGGTAATTTAAAAAGTAGCACCCAAATATTTTTTTACTCCAATGGTTACATAAAAGACTTTCATAAAAAAAATATGGGCACATTTTTATAGAAGAAGTGAAGTTTGAAACCCTGGATCCATTTTACTTCATTTCTGGGTCATCAGGTTATTTGGAGTTTCACCTTAGTTGCACCCTCTTTTAAAAAGTCATACCATATATTTTTTTTACTTTAAGTGACAAATAGAATCATTTTGTAAAAAAAAATTGACACATTTTTGTAGAAAAAGTGAAGGTCGAACCCTTTCGATTAACTTTGATCTATTTTGAGTGCTAAAGGCTATTCAGAGTTGCACCTTAGGCGCACCCTTATTTAAATGGTCGCACCTAAGCCTTTTTTTACTCCAAGGGCTATATAGAAGTGTTTTATAAATAAAAATAAACATATTTTTATAGAAAAGGTGAAAGTCGAACCCCTTGGGTCCACTTGGGACTATTTTCAGGACCTCAGGGGTAATTTGAGTTGCACCTTAGTTGCATCATTGTTTAAAAATTCGCATTCAATCATTTTTTTTACTTCAAGTTACAAATAGATGCATTTCGTCAGTCAACTTTGATATGTTTTCGGGTGTTGAAGGTTATATAGAATTGCAACTTAGGCGCACCTGCATTTAAGAAGTAACACCCAAACATTTTTTTACTCCAAGGGATACCTAAAAGCGTTTCACAAAAAAAATGGTTATATTTTTATAAAAGAAGTGAAGTTTGATCCCCATTGGATGAATTTTAGTTTGTTTATGGGTTCTTAGAGCTATTTGGAGTTGCACCTTAGTTGCACTCTTATTTAAAAAGTCGCACTCATACATTTTTTTGCTTCAAGTGACAAATAGAAGTGTTTCGTAAAAAAAGTTTACACATTTTTATAGAAGAAGTGAAGGTCGAACCCTTTCAATCAACTTTGATCTGTTTCGGGTCCTGAAGGCTATATAGAGTTGCACCTTAGGCGCACCCTCAATTTAAAAGTAGCACTCAAGCAGTTTTTTACTCCAAGGGCGACATAAAAGTGTTTCATAAAAAAATATGGACACATTTTTATAGAAGAAGTGAAGTTTGAACCTCTTGGATCCATTTTACTCTGTTTCTGGGTTTTTAGGATTATTTGGAGTTGCTCCTTAGTTGCACCTTCATTGAAAAAGTCACACGCATACATTTTTTTACTTCAAGTGACAAATAGAAGCGTTTCGTAAAATTTTTTTACACATTTTTATAGAAGAAGCGACGGTCGAACCCTTTCGGTCAACTTTGATCTGTTTCAGGTCCTGAAGGCTATTTAGAGTTGCACCTTAGGCGCACCCTTATTTAAAAAGTCGCACCCAAGCGTTTTTTTAACTCAAAGGGCTATATAGAAGCGTCTCATAAAAAAAATGAACATATTTTTATAGAAGAAGTGAAATTCGAACCTCTTGGGTCCACTTTGGACTATTTTCGGGACCTCAGGGGTAATTTGTGTCGCTCCCCAAAATACCCCCTAAGAGTTAGGGATACTTTAGTTCGGACCGCCTTATCATACATCCCTTATGACCCATAAGGCATACATACTTACCACTTACCATCCTGTCAGAGTACACAAGTTATAGAAATAGCGGAAACGATTTGTTATAAAATACTCCTATCGTTCGGTTCAAGTCTGAACCGACAGAACACGTCCAAAATATGAAGTTTGGAGTGGGCAAATCCCACTCTCAACATACACAAAATAGCAGTATGATCTCTGTAATTCTCTTAACAAAAATCAAAATTGGGCCGCCTACCCTGTGATCCGTCATCCTGGTAGTGATCCATAGAGGGCTCCAGATCATATTATTCTTCATCTATCCGAGGCTCCGTACCACAAACGTCAAGTGGAATGCGTGCACTTGCTGAAGTCAATAATCGGCTGAGCATGGAATACTTAGTGATACACAAACTACTAACTAACAGTGAATAATATCATGAACATGTTTAAGCTTAGAGAATAACATTCGTAAAAGTAGTTACCAAAACCTTTTTCTTAACAGTATTCGCGTGAAAACAAAACCAAGTAAATCTTGTCATGTGATAATCATATTCTTGTGAGTTCTTGTGAATTCTTGCGGAAGTTGAGATTCCTTGTGAGCATGCGAGGATCTTAGAATGCATGATTACTTGTGAACTTGCGAGCTTGTGAACTTGTGAGCTTGTGAGACATGACTACTTGTGAGTCCATGTATAGTGGGATTCCTTGTGAGTTTGGAAATAATCTTAGAACTCATCACTTACCAACCCATAGTTTGGCCTTATCAATTCTTGTGAGACTTCTTTTTACCAAAAACCTTTCTTAAGAGCTTTATGAAATACCTTTCTTGTGAGAAATCATCGAATCATGCTAAACTTATGAACATAAGGTGCATATATAGTACTTGTGAATATCATGGTGAACTTAGAAAACTTGTAAACATGGCATCATATTCATAGAATTTCAATAGTAGTGATAGCTTACATCCCGTATACCAATCATCATCCAAATTAATCCAAGAACAACCTTAAACATAGTGTTTTGCCTTAAAATTAATAGCACAAGGTAGGTAGTAGAGTGTATCTACCTTTCAAAAAACCGGATCCCTACGGTTTATAGCTCGAGAGTACACCTTGGTAGCAAGATCCAAGCTTAGAAAGAAAGCTTGAAGCAAAAACTTGACTCCACTTGATCACTAGCACAAAGCCTAGAAGAACCAAAGCTCTTCTCCTTCTTTTCTCTCAACTTTTTCCCAAAAACTCTCTCTAGGGTTATAAGAACCCTAAGCCATGAAATTGGGCTATTTATAGCCAAAGGGAATGAGTTAAAGACTCATACACCCTTCAAAATATCTCAGAAGGTGGGTCATAGGCAAAAACAGTATGATCGGTCAACTGGTAGAGATGATCGGTCGACCGGTCAAAAATCATATCTCTGTTGAAAAACCCCATACAATTTTTTGTGCCTTCGGTCGACCGGTAAGGAGGTTCGATCGACCGGTTGCAAATTCGGTCGACCGGATTTGCTTGTTTTTCCCCTGTTTTGCCCTGTACTTTGTTCTTCTTCCCTTCCTTCTTCTTCCTCTTATACTGATTTTACTTTAAAACATTAAAGTTAATGTTTTTTAACCTTTTATTTCATTAACTTTAAGTTTTAAATTAAAATAAGGAAGTACCCCCCCATTTGAATCCAATAAAAATACTTCGAAATTCCAATTCTTCAAACTCAAAATCTGAATTTCCAGTTTTAGGCAAAACCCAATAAATCCGGTTCATCGTGACCTTTTCCATTGCTCGAAAACCATTCTAATCATATGAATAAAATCCCATAAAATTAACAAACCGAAGTTAACCTATAAACAACCATTACCGGGACTTTTTATCTCAAAATTTAAAAAATTACATTACATGATCACTATTCACCGCACTATTCACAGGCTATGAAAGTGAGATCCGGGGTTCTACAATTTGAGTTGCACCTTAGTTGCACATTCATTTAAAAAGTTACACCCATATATTTTTTTTACTTCAAGTGACAAATAGAAGTGTTTCGTAAAAAAAAATTGACATATTTTTATCAACGAAGTGAAGGTCAAACCCTTTCGATCAACTTTGATCTGTTTCGGGTCCTGAAGGCTATTTAGAATTGCACCTTAGGCGCACTATTATTAATTAAAAAGTCGCACCCAAGCATTTTTTTACTCCAAGGGCTATATAGAAGCGTTTCATAAAAAGAAATGGACATATTTTTATAAAAGAAGTGAAAGTTGAACCCCTTGGGTCCACTTCGGACTATTTTCGGGACCTCATGGGTAATTTGAGTTGTACCTTAGTTGCATACTCATTTAAAAAATCGCATTCAATCATTTTTTCATTTCAAGTGATAAATAGAAGCATTTCGTAACGCTTTAAGTCAACTTTGATATTTTTTTCCAGGTCCTAAAGGCTATATAAAATTGCACCTTAGGCGCACCCTCATTTAAAAAGTACCACCCAAGCATTTTTTTACTCCAAGGGATACTTAAAAGCGTTTCACAAAAAAAAAGGACATTTTTATAGAAGAAGTGAAGTTTGATCCCCCTTGGATCAATTTTAGTCTGTTTATGGGTTCTTAGAGTTATTTGGAGTTACACCTTAGTTGCACCCTCATTTAAAAAGTCGCACTCGTATATTTTTTTACTTCAAGTGACAAATAGAAGCGTTTCGTAAAAAAAATTGACACATTTTTATAGAAGAAGTGAAGGTCGAACCCTTTGGATCAACTTTGATCTATTTCGGGTCCTGAAGGCTATATAGAGTTGCACCTTAGGCACACCCTCATTTAAAAAGTAGCACCCAAGCATTTTTTTCTCCAAGTGCTACATAAAAGTGTTTCATAAAAAAATATGGGCACATTTTTATAGAAGAAGTGAAGTTTGAACCCCTTGGATCCATTTTACTTTGTTTCCGGGTAATCAGGGCTATTTGGAGTTGCACATTCATTTAAAAAGTTGCACCCATACATTATTTTTACTTCAAGTGACAAATAGAAGCGTTTCGTAAAAAAAAATTGACACATTTTTATCGAAGAAGTGAAAGTCGAACCCTTTTGATCAACTTTGATCTGTTTCGGGTCCTGAAGGCTATTTAGAGTTGCATCTTAGACGCACCCTTATTTAAAAAGCCGCACCCAAGTATTTTTTTACTCCAAGGGCTATATAGAAGCATTTTATAAAAAAATGGACATATTTTTATACAAGAAGTGAAAGTCGAACCTCTTGGGTCCACTTTTGGACTATTTTCAGGACCTCAGGGGTAATTTGGGTTGCACCTTAGCTGCACCCTCATTTAAAAAGTCGCTCCCATACATTTTTTTACTTCAAGTGACAAATAGAAGTGTTTCATAAAAGAAAATTGACACATTTTTATCGAAGAAGTGAAGGTTTCGATCAACTTTGATCTGTTTCGGGTCCTAAAGGCTATTTAGAGTTGCACCTTAGGCGCACCATTATTTAAAAAGTCACACTCAAGCTTTTTTTTACTCTAAGGGCTATATAGGAGCGTTTCATAAAAAAAAATAGACATATTTTTATAAAAGAAGGGAAAGTCAAACCCCTTGGATCTACTTTGGACTATTTTCGAGACATCTGGGGTAATATGAGTTGCATCTTAGTTGCATACTTATTGAAAAAGTCGCATTCAATCATTTTTTCACTTCAAGTGACAAATAGAAACGCTTTGTAAAAAAAATTGACACATTTTTATACAAGGAGTGAAGGTCGAACCATTTCGATCAACATTGATCTGTTTTCGGGCCCTGAAGGTTATATAGAGTTGCACCTTAGGTGCACCATCATTTAAAAAGTAGCACCTGAGCATTTTTTTACTCCAAGGGCTACATAAATGTATTTCATCAAAAAATATGGGCATATTTTTATAGTAGAAGTGAAGTTTGAACCACTTGGATCCATTTTTCTCTGTTTCCGGGTCATCAGGATTATTTGGAGTTGCACCTTAGTTGCATTATCTTTTAAAAAGTCGCATCCATACATTTTTTTTACTTCAAGTGACAAATAGAAGCGTTTCGTAAAAAAAATTAACACATTTTTATAGAAGAAGTGAAAGTCGAACCCTTTCGATCAACTTTGATTTGGTTCGGGTCCTGAAGGCTATTTAGAGTTGTATCTTAGGCGCATCCTTATTTAAAAAGTTGCACTCAAGCATTTTTTTACTCGAAGGGCTACATAGAAGCATTTCATTAAAAAAAATGAACATATTTTTATAGAAGAAGTGAAAATCGAACCCCTTGGGTCCACTTTGGACTATTTTCGAGACCTCTGGGGTGATTTGAGTTACACCTTAGATGCATCCTCATTTAAAAAATTGCACACAAACATTTTTTTAGTTGAAGGGATACTTAGAAGTTTTTCATCAAAAAATATGGGCACATTTTATTAAATTTAAGACTGAAATTTACCCATTTTATTTTATAAAAACATTTTTTAAATTTCTTAAAGTAGAAAAAAAATATGATTGCAACATGGTGCAACGTAAAAGAGCACTTACCATGGATATTTATAAAATTAGACAAAATGAGTTCTAATAAAAACTGGGTGCATGCTTTCCTGCCAGTTTGTTGAGATTGATATTAAATAGGCTCATCATTTCCCAGTTGGAAGATAAATCAAACATATGTCCAAAGTGGGAGGTCCTGGTTTCCAAATCTCACTCCCCCTTTGTGGCCAGCCCCGCATGGGTTTATGTGAACTTACCTGGTGTGGCAGGTTGTGGGCTCACTCCGCATTGTCACGCCCCGAAACCTATAAACAATAATACTAATATTTGTATAAATATCAAGGCGTGAACCAGAAACAAAATTCCAATATTAATGGAAATTAAAAATTTTAATACTCCATTAAACAGATTACCAGCATAATTAAAAGACTCAATAACATGAGTTCTCCTAAAAACTAAATCATCCAAATATTTCATATAGTTTACTCACACTCTAACGGGAAAGAAAACTTTAAGGCTGGTCTCACTTGCTCAAACGAGAGCAATTCATATTCTTTTTAATCACCACCTGAAAAGAAGAATTAACAAGGGTGAGCTCACAGCTCAACAAGATAATACACTATAATTTAAATGTATTAACAATTCATACGATAAGATGACTAATAAATTATGCATATTATTCAATTAAGTCTTTACTTATGGTTCAGTCCGGTTAATTGGTCTTACACAACTTACCCTATTGACCAAGAGAATCCTTGGGGTCTCACACAGCTTACCCTATCCCTTGGGTCTCACACAGTTTACCCATTTGAGAATTGAATGTCTTACACAACTCAACTCAATCCTCTGTTTCTGGGTAGTTACTTTACACCACCCTGAAACCATCATTATGTGGTACCCAACATCACCCTAGAATCAATTTAAGGAGGTCTTACACAACTTACTCCTTGAATGACCCTTAACCAATGTTAAAACAATGTTTATTGAATCACCATTATTTTAGAAGATGAATTTCAACTATTATGAAAATATAACAAGACATTAAATGACAGTTATAATAGTCATAATCATAATTCATAATTAAAATCTATAATGCTATAATTTACAATTTAATATCTAGGCAAGCATAACATACTTTATTTTAAAAGAAGTTTCAGCTGTGTTCCTACAACTGAAACTTTAGTTATAAATATCACATATTTATAACCCTATAAATTCTCAATCTCCCATGATAATGGGGTTCAGGGTTTCACAAACCCCCTAGGGCTTAAAAAAACCATTTTTTATGCTAGTGAGTTTAGTAAAACTCTTATACTAGCATAAATGAGCTTAGTGACTAACCAATTGGTTAGTAACCAATTAGTTAAATATGTTAGGGGTATCTTTCAACCACTCAACAAATTAACTAATACAATATAATTTAAGTTACCAACAAATTATTTAGTAACTAATTATTTAAATTTGTTAGAGGTATCTTTCAACCATCTAACAAACTAACTAATTAGTTATAAAGGAATCTCAACAAAACAATGTTCATACACTCAAACAATATATATACATTTAATTAAAGTATCTTAGGAAAATTAATGTGAAAAAACATCATTTTTCTCGTTTTTGACTTTCAACTAAGGTTTTGACCCACAAAATTATTGATTTTGAGAAAACTTTCTTCACAAAAGTTATAGATCTTTTCGAGCTTTTCGAAACGATATACTATCGGACCAAAATCGGACTTAATGTCCTAAAGTTATGAACCATATACCGAAACTGGGTAAATCTCACTTAAATTAATTCAATTCCGAAAATCACTAATTTTAATCTCCTAGATCTCTCATATTTTCTTCCCTAAAATCTAATATATTATTCTATCATCTATTAAAATCACTCGTAACATATTTAATAAATCAAAATAATACCTGTATAAAATATTTATCCGATCTATCATATTTTCATACACACAATCATTAATATAAGAAGAAAAACACATTAAATTTTTGTATGATCACAATACACCCTACATCTGAACTATAGAAATATTCACTTGCCTCTAGATCTAATTTTGAGAATAATGCAAGAAATATTCACTTAACTAGGTTCTTCACGGAATCCGACAGAATTCCAAACTCTACAGCCGGTTTCCTCATTTCATCCCAAAACGATCGTATCTCATTTCTCCTAATTTAGGTTTGGCAAAAATATGACTATTAGGTTAAACAATTCTATTTATATTAAATTCTATTTAGAGAATTACTAATATATCCCCACTAAGGCCTGTTTGTTTATAACCTAGATTTAATTAATTTAACTCATTAAATTAAATCATTGGGTTAGCCCTACCCCACCAAGGTTAGCCATATGATCAAACACCAAAATCAATTACCAAATTACTCTCAGGATGTAATTTACTAATTTACCCCTGAGTGTATTTAATTGAAATTGGGGTCACTACACGCACCCTCAGGGATTAGTCCTAACCCAAAGGGTTGGGGACACCCCGAGTTCCAAAAAAAAAAACAATTTCAATGATAGATAAGAATAAGATAGTTGAGATTCTCCTGGGGCTCTTCACATTCTATTTTAATATTTACCACTTGTGCCTAACATTCATAGTCTGCAACGTATTCTCCAACTATTCTTCATACATTTCAAAAAAAAAATAAAAATTTAAGGAGCACGAAACTCCACAGAGAAGATTAGTATTCTGTTCAATGGGTATCATCTTCATGGTATAACACAAAACTGTTCTACGGAATCCAAGGTCTCTCTCCAAGAACTGTCGAAAGGAGAGGTGAGGATCCCCTAAATCCAACAACTTGCGGAGAACTGAAGAATGTCGTCTTACCTACAGACATTAAAAAAATATTATGTAAGACACTTCACAAAATGTTAATCATTTAAAAATGGAATTTAGTCTAAATTAATGACTTACATATAAAATTATAACAACTAATAACAAATATTCTCTCAATACAATCAAGTGAAGAAGACTCAGTCGGATCAAGATGAAGTCGTATTTATAAAACTCGAAGCAGAACTCTCAATTGCTGAACAATCTTGATAAGATGCTTGTGAAACTAAAAAAGTTAAAATAGCATAAGCTCTCTGAACTTGGAAAAATCAGTCCTTCACTGAGTTTGAAGTTTACTCAATTCAGTCCCCTCATTTGGCCCAAGTCATGTTTTGAGTTTCTAAACCTTGGTTCACTAGAGGTTAGAGCACATAATTAATGTCATTTGAGAACATATCATGCGCAGTAAATGGGTTTTACACAGAGGTTAGAGCACATAATTAATGTCAGTCTGTATATCCTATAGTATTTATGAAATAAATTAATATGCACAAATTATATAGAAAATGTTACGGTGGCTACTTGACAAATTAAAAAAGCATATATATATGCTAAGCAAACATGTAATTTATTTCCCATTTATTGGAGGAGGCACATAGACTAGACTTGCAGAACAAGATTTCAAATAGTTGGGATAGGGCACTGATCAAGAAGAAAGACTGAAGGAGACTCACAGAGCAAAGAAAAAAAGTCTAATAGGAATTGGATGCTTTTTTTTACCAGCAGTTACCTGAGCTGCTTGGAGATCCCTACCGATGGCAGCTGATGGCACCAGTGTAAGATCAGCAGCCCCGTGAGAACATGAAAGATCATTAGTCTAACCATCTGAATTTTTATCATCTGCATGAAATAGGGGGTAGTAAGATAAGCTTACATACTTATGATCAGCCACATAGGTTTCACCAACCAACTAAAGGTGTATCTTGGAATATATCTGCAGGCACCATGAGAAAGTCAGGCTTTGCACTAAGAAGTAGTTGATATATCCGAGAGAAGTGATCTACTTGACATATTAATGAAACAATACACCTTTAGAACTTCAAAAATATTCAAATCTAGAGGGAATAGCAATATACAACCCTGAAGTTTTACACTCCTTGAATACTAACAAACCACATAATGGAGTTTGTCCCTGATTAAGTGGACAATAATATTTAAGATAATGGTTTACCTTCAGCGAGGTGACCAACACACAGACAAAGAATTAGTGTGGGAGCTAAGAGGCCCCCACAGTTATGACGGGTAGCATATGCGTGATGCCCCCAACAGTTACCTGAGCTGCTTGGAGATCCCTACCGACACACAGACAAAGACAAAGAAGCCATCCATCTACCTTTTCATACATGTGACACAAATGTCCACCATGAATATTTCTCATATTGCTTTAGGAAGTTTTAGAAGAATGCATCAAAACAGACACTTGAAACATTTTGATGGTTCCGGTTTGGCCAAAGAGATCCCCTAAGTTGGACCCATCTAATGGTGAGCCGAAGTCCACCTAGAGAGATGAACAAGTATTAAAGCATACATGTGCAAGCACTAAGGTGCACCCAACCCACCAACATGTGCAAGCATACATGTGTTTTGAACAGATCTAGTGTAGGAATTTACAAAAATAACTAAGGAGATAATTTCTAGATATTTATTGAGTCTCTAGGTCCAGATTTTCACAATTACATGTTATAGGCTCATGCCATCAAGAATCCTTGTTGCTTTCATTTCTATTTCTGCAGAAACAATTACAAAGAAAATTAAGCTTAGCAAGTTGAAAAAGTACAAAGCCAAAGAACTTATCAAAAAAGGCAACAAAATAACAGGAATAAAAAAACCAGGAAAAGGTGTAAATCCTTGTTGCTTCCTCTGAATCTCAATTATTCCCCACCACTCGCTTCACTCACATTTCTCACTTCCCTCATTTTATTGCTTCCCTCCTTAGTGCAGAGTGCACACACATACACCCATCAATGTATTACAATTATTAAAATAAAAATCAATTCTTTGATAAAAAGAAAGAAAGAAGATAGCTATTTCTTCCAAGAGCAATAGTCCGCTCCTTGGGTAAGGAGCATATTATTGCTCTCACTCTAACAAAGCCCCTTTTAACAGCGCATAACACTAAAAAAATATAGTACATTGATGGGTGTATCTGTAATTTTCCTATGACCAAAATCTGGAAGATCACATTACATACTAAATAAGATGATAAAACAAGCATCACATACAGTAGGGGCTTTATACTTTCCTAGAAGTCCCATTTGTTCCTGACATTTCAATTTAAAGTGTAAAAGCCGTACCCAAGCCATACATGGGTAATGCATTCATAAATAACTACAGATATTACAAAATCTATATGGTTCTCAATGAAAGAATACGGATGACTTGATTACCTAGACAAAGAGCTTTGATTTGGGGAACTTGAAGAAAGCCTGCCAAATTATTATGTGGCCTAGGGAGGAAAAGCAACCAAGAACAGATCGGAGAGCTAAAACCACACAATGGATTGAGCTGGGAGACAAGGGCATATAAACTTGCTTGCTCTGGTCAGTTAGCAGTGTCTTGACTGTAGTACTGGTCTAGGGTCTTTGCTGGTATACGGTGGAGAAGCTCACGGGGGGAAATTCGAAGCAGTGTCCACGCCAAATCAAGTGACTGGAAGTTGTTGCGGGTATCGTAGGCTCCTTGGGTCACAAATTTCCTCTCGAATTTGTCTAAGAACAATCATCAATTATACACTTCATAATAGGCAGTGAATGGCAATCCTAGAAAGGATAAAAGGTCATTTCCAAGCATTAAAAGACAGTTCTGTGTGCAGCTCAGCCAAAATTGAAAGTGACCCCAACTAGAGTTTTTACAGCGCATAACACTAAAAAAATATAGTAGAGAGTATTTACCATTATGCACCCTCTCCACAAAAAGAATGTTCTTCCACCAGTAGCAAATCCCATAGAGCAAGGCTGAAAGTGTATTAATAAAATGAGTAAATAGAACAAGGAATAGATACCCTATTTGACAGGACTTTCAATAATACCTGTAGTAGTCCTGGTTAGCTTTTTAAGGGGCAATGTCAGATAGCAGAATGCCCCACTTGGAGGATTCGTTTTTGAACCACAAGATCTCATTGTTCAGAGAAGCCAGAATGCCTAATATATGACTTCCATGTCCGAACAGAATAGAACATAAAAGAGACACGAGAATGAAGTACTGTTGAATGCATGTATAAAAGAGACATGAGAATGAAGTCATATACAGGTAATGCACAATTCCAGTATTAGAATTTGCTGCATTTCAAGCAACTTGAGAGTGATTAAGATAGATGATGCTTGATCTAGTCCACCAGATTATCTGTGATGGTATGCAACAGTTTATGTCGTACATATAATTTGGATATGCCCACAAAATTCAAATGATCAAACGGATTTAAACCTGTAGTGTAAACTGAAAAGATTCATGTTGTGTGATACGTGCAACAATTAAGAATTAAGTGGCCACTTATAAACAGGGGTAGCATCCTAACTGTGCAACATGAGACCAGACCATGTTCCATCTTTCAGAGTTGTGTATGCAGCCCACTACAACTTTCATCCAGAAGGAAGTCCCATGTGGGTGTGATGGTGATAATTCCACCCATTTAACTAACCTTGATCAGGTACTAACCACTATAAGTCACTAATAGGAGTAGTGTCCTATCCGTGAGAAATGAGACCAAAAGAAAAAAAATCTGTTATTTCTATCTATTTCTCCCCTCTGACTCTCATCTCTCTCCCTTGATCAGGTACTAACCATTTGTTAGTTGTTGGTTAGAGAACCATAGTCACGTAACACTCTCTCTCTCCTATCTCTCTTCCTCTTAATCACCATCTGTAATAGTAGATATAGCACAGAATATGTATTACAAATACAGAGTACAAAATATAAAATAATAGGTAAACAGACTGTATTCTGTCATGTCCCTATCTCCGCATATATGTTACCTGAGTATTCATATTCTTTAATTGAGTTTCCTTCTATAAAACTCAAACCCAAGGCTCGTGAAGACAACACATTTGACAATACGATTTTACTAATTTTAGGGGGGGAAATTCAATTATTTAGTTCTTCAAATCAATGAAATCACCCTAAATAACCAAAAACCAATATCACATCAAGAATCTAAATTGAAAGAACCAAAAAGTACTACCAAATATCAAATAAATGAGTTAGAATCCAAATGAGAAAGGCATGGCAGACCAAGTTGAGGAGCCCTAACCACTTTGTGAACAGCATGTGCACAACAACATCCACGCATTTTGTCAAGCATAACCTATCCTTGCCAATGACAATTATAAACGTCTCCTCCATTTTAATTTTGCAACCAACAGCCTTTTCAATAATGTGGATAACTTTCTCAGTGAAAAGTGCTTTTACATGTCTTTCTCTTGCAGGTACTCTTTCGAAGAAATCCTGAGACTTGCGATTTGCTCCAAGAGTAGAAGGGCACCCCTAAGAATGTGGCCCACACCACAAAAAATGTTAAAAGATGAAAGGAAATTAAAATAATAGGAGTAAACAGAGAAAGTAATAAGAACGTTAGTTCTCTCTATTGAATCCAATTCCAGAATTTTCCAGAATCCAGCAAAGGTGCCAAAATTTTCTCAAGCATGACATTCCTTTAAATGTTTCTAAAAGAGGCATAAGCATAGTAGCTCATCCATGACATTCCTTTAAATGTTTCTAAAAGAGGCATAAGCATAGTAGCTCATCCATGACAATTGTTATCAGTAGAAAATATTCTGAGAAGTCTGTAATTAGCCTCAAGCTTTATAGGAACTCCTGCCAGAAGGAACTGGCAGCTGCCTGAACCATTTTTAAACTTGGATCATTGCCTTTGCCTATTCATTACCTTCTTCAATATTTGCATAATTGCTTGACATTGGTATGGATTTCTCATGAAACTCGAGATACATAAAAGTAGCTGATAGAGCAACTTGTAGTCCATGCTCCATATGAGTATAGTTTGTCAGCAAAATCTTGGTTTCAGTAACTCTACTGCAGCATATTATTCTTGCTTCACACTTAACTTAGCAATATCACAGGTCTTCATTTTTCCATGATTCTATCTTATCAACTAGAATTCATGGAAGCTAGTGCAATATCCTTAAGAATGCTATCTACTACAAACGAATGGCTGATGCTACTTGGGACCCAAAGAACGATGCCTTGTCGTATCTGAGCCACGTAGCTTGCCTCAATTGCCTTCTGAGGGAAAAAGAAAAGAAAACCATTTATCCATACTGTGGAGATGGATTAAAGCTCAACCATAGCCAGAAGTTTTTATATATTTGGAATGTCTTTCTGACTTTTTCAAGAGTTATTCAGTGACCTAGTTTCGGATAAGCAGATGTAGAAGTTGATGTATGTATCTTAGTAATAGAAATTGGGAGGAGCCTCAAATATGCATCAAATAGCACCATTGAATTGAGCTAGGACCCCATTTTGATGAAGTCCTAGCACCACTCAACATTTCCAGACTATCAAGAGAGGAGATATTTGAGGTTTTAGTGATTGATCCAATGATGGGTGCAATTGAGTTGGACTGGAGAGACATTTTCCCTTATCTGAGATGGGTTCCTAATAAGAGCATGGAAACGAAGATCCAGCAAATGAATATGCGCAGGCAAGCAGTTATGAATGCCCTGATTATTTTAAGTTTTATCAAACGCTCCTAAGAGTTGGATATTAACCCAACACTTCTTAATTGGATCTTGCAACTTGCAAGGGAATTATTGTTTATTTACTCATAGAAGTTCAATATGGAGGAAAAATCAAAGAAATAGAGTATATTAACCCAACACATATATATTGACTATGGAGGAAAATATATGGCAGTAGATCAAAAAGCACCAGTCAATACATAGCCAACTTCAGAGAATAGGAAGTGCTAGACAATCAAATAAATCAGTCAATGGGGGAATCACTAGTGGCCTCTAATGAACCAAAAAAATGATGGATGCTAAATCATTTTAATTACCATCATTCATGTAACATTCAAACTATTTTAGAATTATAGATTTAAAATGCTAATGTGAAAAATCTGAAAGCATATAGAAGGTCACATATTCCTAATCAAATGATTGTGCTCAAAAGAAAAAAAAGATCATGAGGCAAGCATACCACTTCGTGGAGGAGAGAAGATCCAAGATGCTATTGCTTCTCAAGTTCTCCACTTAAATGGCTACTAGCCATTTAAGTGTTTAGTACCTACAAATAAACTAGCAAGATAAAGCTTTACGCTTCTCAATCGACACAAATATAAACATATTTAGATCTATGATTCATAGATGCCAAAGTGAAAAAAAAAAAAACTAGGGTTTCTACAACAAAAAATAGGAAGGCCTGAATACATTTTTTTTTCGATAAAGCAGCTCAATATATTAAATTTGGACAAAAAGGGATAGATGGAGAAAACACGGTAATGAATAGGAAGGCCTGAATACATTAAACGATTATATTATTAAAAAAATAGAGAAAACTCATATAGAAAATTTAAAATTAGGGTGTCTGCAGCTTCCGAATATGGGTAAATAGAAAATTAAGGTTCTAATTTTTTTTTTATCAATGAAATAATTGTTATCTCAGAACAGTGAAATCACCTTGCAAAGCTGATCAAGAATTGCATTATCTGTTGCTTGTTCTCTAGCTGTTTGCTCCACCTCTTTACATCTTTGCAATAATGATTCCCTGACCTATAGATTTCACTCAGCAAATAATTTTTCATTATGAACCAAAACCACATACACACGCACCCCCATAATACATAAGAAACACTAAATAATAACTTCAAATACCCTAGAAACACACTACATTTTAAAAACCTAATCATTAATTCAAACATCAAACCATTAGAATATACTTCAAGTCCAAACTTGTTAATTATGTACATCTGAATGATAAGAAATAAATTACCAAGTAATGAATTAAATAAGTAAAATTACATATGAGAAAAATCAAAGAAACTATGTAAAAGGTTTGGGCCAGGTAATAATATCCTCAAGTGTAATATATTCAAGTCTCTCTTCTCATTCATACAAATCTGAATAGATATTATAGACTTCATCTACGAGGACGCTATAGGAATCGACAGATGGTGTTGCATCTCTATTGACACGTCCGAATGCAACAGTCTTCCTCTTGAAATTTACCAATAAACAACGTGAGGATCTTAGGTCAACCGGAGACTCAGGGAGAAGTTAAGAATGTCGCATTGCCTAAAAACATTAAAAATATCTATGTGAGACACTTCACAAAATGTTAAGTCATTTAAATGCAATTCAGTCTAAATTAATGACTATTACATATAAAATTATAGCAGCTAATAACAAATATTCTATCAACACAACAAAAATGCATAAACAAGACCAATGCACATTCAAAATAGCCTCTTTGTAGTTTTTTTGCTTTCTACTAGTGAAGAAAACAACCTCTTTATAGATATAGAGAGACGATCAAATAATCTCGACATATCTCAAAATTTCAACATGGCTTTGGAGCCTAGCTTAATACTCCTACGAATATTACTCATTTTGTTGTCATCCCTCTCAAAGAAGTGGATGTTGATTAGATAATGACCAGTACAAAATTAAGTGGTGACAAATAACAAGCAGAGCCTGAAATTTGTATTTTTTAGTTAGATACAAGAAGTCATTCACAAATAAAAATGAGCGCAATGGAGAGTAACTCTACCCAATGATTTGGACATATGGAAAAATTACCAAATACAGTCCTAGTAAGAATGAAACACTTCGTGCAGGTTGAAAGCGCCTAATTCAAGTATGAAAAGCCAATAAAGACATTTACATGGGAAAGAAAGGTTTTTGAAATAGTGAAAAAAGATTTAATAACACACATTTTGATGGAGGCCTTTAATAAACTAGAATAGTGGTAGCAAGATGTATGTTTCCACCTCACCCCCTCTTTTCAAGGGATGTGTGTGGTGAAAGGCTCTAGTAGAGATTGAGGGCTGCGTATGTGTGTGTGTGTTGTGTACTTGTGTCTAGCTGTGTGTGTGACTGTTATAAAAAGAAAAGTTGGGATAAGGCCTTGGAAAAGGAGAGTATAGCTAATGGTCTAAATAAATTCTAAAAGCCCAAGCCTAGATCGAGCGGTTGCAATTAGTCCATATGACAAATCAAATTGTTGAAAGCAACTTATTTTTCTTTGGGTTATTAAGCTGAGTTAGGTTGACTATCATGCCCTACCATCACCCCTCAACCACTACTCTCAAGTATTTAGCTTAAGAAAATAGATAAGAATTTCATGTTTTAAATTGATAGTATTGCAATAGTTCTACCAATTAAACAACAGATTTTTTTCCTGGGTTCATGGACTATACTAGCTTAGCAAACTGGCATCTTAAACTAAGCAATGGTAGACTTGGTCCCTACTGTTGGAGGTCCACCCAAGCTTCTGTAGAATTCAAGCTGCAACACAGTCTCTGCTTTCTGGGAACAAAAAGGTCTCGCAACACAGTCCCAGCTTCTGTAGAATTTAATCTGCATCATCTCTTATTGAGACCCATCAAATGGCAAGTCCAACCAAGACATGACCATCCTTGGCCCTATGCCTCTACCTAGCTTTATAAAAAGGGTATTGATATTGTACTTGCACTATCAGTGATGGCCCTAAGGACCCAAGAAAGCGATGGATCGAGAGACTTGATTCATGTAGTCAAATTTCAATAAAGGTGGTAATGTTATCAAGCTCCTAAAATGACCCTTGCCTTCCCCTGAGTGGTATTTTCCTTCACTTGAAAATATCCATGTACGACCAAAAAACAAGATAAGAAAACCTAAATCAAGGATTTAAACAGATTGCTTTATCAACTCAAGATTCTGGCATAAACCTAAGGACTTCAGCTTGATGTAAAGAAGTGTCCATACAATTTCCTAAATGCTAAACATGCACCCACATTAGGACTCATAAATTAGTTCTATTTTTCTTCTAAAATTTGTATCTTAGATAAAATTAAAAATGAAAGAAGCTATATTTCCTACAACAGAAATACAAGCAGCAAATAAAGACGTCTTGACCCAATGAATAAATTACTGTTTAAATCAACACAGTGTGTCTGTGGTCATAAGATCTAATGACGGTTAATACTTAAGATTATATAATATTATATTACTTTTTCCCAATCCTTTGAAGATAGTACTCTGTACAAGAACAACTATAGACATGTAAATACATATAGTACTCTTAAGATTTGATTATAAAATGTGATCCATTTAATTAATAAAAATATTCGCAGAAGTGTTAGATGATGCAAAAATGTTTTAATGGTCAATGTTTCTTAATAAGAAAGGTCTGATGGTTACTATATTAGGAACCCTATTTTTCATCATAACCAAATGGCCAAGGTAAAGATACCCTTGCAACTGACTAAAAACAATGAAATCTATGAGGCAAAAACAGTTCTAACCAACCCATTACTAAAGTTGCATCCCAATTAAGTAATAATAAATATTATAAAAATATCAGTTGAAATTTTAGTATTTGGTATTTTTATTTCTCTATGAAACTATGGTGATGTGGGAATTGCAAGTAAAGGTAGCATGTCACTTACACAAGAACATGATCAGCAGGAACCAATTGTTACTCTATGGTTGGAAGGAAGGTTTGAAAGGATAAAACATCATCCTTTATGGACTTTCAAACATTTGCCTTTGAAATTTTTCTTACAATCATGTGCAGGATGATGAAGGGGCATATTTGTGTTCTATAGGAATCACTGAAGTTCTTAATGCAGATATGTTGATAGAAATAAGTGCTGATGATAGTGTATAAGTTACTCTTTTCCACATAGCAAAACAGATTAGAACACTGTATACCCAACTCACAATTAGCAAACTTATGATTTACTATACGTAGGAAATGAAAAGATTTTTGTAACGCACTATTGTGAACAGTATTAGAAAGATCACAAACCATGAAAGGCTCAAGATAAGTATATCATTCAGGCATGTGTATAGTTGTAAAGACTAAAGAAAACAACAGACTAAATATGTACCAGAAAACTTTTGGTGTTCCTTGTATTTTCAAGTGATATAGGAGCCCATCAAAACAACTTTGTAGTAAAAATAGGTTTTCCTATCGCGGACAATCTTGCAAAAACATCAAACATGGTTGCCTATCATTTGTTGGAGACATAAAAAAGATGACAATTTCATAAATGATCCTAAAAAGGTGAAGTTTTAACAAGTATATTCATAAAAAGTTGTTTTACTCGATTTAGTGGAGATAGCAATAGAGACTTAGCTATCTTATTCCTGTAAGCTTCAATATCATCCTACTTGCAAATACAATTTTATATTTAATTAATAACAGAAAATCAACTTTTAATATGTAACATCAGAAAAATTCGAAATTATCTCTATGTTATACTTGAGTGAATGGGATACTGCCAGACTCTCAATTCCAATACTCGATGTAACCGATAATAAATATCCCGCAATCCGTACTGTAAAATGCCAACATTTTTATAACAAATGAAACCAAAGAGAAATAAATGAGGGATGTAAAGACTTATTGAGGGTGTATCATTACTAATTTTCTTGTTGTGGTATGCTCGTCTCGAATTTACAAAACCACTCAGTAAAATTGTAAGCAAAGCCATCTTCCTGTTTTTTGCCTTCAAATACATACTCTAACCCCGCCATCTAAAAATACAATGCGTAGTGTCATGACTAATGAAGGTTATCTAATATCACTGGATAAAATAAAATAAAATTGTTTGTTACTTACAAGTGTACGCATTTCTGGTCCAACAATAATTCTGCGTGGTAACATGGAATGATGGATTATAACCTTCCTACGAAGGAGGTCAACCTCAACCAAAAACCAATGGTTTTCGTTCCGATTTACAGGTATCAACACCTATTAAAATACAAGTATAGAAATGTTACAATTGATTCCAATTGAATTCAAAAAAAAAATAAAAAATTGTTAAACATACGAAGACCAATAAAAAGTGTACCCTATTACTCTGATAGATGTTAAACCCACCGGAATTTGCGTGAACAGGGGTACCAGAAGCAAATTTCCTCTCCCTCACACATTTCTGCATGAATTGGTCATCAAGTAATCGCAGATACGCATCAACAACCTACAAAAAAAAGATAATGAGTTATAATTTCTAACTAGAGTTACAAGTTATTTAACATTTATTGTTAATGGACTCACCATATCATCCAACAAACCACCGGGCTTTAATGTACTAAAAGCAGCTCGATCAACAAATGCCCCATCTATGCATATAACGATTTCACTGCATTTTTAAGACAAAAATCAATGGATTATAGCCCTAGGGATATTATGGTTTAAGCTATAAGTCATATTATCAGCTTACCTCTTATTATGAATACCATCACACTGTTGAGTATCATCAACAAAAACTTTTTCGGAAGCAGTTAGGCCCGGAAAGAAATAAGGTCGTTCTAGGTTTCGAGTAAGGGCTCCAATCGATTTTCGCAACATAATCCTCTGATAGGTTGGCAGCTCATCGGCATATGACTTCTAGGACTTTGTTTGATGTTTTTTACTCTTAACCCTGCTATTTATTACAACCGGTTTTGCCACAGTGCTACTTATATTGTTCCTCTTTTTTGAGTTGGTTGTGAAGAACAATGATCGCCTAACAGTGCCTATTGCTTCATTCATTTTGACAGAAACATCTAGATTCATTTGCATGGAAACTTTCACATTCATTTAGACAACACCTAATGAGTGCACACAACATATCTTGGTACTCAAATTGTTAGCACATGAATCTGAAAATAAAAAACTATAAATTTGCATACTAGGTGTCGCAGGACTTTCTTTCACAGGACTTTCAGAAAAATATAGACTCTATAGATCTCTTATGTACGCCTACTTGTTGAGTTGAGGTTTCTTTTTTATCTAGCCGCTCTCGGAGGGTTTCGATAATATTGTCTTGGTTAGTAATCTTCTGGGAAAGCTTCTCAACAACACAAGCCATCTGGGTATCGTGCAACTTCCTTTGTGATGTCTTTCTCAACTTCAAAACGCCAAGCTGCATGCTCATCAACAATGCCCTGCAACTCTGACAATTTCTCCAACGAATTTGATAAAATTTCAGCAAGGTCATGATGCTACTCCCAAGTGAAAAAGAATAATGTTAGTTATAGTTCGCTAAGGTGCATTAAATAAAATATTTAAAGTTCATTAAGGTGCATCAACTAAAATAGAGGTGCATACCTGCGGATGCTCAGCTTTCTCTCTAAAATCTACCTTAGGCATGGATTTAGAAGGCACCAACAATGGGTGGCCATCGCCATTGCCTCTTTCATCCGACTTTGTAGCTATATCGTGAGGGAGGATCTGCAATAACATTTTAAATTCAAATAAAATAAAAAATTGGTTATGATAATATGAATACTAATGTGACGAGAATCACCCCCTTAACCGCATCCTTGACCACATCCTTAAGAAGCCTTTTCAATAGCCGCTTCACTTCCTTCTCTTGTTCTTCTAAAAGGGTAGGATGGAGGTATAACACCACCTCTTTAGGTTCATTGAGATTTTTTTCCCTTATACTAATCATTTCTTTAATCCAACTTAAAAACCGAGGGATATGTTGTGTCAGCAACCTCTTTCCACCCTCGTTTATTGGCCCCACGTGCTCCATGTACCAATACTAGTAATAAAAAAATGATATAAAAAATAATTTTAGGATTTAATGCTTGTAAATAAATGTTGTAATGATTAAAAAATGGGACGAAACATACCTGCAAAAACACAACAAAACCCCCCACATTAGAAACTTTTTCATTCTTCACTTTGCAGATGGCCTCAACAAGTGTGGTGTGTGCAAATTCGCCCCAGGCAATCTTTTTAACACTTTTCATGTCAAGAAAAGTATGTAGATACTTCTCTGACACGTATTGTTTTGTGTGACGGACAAACAACGTGCATAGTGCATAGAGGATGAATGTCCTTTGGAAGCCCTCACCGTTGTCATCTACTTTCAACATCTTTTCCAAGGTCGCCTTGTAAATATAACCTCCTTTAACTTGATAATGATCGCATAACTCTCTAATTGACTCCTTGTTTCCCTCCAAAATCATTTGACTACCAACCACCCGCAAGCCGAAACACAATACCATATTTTATAAGAGATAAGGGTACTACTGTATCGTCCACCATCATTGCACCACTTTCAGGAGAGTAGTGCCCCACAACAAAGTCGATAATATGGTGTCTCAAATGAATCTTCTCATGGATTTGCAACAATGGACCTAGGCCAATGCGGCAAATATCATCTTTTTGTTCATTTGAAAATTCTTTTACGACATTATAAAATGCGGACGGTGAACACCTATCTAACATTTTCGCTAACCTTCCACCATGAACAGTAACAAATTAGAGCATATAAAGAACAGAGGCATGAATATAAAAAACATTTCATGTGGACAAAAGCTATAATTTTGTATTTACAATAAGGAAAAAATTTAACGAAAAAAATACAAAAGCATGGACATCACAAATCAAGAAATGTGAAGTATCATACCATCCCTGAGGTGGAAACGACTAAGCTATAGAGGCCATAGAGTAAATAAAACCATGAGTGCAACATGGTGCACGATGATGCAATGAATGTGCAACTTCAAAGAGCGCTAAACAATGAAATTGATAAAATATGTATAGATGTGGGTTAACCCTTGAATTTAAACCTAAAATATATATAGCCCCTTTATTTGATAAAATGAGCTATATTTGATAAAATCGGTTTTACCCTAAGCTTCCACCGTTAAGAAAACCAAATGAGAGTAATGCCTCAAAAGCATTCTAGTAGTTAAACGCTGTCTATGTATAAGGAACATCTAAAAACATAATTTACAAACCAAATTGCTTACTTGGCACAAACAACCCCAATTTCAGAGTCACACAGGTATGAATGTGGACAATAAGCGGAATAAAATTAATAGTAACGGTATTTTTTATTGGAAGGCATGGGAGTGAACAATCCTTTTAAATGAAAAAATGTATATACAATGACTGGATGAGAAATATTGATTTGAGTAAATATGAAATGTCAAAACATCTCGAATCTTGTTTTAATGATATGCTAGTGTTTAACATAGTAATAAATAGTTAGTTAAATGTAACTAATAGTACTTAACTTTATTATTAGAAGGTAAGTGTAACGAACCCTCTGTTTTTTCGAAAATTTTATAAAAACTAATAGCAGGTTTTAAAAAAATTTAACTAGTGGAGCGTACTATTGTTCTTCTTGAATCACCCCTTGGGTGCACACACATTTACTCTCTGTTTTTTAGAAATATTTTTAAGAACAAATCACAGGGGTTAAAAAAATTTAACCCATGGAGCAAACTATTGTTCTTCATTAAATCGTAATATTCTTTTGAGGTCCACCTAGCAAAAATGAGATCGAATCACAGCCAATTGTGACTGAACTTGGGGAGAGTTCAATCTCACTCACGGGCTGACACAGGTCACTTGCAATGCCTAATAACTATAGTTAAGATTAACTAACCCTTTGGGTTAAGCAATAAAACTTTGTTTTTCAAAAAAAAATGTTTAACTTTACTTAAGAAATAGAATTATAAAAAAAATACAATGCTGAAGAGTTAGAAATTCTTAACCAGAATTAAATAATTTATTTATAGTAATTGTGCATGGTTAAGTTTCATAACCCTTACCTTTTTAACTTCCCTTAAATGTGGCTAATATTTAATAACCCTTAAGGTTCAACGATCTAACATAGGTAGAGGGTTAATTAATTTTTATAATGTTACAACAATTTCACATTTAAAAAAAATATATATATATGTACAAAATGTTAACCTTAAGAGTTAAGAAGTCATGAAAAAGTTAAATAATTATTTAATAGAGAATAAATGTGGTTAAGATGCAAATAGCCTAAGAGTTTAAAGAATTATCATTTGTATTTAGGAAAGAGAGTAACCCTTTGAGTTAAAATTTGTAACCAGAGTTAAATAATTTGATAATATTAATTGTGGCAAAGATTCATAATCCTTATATTTTAACACCATTTAAATGTTGTTAAGATTTATTAACCCATATGGTTCAACGATCTAACATTGGTTATTTTAAGGAAGGAAAATAATCACCTCCTCAGTCGGTGACACGAGGAGGGGCGTCTCGACTCCCATTTTCTTGCCATGTGTCCCCCTTCTAACCCCATTTAGGGTTCACCCATCTACCCTTGGTTTTAAAAAAAATAAAATTAAGAAAAATTAACTAATGGGTTAAAAAAAACTATCCCGAGTTAATGGGAGTTGAAGGGAAGGCTATGTGAGCGCGAGGAGGAATATTCCCCTCCTCGGCCGACGAGGGGACTATTGCTCTTTAAAAATATATATATATAGAATACCTTAATTGAAAGTGTTAAGAATTCGTAATTAGAGTTAACCAGTTTTTTTAACATTAAGGGTACAACAATCAAACATTGGTATTTAGAAAAAAATATATTAAAAAAATTAAACCAAAGAGTTGAAATTTAGTAAATAAATTTTAAACATAAATATTTAAGGAAAAATATTAAAATATTATTAACCCTAAGAGTTATAAATTTGAAACCGGAGTTCTAAAAAAATAGTAATAATTACAGGGAAAAAAATATCTAACATTGGGTTGTAAAAAAATTGTTAGAAAATATTGACCCGCAGAGTGTAAATATTTTTTTGATATTTTATAATGGTTTAATATATTTTTATAAAAACCAAGGTTTTGTTGTTAAACCCTTAAGACCTAAGGTTAGTGAAGTTTAACCACATTTAATAGGGACAAAATACCCAAAACAATATAAGAAACCCCAATCATATCCCCATCTTCTTCAACACAATGTGTAACGTCCTACAACTATAACTCTTTAACATAAATTTTATTTATTTGATTATTTCATGACAAATCAACAAAGGATATGATAAAAGAAATGTTAAAAATCAAATCATTATCGAAATTACATCAATGTTAATGATTTCAAGTGAATCGTCTTCGTCTAATTGCATACCATTTTTAAATTTTTTTTTTGTAATTTGGTAGACTTTCTCTGGTATTTAATGAACGCATGAGCAAGCCATTCTCAAATTAATTGAGAGTGTAAAAGGAACGTTGGATTCAGATTAAAGGATTGTAAAGAAAGAGAGAAGGCTGTTGATTTATTTAAAAAAAAAACAGAATATATGGAAAACCCAAACCATCTTCTAAGAAAAACAGAATATAGGCCATTGATTGTGAAGGAATGCAACGCATGAGAAGAGGGAAAAAAAAATTGGAATTGAACATATTATAAATACATAATTCGAACCTGATTAACAAGCTGATGAGGTTGAAGAAGAGTAACAGCAACTGACCGTGCCCTAGAACTAGAACTCCTCGGTAGAGATTGCTTCTTTGAACCTGGATCCGAGTATATGGGAGAAGTGGATCAACGTCTCCGTCTCCGTCCCCGTTGCTCTTCATTTGATCTTTGCAGATGTTCCAGTGATTTATATATTGAGAAGTTGGAGTGAGTCCACTTCCATAGGAGAAGAAGAGTCCTTTTTTCCCAACTCTCTCTCTTTCACTTAAACATATCATTTTCCAACTTTGAAAACTCAAAATTTTGGCACGGTTCTTCAGTTTTTCATGCTGTTCTGGTGACTTGCTACTGCCGGTAACCAATTAGAATCGTGGCCAGATGAACAGCCATGATTCTAAGGTACTTAAGCTTTCCATACACTAGGGGTATTGAAGTGTTACTCATCTCAACAAATGCCAAACTAATCCCCTAACCCCCATGAGACCCACACCACAAGCCCCATGAGGTGTTAAGAGAGGGACTCGAACAACCAACCTCCGAGTTTACGTTTCGCCGACCATTGAGCTACTCCTCATGGGTGTAAAATGCTAGGATGAAAGAATAAAAATTCAAGAGTGTGCCACATAGGCTCCAATTGCTATTAAATATTTAGATACATACATATATATATATATATATATATATATATATATATATATATAATTCAAAAATAAAGATAATAACGCATTTTGCCTTCCCTCCACATCCGACACGTGGCGATAAAATGGGGGAGAAGTCATTTCATTTTCTCCCAATGATTTTGACTTCTCCCCACTTGATATCTCTCACCTTTTAATCGCCACATGTCGGATGTGGAGGGAAGGCAAAACGATTTTGATCTTGCGAGAGCAAGACCAATCCGATCCCCATTTAGTGAGGTAATAAATATGGAAACCGTCTCCCTTAGCCCACGCAACAGTTCCATGGCCATAACAACCGCACCACTAAGGATCCAAGAGAAGTCTTCATCAAAATGGGATCCATTCACTGGAACGCTAGGACTATTGTTAATGTCATATTACCATTCAAATATGTTACTATGTCAGCCAACAAATGTTGAAGCCCACAATCTTACAACCCAAGCTCTTAAAAATTTGGGCTATTGGTGCTCAAGATCTTCATGAGATTTTATTTGTAATTCACCTGCAGATCCCTTGCAATTGAAATGTTTTTTGAGCACCAAAGAAACAAACCAAAAATGAAAATAGAACTCAGATTAAGCCGGCTATGAGGATGATCAAGAAGGAAGTAAGAGACATTGATTATGATAAATTTAACATCTTCCAGACATATCAAGCTGGCTATATAACAGAAAAGAACCCATATGGATTCGCGGTTGGTTTGCCATGCTCCAATTATTTCCCTGTTCTGGATTAATTTTCCCAAACCCCATTCTAGCAAAGCATCGACATTTGACAATGAATTATAAATACCTTTTTCTTCAACATAAACAGGATAGTATATAAAACCAAGGTTAGGGGAAAAGAGGTTTTCTTAATATTCGAAAAGAAAAGGACACTGGATGCAGTACCATGCCAGCTGCAACCGCTTCTCCATGGAGCCACTAGCCGCAGTAGCCAAACCAAGTTTTTATTGCCTTAAAAAGACGTGGATAACTTGATCAAAGACGGCAATGATGAAGGAAATGTTATTCTAAAATCAATATAGATGAAGACGGTCCCACTAAGAAGACCACACCTATAGGATGACCAACTTACAAAGCAATCTTATTGGAGGTGGCCCCGTTAACCACGGAATGCCTGGCGAGTTGGATATCTTTGATAATCGTCACCCTCTTCGCAAGGATAGCATTCAGGTTGGTGTCTTCAAATAGACCCACAAGATATTCTTCAGTAGCCTTGTGAAGCCTTTGTAAACTGTCTAGGAGATGAAACAGAGGTTTAATTAAATGTTCTATATCCAAAACGTGTCCACCCTCAAGAGTTGCATCCCTTCCCAGTAAACGGAAGGGATCGTAGGATATAAAGACACTCTTAGGGCTCATTTGGATAGATTTCTTAGAAAAGAAAAATAGTTCCTCAAGAGTTACTTTGTAGGAAGTAACTCCTGAGGAAGTTTGCCAAAGTCATTCGAAGGAGAAAATAGCGTTTGGTTTGCACTTTCAAAAAGTGACTTTAAAAAACCCAAAAGTCAAATTTGCATTTGGTTTGCACTTACAAGAAGTAACTTCAAAAAGTTTTATATATAATATAAAATTGATATATGGTTATTTTCATATATCAACTCTTGTTTTACAAAAATATGTTTTACACTTGTGCATGTAGACATATACATGGTTCTACACCTAGTATTCATGATTTATAGCATGTAGAAAAAATCTAAAACATGGGGCAATAAATTGTCATGAAAATGTGAAAATACATGTTTCATGCAAATTCCCATTTGCATCATAAACCAGACCAAATCCATGGCCTTTGTCAAGAGCCCATTATGGATATATCCGGAAATCATGGAGTTCCAAGATACTTCGTCCCTCCTCTCAGACATTTTAGCAAAGATTTTCTCAGTCATCCATCTCCATCTCTCTCTGCACTTCCCGTAGCAAGAAAGAAGCACATTCTCAACAACACTATCATTTAGCACTAGAGCATGAACCTAGTGTAGCTTGAGAAGTGAAATTGATGACACAGCAGCAAGAATGTTTATGAAGGTTACTCTGTTCAATCTCCAGCCAACTTGCATCATATTGAAGAAATGCTCCATAGCTTTGGATATTGAAGCCTCTAAATCAGCTAATGCCCCAATCATAAAATTCTATGAAACTTGATCGCACTCCGACATCAAAGATACCAAATCTTTACCATTAAGCACCACATTTTGCATACATGTTAATCAACCCATTTCCAATTGCAACCTTCACATAATTCAGGCAAGTTCTGAGTACAAATGCATGAACCTCTCTACCTTTCCTCCTTTCTTCCAACACTGTAAACTCAGCAAAAGCATTGAGCCGGACCACATAAGAATCACAAATTATTCCAAGTCCCTCGTCTCCCAGAAAACCTCAGTTGCTGTTTCTCCTTGCTTTTGCCTCACCAACCTAACCATGAGCCCATTCAAGGAACCACATTCCTCTCCCCCATCTACTCAAAAATCCTCTCAGCATTATCAGGTAAGCAAAACTTAGCGAATCCACTAATCAAAGCACTACTTACATATAGATTTCTAAAGAATCCAGATTTCTCAACACTGGCAAGCATTTGTTGAAGCAAACATAAACCGGAATCAATGGAAGAAGAAAGAGTGGCAGATATCAAACTTGCAAAAGTATACTCATTAGGTTTAAAAGTGAACCCCAAATCCTACCATTGCATTTCCGATTAAATCTAAAATGCAGAAAAAACATATCCTCTTTGAGAATAAACTGAAATAATAAAATTCCAAGATATTGAATTTCTTACTTGTATCCCATCGAACACCTGCTGAGCATAAACTGAAGAACCCACAAAACAACTCCCATGCACCGATATTAGCACATTACAGTCTAACAATATCTGAAGTATATTGGGTTTTCGAAACTAAACCATGAATTTGCATCCCGAAACTAAGCAAGTCCTGCCCAGAGTCTTGGCAAGCGGAGAGTGCACTACCAAGTGCATAGTGAGTTGGGAAAAAATCCCGTATGAATCATTTAGCAGAAAAGAGCACATGCTTTATCAGGCATGCCATGCTTGGCATAGCCAAAAATCAAGCAGTCCATGTTATGGAATTTCTCTCAGCCATTTCGTCACCCATGCTTGGCATAGCCAAAAATCAAGCAGTCCATGTTATGGCATTTCTCTCAGCCATTTCTTCAAACACTTTGTGAGTATCCACCGAATTACCTGTCCTAACATATACATTGATCAGTAAGCTGGACTAGAAGAAATCGCCGACAACCGGTTCTTGAATGAAGCTTTTAGCATCTTCAAAAGTACAAGAACTCTCACATCGATGAACAAGATACTCAAATTTCAGAACACGAAACGAGTCATGATCAGTTGTTTTAGATGGAATTGGCATGGAGTTTCGACACTATATCGAGATTGGTTATACTAGTCTATGAACTGCTGCAATGGAATCAGTTAAGAAGACAATTTTACTAAATGCTGATTAGGGTTTTTATATTTGAAGATAACAAGATCCTCAGCTAGAACAAGAGAAGCAGTGGAAATACAGAACACAAGCAGAGGAGGGGGCAGACCACGAGCGAACAATAAGAAGAAAAAAACCGTAAACCCCTTTTATACGATCGTTCCCGCAATACACCGTCAACTTCTTGCGGAAGTTGATATGTCGACTTCCCGTGGAAGTAACGAGGACCCTGCTTCCCAGGGAAGTAGATATTCTAACTTTCACTGATTTCCTACTTTTCAGGAGGTTAACATGATATTGGTAAACCAAACACAAAAATGCCCGACTTTTGACTTCCCTGAACCCAGAAGTCGTAAAAGTCACTGGGTAAGTCTATCCAAACACTACCTTAAATTGAAATCGAGAATCACATATAAATGATTTGTAACTGCTGTGTCCACTATCAAGAGTTGCGTCCCGTCCTAAGACTCTTAATTAGGTATAATAGATGTGTTTAGAGAAGGTTGGAAGACGGAAGGTATCATAACCGTGCTACGTTTTGGTACTTAAGAATTTGGAAAATGAAAGATTTAAAGGTTTTTATAGCTTGTGTTTTCAAAGTTAAGATGGAAGGTTTCAAAAAATCAGAACCGATGCAATGCTTTGGGTCCTTAGAAAGATGGAAAATGAAAGGAAATCAAAACCGATGCTATGTTTTGAGTCTTCAGAAAGTTGGAAAATGAAACAGTTTGGAACTTTCAAAGAGATGCAATGCTTTTGATGGACATGTCTCTTTACTCTCCCTCTCTTACCCTCTTGAACGGACACGTCCCTGCACGTCACCCAACTGTTTGAAAAGTTACCGAAGAGAAAGGGATGCAACCCTTTACCCACCTCTCCACTTTGAGAATTCTGAGTTTTCTGATTGACACGTGTCATAGGATGGTAGTCCTACATAGCAGAATGAGAGAATACATTATGGCATAGTATTAAGTAATAGATTAGTAAGAGTTTGGCCGGTTTGGACCAACCAACCTTGACCGGGTTGATCCCGGTTTTAAAATCTTGGTTTGAGGAATCATTTTCCAAACTCGAATAGGCACTTGAATGACTTAGTTTTAAAAGGAGCACTCATATGCCATATTGCAAGAACATGGGTAATCATATGCAAAACCTCCTTTTTCTTTTTGGTCAAGCATTGTAAGAGATTAAATGCAATGAATGACTTAGTTTTAAAAGAAGCACTCATATGCCATATTGCAAGAACATGGGTCATATGCAAAAACTCCTTTTTTCTTTGGTCAAGCAGTGTAAGAGATTAAATGCAATGTCATGGATCAAATGGTCACGGGAAGTTATTGTTTTGACTTTTGTCTATTTCATAACAGTTATTGGCCACTATTATCGTTACAAAGGCCTTTGTAATGGTAAACCCTAAATCAACTACTTTCTGAAGCTAAAAAGCGGATTTTGCATCATTAGGTGAGGGGACATATGATATCATATATCCATGTTCATGGTTAAGTTAAAATTATGATCAGGAAAAGAGATCTTACTACCCTATAAAAAAAATTAAATAAGCATTTTGATTTAGAAAATTCATCTACCACTCTGAAAGTCTTGGAATGCTGGTTCGACGTTTGGGCAGCTCCCAACCATTTTTGGATGAGCTGAAATACTTGTTTGTCATGTAACAATCCCCGGTGGGTAGCACCAACTCCCACTCTTTCTGTTGCTGCAAATCCATCAGCCTGTGCTTGGAACAGTGGAATTACAAGGAGATATCATATTATAGTAGAAAATTTAAGACCATCAGGTAAAGGAAATATAAGATGATAACCTTTTAAGTTTACGAACTAGTGATCGAGCCTAAATAATTTTAATTTTCTGGTTATAGGGAAAACCGACTTGTCGGCTAATAGTATAAAAAACTTCAAACCTGTCTGATTATGTTGAAAAGTGTCCTATTGTGGCTCTGATGTGGGACTCAACACTGTTACATTTTGTTTCCTTGGATAGAATTGATGGTAATTCACACTGTTAAATTCTGAATTCTTCATCGTTGAAGTACAGAAAGTAACACCACCCCAACTCTATTTATTATGTGACCGAATTCTAGCATGCCGTTGATTGTATCTCCACAATGTGATACAAAGCATGTAGCATTTTCGAATGAATGACGCCTAGAACAAGCCAATTTGCTCTTCATATATCCAGTGCAGTGAGCACCAAGAGTTGCACATGTCGATTATATCCGACTTGAAAAGAAACCAATAAAACTTAAAACTAGAGAAGAATGACCCCTTAAGAATAAGCCCAATAGTCTTTTTACACAACCATGAAGACATGGTTTTTATAACCAGCCCGAGCTCGTTTTGAAAATGCTTCCGGCAAGTCTGAGCTCATTTTCCGGCAAGGCAACTACCATGTCTGTGTGAAAATCTCTCTCGACCTTCGATTGAGAGATTCTCGTTGATCAGATTCGGAAGAAATTGGTAGTGCTGGTTCTCTTCCTCAAAACAGGGAACCTAAAAACTATTAGCATCATGTCTTCATGGATAAGAGAGCTCGTTTGTTCAATGTGGAGACTAAGTCTTTGGATCTCCAAGAGGTATTTTTGAGTGAGGGTAGATTGATTAAGATAATAGAGAGGGGGATAAGGCGTTCTCTCAACATTCTCTGGCTTCCGGAGGATGCCATTCAGTGGATGAGGATAACTAATGGTGAATGCCTTGAAGAGAAACAGGGGTACCTAGTTAGAAAATTCAAAGGAAGGCTATGCACCTTATAGGAGGGAAAAATCAAACGCAAGAGGTAAGTTTCTGGTGTTCCTGTCGTTCAAGGGATCCAGAGTCGAAGATAGGATAACCATACCAAAGGGCCCCGGGAGTTCAGGATGGAAGGCTCTACAAGCTTCTTTACTGGTCTTTACTCCGCAAAATCAACTATTATGGCATTAATGGAGAGAGCCAACCTGCGAATGTGTTCATGCTAAGAACACACCAAGATGAGATTTTTGAGGACAGCCTGAAGGAAGGCATCAGAAGTCATGTGGTGAAGGTCAGGGGATCCAGCAAAGTTGGGGTGGATTTAGATGTAGGTGCAATTTCGAATATGAGTAGACGCAGTGGTGTAGTCCAGGATTGGAGGATGCCGGGGATAAAGTCGCACAAATCATGACTTGAAAGTGCGGAAGATCTAGGCATGAAAAAGCTCCAGGTGTTTTGTGATTCTCAACTCGTCGTGAATCAGCTTAATGGTGTCTACGAGTGTCGAAATGATAGAATGTGTTGGTATGCTACCCTCCTCCGAGCTCATTGTGAAACTTTCGACATCATAGAAATCACGCATATTCCTGGTAGCCTCAAGGTTACAACCTTGGGTACCCTTAATAATTTTGACAATAACATAATAATGGAATGACAACTGTGGTACTAAGGATTCTTTTAAGTGCTTTGTTAAAATACAGATTATGAGAGCATTAGCAAATCTCTCAAGGCATAAAGAATGGAAATCATTCAAGGCAAATCAAAGTGGATCTATTTAAGCAAGTCATCAAAAAGAATGATCAACTCAAGCTATTAGATCTTAGTAAAAGATGGAGATTCAAGATCATACCTAAAGTCCAAGTTGGATCACAAACAAGAAAAGAAGATCTTGCAATCAAATCCAAATCTAAAGATCCAAGATCAAGTTGAGAAGAAGAGAGGAAGAATATGAGGTTTCAGAATGAGTTTAGGGACTTTTAGAATCTAGTCCTATGACCGAAACCATTACGTATCAGCCATAACGCTCGTTACGCAACGGTTTCGGTGTTAAGGTTTTGTTTCAGGATAAACGGGTAAAGGTATGGTATCTGGTATTTGAGGCCACCGAAACCATTACGTAATGTTTTCGGCGATTTTTTAAACCATGATTGCAAGTGTATACAAGAAGGAAGAAAGATACTCATCAGCTCCACTAAGAATCCTCTTCGGATCTAGGTAATATCTTTCCTTCTAGTTCTAATGTTGACTCTGATTTACCCATTGCTATTAGGAAATGTATTAGGTCTTGTACTCAACATCCCATTGCTAATTTTGTTTCCTATCATGCATTGTCTAATTCGTATTGTGCAGTTGCATTGGCATTCTTGTCACGCCTCAAAACCTACACATAATTCATCTCATATTTGTGCAAATTCCAAGGCGTGAACCTAGAACAAATCCCGAGGTAATGGAATTTAATCTAAATAAATTACCATTAACAGATGTATATCTCTAGTATTAAGTTTAAACCAAGAAGAGTAAATAACCGTAAAACTGAATCCATATAAAAATCTCACTGACATGACACTCTACCTCAAATTAAAAGTACTAATTAAAGTTCTGCAACGAAACCCAACAGCTAACTAAGTTCTTGACCGTTTTCCCTAGGTGCTTCAGGTACTTCCTGAAAAATCAATAAATATAACAAGAGTGAGCTTTTGGCTCAGCAAGAGAATACAACATGCAACCATTATGAATAAATAAAACAATGAACAACAGATATGAATATGCGTCATTTAATTTATCAGTTTACACAGTTCTTCTGTCAATAAGGTTTACACGTAGTTCACCCTATTGACAACAATATTAATCTTGTATGGTTTTATACAGGGACCCTTAGGTTTACACATAGCTCACCTAAGGTAGTCAATCTGAGAGACATGTAACTTCTCAGTGGGATTACATAAAGCTCTTCCTCAGACTTTAGACCTAGAGAGTCTCTCATTCTCTATTTGTCATCCCTTGGTCTTATTCTCTTTAATTCATTAACCCCACTCTTTATTATGGCATCCCATACCATCATAATAAAGAGAACATAATATTGTAAAACTAAAACAATTACAATTACGCAAGATAATAATTGAAATATTTTTCTTTAAACATGTCATTCTAAAGTAAAGAGAATCTATATTTTATCTACTATACTCACAGAACCAATCATTCCAAAATAATTATTTGACAAAGAATAAATTAATTAAATCATTTTATTTTATTGTCCTTTTCTTTCGTTTTATTTCGTCATTCATTATTTAATTTATTTAATTCTTTTTATATCGTAATCTATTTTATTAATTTATTTAATTATTTTTCATCATTTTTATTTAAATAATTCAAATAAATACAGCCCCCAAAACCACCATTGCAAAACACTTGAAACAGCGCCGCCGATCAATCGGTGGGTCGCCTACAATCGATTGGTGACCACCGATCGATCGGCCCAAGGCCCCCGATCGATTGGTATCGGCGATTTGGCTGGAAACGCCAGCCCAAACCCCATATTTCGATTTTTCAACTTTTTGAACCATTTTTCTCTATTTTCTAACCCTCGAAACCCTTGTTAATTTACCCACCATTGTTCTTTCAATTTATAATTTTTTATTCAAACATTATTTATGTATTATATTTCAAAGTACATAGATCTCTATCCTAAATATCACACAAATATTAATAAATCTATATGAACTCAAGATAAAACAAAACCCTAACTCTAGGGGAGTATTCACTTGCCTCAAAGGTTCGAATCTCAGACTTTTAATACTTCAATCCTACCCGAACACGCTTGTCTCGAAGGATCAGACTACCACGAGGAAGAAAACTCAAATCTTCAAGCCTCGAATCTCGATCTAGGTGCTTGAAAGTTCTATCAAAGTGCAGCCTCTTTTTCCTTTCTCTCCCACGTTCTATTCTCCAGAATTTCAGTTTAGATTAAAATAATGAGGATTAAGTTTAACATGTTTTATTTATATTAACCCTAATTCTTATTTACCAAAAGGTCATTAGTGGCCCTTGTTTGTTTATAAGTTCTAACTAACCCCAATAAACTTATTCCCATTCTCAAATTTCCTACCCCTATTCAAAGAGATTACTGAATCACTCTTAAAAATAGGAAAAGAAATTTCAAGATCATTACACTTGTTTTCTGTGTTTGTCCCTTGTAATGTAGCCTATGCACTTTCCCAAGCAGAGTGGTGAAAATCCATGAAAGAAGAGATGTTTACACTTGAGAAGAATAGTACCTGAGATATGGTCGAGTTACCAAGAGGAAAGAGGTCAATTGGATGTAGGTACCAGGTGTTCATTCATAGTGAAGCACCACTTAGATGAATCAGTTGAAAGATACAAAGCTTGTCTAGTCACAAAAAGGAATACACAAACATATGTGATAAACTATCAAGATATGTTTGCTTCAGTTGCCAAAATGAACTCATTGAAAGTTCTTCTGTCCCTTGTAGACAACCAGGATTGACCTCTGTATCAACTTGAAGTGAAGAATGCATTCTTGCATGGTGACCAGGATGAAGAAGTGTACATGGTACCTCCTCTTGGCTTTATATGTCCCTTAAGTGAAGGGAATGTGTACAAGTTGAAGAAGACATTGTATGGACTAAAGCAACCTCCCAGAGCCTAGTTTGAGAGGTTTCGCAACGCTATGGTGAAAACTGGTTACAAGCATAGCTACGCAGACCACACATTGTTTATTAAATACTCATCAGAAGGTGACTATTCTGATTGTCTATGTGGATAACATTGTAGTGACAAGCAATGATATAAATGAGATTAAGCTACTGAAGAGAAAGTTGTCCGAAGAGTTTGAGATCAAGGATCTGGGACAATTGAAATACGTTCTTGGGATCGAGGTGGTTAGGTCTAAGAAGGGTATTTTCATCTCACAACACAAGTATGTTCTTTATCTTCAAAAGGAGACAAGTATGATGGGTTGTAAACCATGTGAATCCCCCCTCCATTGATATTAACCACAAACTCAATGAAGGTAGTGGGGAATGCCTTCCAGATGCAGGGAGATACCAGAGACTTGGTCACTTTATTTATCTCTCACCAGACCAGACATTGCTTATGGAGTCAGTGTAGTTAGCCAGTTTATGCATGTAACGCCCTAGAATTTTAAATAATAAAATTATGCGTTTATTGGTCCTTAACTGGGGTTAAATACTTAAGTGTTTGTTAAATTAATAAAAAGTAGGTTTTGCTCGGGATTGAAGTGCACCGAAGAAATCTCAGTATATTTTCGCGAAAATTACATACAGTGTGCCAGTCGACTGCCGGGACACACCCCTATCGTATCGGTTCTGTCAGGTATCATTTTGCCGGACCGCGGGGCCATTATGTGTGATAAAATTGAGAAAAATGAGAAATTTTCAGATTTTCAGAAATTAAGTGGGACCCAATATCTGTTGGAGATCCTAATAGAAATCCGTACGGCTGGTACTAATGTGTGCCGGTCGGCCGTGGGGACTAATGTTTGTCGTCTCGACAGTTAGTTATCTCAGACGAAGAAACGGCGACCTGTTTTGTGTCCGAAATCAAAAAATTAGTGGGTTTTGCAGTTTTCTTCCGGACTAAAGTGCAGCTGTCAAAACTCAGTATTTTTCCCCAAAATTTTTACAATAGGTGTCGGACTGTCCCAAGTTCGGTCACTTGAAGTTTCATCACTATCGGGTATCATATAATAGGGTTTCGGAGGGCATATGCATGAAAAAGTGGGAAAATCCGATCAAATCGGTCAAATCTAGTCAAATCAATCAACGCCACACCATTTTGGTCATGTGCGTTGCACATGATCTTATCCCATATCCTTGCTTATATAAAGGAGGGCAACCCCCCCTCATTTCTCACAGATTTTACAGAGCACCGAAGTGCTGCCCCGACTCCAATCTAGAGAGAGAAAGTGAGAGAAAGAGGAGAGAGAAAGGAAAAGGGAGGTCACCTCGAGGTTTTTTGACGTCCCCGACGCGTTCGCGGCGTCTGATTTTCTCCCTAGCATCTCGTTTGGCGTGTAGAGAGAAAAAGATAGAGAGAAAGTGGAGAGAGAAAGTTGCATGCGCTCTACCTTGGGGTTGATCACCCTCTCAAACGCATTGGTAGTGCCCGTTTTTGTACTAGCTGCCTCGAAAAGCGTGAGCCAAGTAAAAACCCCTTCCATCTCTTCTCTTTTCCCTGTTATTTGCTATATTCTTTATGTGGAATGTATGTGCGTTGATGGAAAATGGTCTAAGACCCTGTAGATGTGTTATGGGAAGGTGGTTGTACGTGAAAAATAAGTAGAGGGGTGTAGCCCTCAGTCTCGGGTCTCAAAACCCCGGATTTAGACTCACTATGTAAAAGGCGTGGATGGAAAAAGGGTCGGAAACCTCTGTGTGATGTTTTGATTTTCTGTGGACCTTCGGATAGCCCAGATCGGGTCCCGGGTACATTGTATCATCACCCTGGGGTGTCAAAAAGATGTTTTGCAGGTCGTATAAGGCTATGGATACATCTATTAGCCTGGAAGAGTTCCCTTACGGGACGGTGTGTTACCGGATTTAGTTCACGGGCGAGAGGCCCGAGTATTTCAGTTAACCAAGCGAGGCTTGGGTTAACTGGGGTTAACCTGTGGTTAGAAAACCTAACCAGGGTGAAAGTATAATCCTCCGTGACTGATAGTCGGGAGTGGGTGGAGTCAGTAGGTTGTGATGCCTCTGAGGATTATATTCTCAACCTCGGGTAACGGATTACGAATTTATATTATTATAATATGAGAATTGTATTGCAACATTATATCGTTATTGATGATGATGATTGTTACTAGGTGAAAAATAGCTTAGATGGATTGTGGATTTTGCTGGGCTCTATAGCTCACTCCTCTCACTTTATGTCTTCAGATTTGGAAGCAATTGCCGAGCGGTAAGGAGTTATACTTGATGGATTCTGAAACTGTACCGGCGCAGTTGTGGTGCCAAAAGTTACGGCTATTGTAGCCAGTGAGGTAACGTATTTGCTTATGATGGGTTATTGTGATGACCGGTTGTTATTGCTTATGTAAGCTCATCAGAAAAGTTGAAAAATCCCCGTATTTTCGCGGGCAGAGTCTTCTGCATGTGTGGTTATAACGAATGAGCACGTGTCTTGAAACTTGATTTCCTAGATGCGGGTTTGGGGCGTCACAATGCATGCTCCCACCACTGGACACCTAGACGTTGTAAATAGAATTCTCCGCTACTTCAAGTCGTCTCCTAGAAAATGTTTAATGTATACATGTCATGGAAGCTTAAGAGTTGAACCCTACATTAGTGTTGATTTGGCTGGCAAAGTTTCAGGTAGACGCTCTACTTCTAGGTATTGCACTATGGTTGTAGGCAATTTGTTACGCAGAGAAGTAAGAAGCAACATGTTGTTGTAAGATCCAGTGTAGAAGCAGAATTTAAAGTTAAGACACATGGGGTGTGTGAATTGCTTTGGCTCCAGCTATTTCTGACTGAGATTGGGTCTCTAGTAGTGGTTCTATGAGTTTATATTGAGACAATAAAACAACAATTAGCATTACCCACAATCCTGTGCAACACGATATAACTAAGCATATTTAGGTCATTGTCACTTTATTAAGGAAAATTTGAAGGCGAGTTACATTTGCACTCCATTCATAAAATCTGAAGATCAGTTGCCTGATGTGTTGACTAAGGGTCTTGATGGTACTCAGTTTTCAGATTTTTTTTAGCAAGTTGGGAATGAGTGATATCTACGCACCAACTTGAGAGGGAGTGTAGAATACTTTCCTTATGTATTTATTTCATGTCTTATACAATGTAATAAGGCTATACTATTAGTATCTCTCACATACTAATCGTATACCATTAATGAGTATAAATAAAGTGTGTAAGAGAGACTGAATTAACTCTCTCTAATTCCATACCATATTTCTCTTCTTTCTTCTCCTCTCTCTCTCTTGCACAAACCTTAGTTTACTATTCCTAGTTTTCTACTAATGAGTCTCTTGTAGCCTTGTAGGTGCTCATAAAACCATAATATTCTTGTGAACTTGTTGGTTATGCCCTATCGCTTCCGAAATTGCACAAAATTAGATTGCACCTTCTCTGATATTTCATTTATTCAATAGCCCTCCCCCCCCCCCCCCCCCCCAAAAAAAAAGTCACATATCAATGGTTTCTTTACGTTTTACCATTAAATGAGATTTTGGCTCCTTAATTGAAGTACTCAATTATCATTTTGTCTTCTGTTTTCTAACTAACTAAAGAAGTTGTATCCTCTTTTAGTATTTGAGCCGGGCTTCAGCTAGCTACCTCAAGGTTGTGACACAGTACCAACCAATTGAGCCACAGATCCTGAAGATTTTCATATAATAACATGAATAAAAAATAAAAGAATATTGGGGCTGAAACCAAAGGTCAGAAATAGCACCTTGGTTGATTCAGCAGGAACTGTTTCATCTCCATCCACATAAGAATATTGCGGCTGAAACAAACCATGAATAGAAGAAATAAAGTTAAGAATGTACTAATTTTATTTATGGATGTGAGCAAACACCCACCCACCCACCCACACACACACAACCGCATGTGCGCACGCACACACCCACACCCGCATGCACACACAGAGTAGGTAGCAAACAAATGGCGGTGGTTTTCACTTTTCACATGTGATTCATTAGAGATTGAGGAAGCGAAAACAGCCGCCTCTTTTTTCATTGTATTTAGGGGGAAAAATATGAAAAAATAAAGAGATGCCTTCTTTTATTGATCAACCATTATCTAAGGAAAAAAAAAATCAAATTTTGTTTCTTTACTTAGCACAAATCTCACATTACATTAGATTCCTTCTTAGGACGTCTATGATCGATCCCTCCCATTCATCTCATTGTTTCTCAGAACATCTATAGATGCCCGCACACCCACCCACCTACACACACACACCCACACCCACACCCACACCCACACGCACACACACAGAGAGTAGGTAGCAAACAAATGGCGGTGGTTTTCACTTTTCACATGTGATTCATCAGAGATTGAGGAAGCTAAAACAAGCCGCCTCTTTTTTCATTGTATTTAGAGGAAAAAATATGAAAAAAAAAAAAAAGATGCCTTCTTTTCATGGTCAACCATATCTAAGGAAAACAAATTCAAATTTTGTGTCTTTACATATCACAAATCTCACATTACATTAGATTCCTTCTCAGGACATCTATGACTGATCCCTCCCATTTCATCTCATTGTTTCTCAGAACATCTATAGATGTCCTATAGACCAAAGTCCAAACAATGGTCTACCAGCCTAATAACTGTTATCATCTAGAGGTGGCCGTGACAACCATTTGATGAAACTCAATTACGACTTACGAGATCCATGTCAAAGAACAGTTGGATCGTGTGACAGTAACTATAGACTGTTTTGAACAAATATCATCAATGACCAGTCAACAAAATTCGATGGATAAGAAAATTACTTGTCTAATGGACCTACTATTGGAATGGAAGTTCCCTAAGTGGGAACCATTGGTCACTTGCGTAAATGTTTCTCGCCCTCTCTCTCTCTCTCTATATATATATATATATAGAGAGAGAGAGAGAGAGAGAGAGAAAGACATGGTTAGGAAAGCTTCCATGGAACTAAAAGTTCTATTTCAAGGGGTGTGTGTCTGTCTGTGTTTGTAAGAGGGCTAATTTGTTACCCAGGGGTGTGTACGTGTCAAAGAAGGATAATTTGGTAGCTAGCATTCTTTAACGGTACACAAAACAGTGATAGGATATCTAATGCTTCTGCACACCATTATGCCATCGCCCACATTTTGGGTACTAATGAGTGATGACATTTTGGTCAGACATCACCATATACATGTTTTATGTTGTTGGAACCTACAGCTGACCACTATATGGTAACTTGCGTAAAGAATTTCAAACACAAAAATCAGTTTACTAACCATTGAGTTGCATATTTCCGACAAGTCCTCAATTGGAGAGGTTTCAGAAACATAGATGCATTGCAGAGAAAATGTGTCAGATGTGCTTACAGAGAAGATCGGTAGTGTCAATTGTTTTCTGTAAATTTAAAAAAAATTAAAAAAATAATAAATCTCTTCTACTAAAAGCAAGCTATTGGATGTTTACTTGCAGACACAACATTCATTCTTAATATATTGCAATTGTTTTTGCGTCTCAGTAAGTTGAGAATAACCATTTTGAAAGTGATTGTTAATATTGATATTTGACAATTGCTTTCTTGTCCTATAGTTCAAAAGGCCCTATTTTAAGCTGATCATTTGAGTGAGGGAAGCCAGAGCATTGGTCAAGAGAGAAAGAAGCGGAACTATAATCGAGAAAGTCATGAGAATCTTGATTACAAAAGATATTTTACAAAACTTGCAGAAATGAGCTTTAACAGGATTAAAAGGTCAGATTAAATGGGTTTGAAGTTTGTATTCATTCATCCTGATATTAACCAACTGGTGCTTGCTCAGTTGGTAAGGTATAATTGTGGAATACCAATATACCGGAATTCAAAACCCATGCATGACCAACAAGACTTGGTAAAGAAAAAGAAAACCTTGCAGGCAGCTTAAACTAAAAAAATAGAAAAAAGTTAAGAAAAGAAATGAAAAACCCATTTAAGCCCTACTGCTGGTAGGTACAATGGCAAATTTATCAAAGTGACCTGAGCAAATGACGGGTTTCAACCCCATTGCACATTTCTCACATGTACATACAAGTAGTAGGACTTTCAGATGGCAGAGTCTGGTCTTACCAGGCCTGGGGGGTACTAGGACTGGGTGAGGGTATGGCCTCGGCCTAAAAGAAGAGTAAATTTCTTTCCATACACTGCATTCGGATGTCGACTTGAAATCAATCCTCTTCCTTTATCCTGTCTAGGGACAGGTGATGTAATAGAAAGAGCAACACAACTGAATTATTGTTTTCTATTTTATTTACTCAGTGGCAAAGTAGTATATTTTTTTCAAGTTAAAAAAAAGTATAATATACTATAAATTATTATGTGTTTACTATTGTTTTACGTTGAAGTTATATATATAAAATACTATATTTTTGTTATGTGTTTAGCTATATGCTTTTTCTTTCCTTATATTTAATTTTGACACAGTGGTAATATAAGACATATATCGATCTTATATGTATAGTATAGATCTTATTAAAGTGTTAAGATTTAGATATAGTACTAATTTTGATATGGGGATAAAATAAGCTATTTTAAAACAATACTGACATAAGGCATAGTACTAGTATATATCTAAATTTACAACAATACTAACATAAAGGCATTTTGACACAATACTAACATAAGGCATAATATTAAAGTGCTCCTATGTAAAATATATTTAACATACTAATATAGTAAGTATATATCTTATATATAATAAATACTATACAGGCCCGCGGGCCTTGTAGAAAAAAAAGCCCTCAAATTTGTAGGCTTAGGAGGGTCGGATTTCCACCCCTAACAAGCAGGGAGGCCCTCTTGTCCCGACATTAGTATTGCAAATGGGTGATGTGGCTTAGTTACATACCAAACATCAATAGGCGTATCAAACGATGTCCCAAAGATGTTATAGAAACTGACGCCATTTGGTAGTTGAGCATTATTGAGAATTTGGCGGGTCCCCGCTGCCCATCTAAGAATAGAGAAGTTGAATGGTAGAGCAATAGCCTTCTTGTCATAAGTTAGCTGTAAATAAAATGAAATTTGTTAATAAAATAAATGATAACCACAGGTAAAATATCCAGATGAATGTAGGAAATTCTTGGCAGAGATGTAACTATTGTGCTACCGACAAAGCAAAACACACACAAACACACACAAACACACACACACACACACACACACATATATATATAGAGAGAGAGAGATAGAGATATAAAATAATTTATGAAATACAGTCAGATATGCGGCCATTTGTTGATATTACAGGGTCAAAGCATAAAATTGGCCTATTTCACTGGATTTTAATCAAATGGAAACATAGCATCATCTTCCAGAATTTTGATTAAGGAAATTCAAAATCATTGGCGATGAAGAATGAATAAGGTCATTAATGATAAAAATAAAGAACAAATATGCTCACAGAAAACAATCATACTTAATAGAAGCTAAAAATCTTACGACAAATCCCTGGCATTCCCAGCTTAAACTGGTTCTCCATGATCAATAAAACTTTGCCTATTCAACTTAGAGCCTTGATATTGGACCTGTGTACCAGTATCAAGCACAAACATGACAAGGTGTCAGGCTGGCTATCATCTTGGGCTTTGAATTGATTCCTGCATTTGGGTTCTTCCGCCAAAAAAAAGTACTTTTTTGTTCATTTAGAAGGGGATGCATAGTAAGATACAAGTGGGGATGCATCATAAGATACAAGTCAATGCAACGATTCAAAGTGATAAAGTTCATCTGCTTATTCAGAATGAACTCGCCATTCATTTGAGGAATGTCTTCAATACCTGGTGCAACATAATACTTTTCAAACAAAAATCAATTCCATAAACATTATAATGATGGTTTAATGAAGCTTCAATCAATTTCTAGAAATTTTTTGAAGGATATAGTACCTTACATTACCATCCCGAATCTGTAGCAAGGAGTAACAGTAGGTATTTTGAGAATAGGAAACATGATTCTGACTTTTCGGTGTTCAAACTTCAAAGTTCGGGGATGGCTTCAAATTGTCTTCTTTCTTCAAGCCTTCTAAGCCATGCAAATACATCGAATTTCATATCCTCTAACTATTTTCAGGTTGAGGATATCCAGTCGGACGAAGTGAATGTACACAGCATCTGGATAAAAAAGTGAATGTACAAAGCATTTATTGTGGGATTCACAAGTCACAGTCATTTTTTACATGAAAAGTCACTTCCTAAATAATTCAAAAGGGTATTAGTTACTGATGTAGAATGGTCTCCGGACTTCTCTCAAACACTTGCTGAAATCTGGACAGCAAATTGAGATCACGAAGAAACATTTAAATTTTACATGAATAGCACTTGCTGTTTTTTGGAATACAGAAAGAATATATCAAGAACAAACAAAATTAATCAAGGAAAATTGTTTCTGTTTCAGAAAACAGCAATAGATAATCACTTAGCAAGAAAAAATGGTACAAATCAATCACAAAAAAACCCTAAAGGGTGTATGTTTAATAGGTCTTATCAAATGAATAAAAAACTTTGTTTGAATATTCAAATCTATATTGTACTTCCTTTCTTTTATATATTGAGCTTATTTACCGATAAAAAAAAATATTCAAATCAAATGAATCAATCGCCACTAACATACATGTCCCTCTCTGTATGTAAACAAACCTTAAACAAAATTCTACTTCGGACGAAGTGAATTATTGATTGAAGCAATTAGGAGGACGACCACACTCACAAGTCGACATTATTTTGACTCTACTATCATCTAATTCGTAAGATTAACACTATTTCGACCAAGGATCACAACAATTTGGTATCAAAGCCATTGATCCTTGAGAAACCAAGGTGACCAAAGCAGAACTTGGGCAAGCACTTGAGAAACTCAACGATCGAAACGATCGAATCGAAGAAATGATGAACCGCTCTGATCAAAACTCCTCACCAATCCAAGTCATATTGGAAGAGAACGAATCAATGAAAAAAACAGATCACACCCTACTAGTCTAGATTCGCATAAGCATCACAAAGCACCAAGGTATGTCGACGAGTTAGGGGATTCTCACCGAACTCCAACATACCATCGATCAGTGAAGGTGGCTTTTCCATAATTCAATGGACACAATCCCACGGGTTGGATCTATATAGTTAAACAATGCCAAGATTACAATCGAATTTCAGATGATCAAACAAATGCAGTTGAAGATGCTCTTGACGAAACATAAGATGCAGTTGAAGCTACAATAGAAAATGGTGTTGTGTAGATCAGATCTGAATGATAAGAGATTTTGGGTGTTCGGATTCAATCCCAAATATTCCAGCCAAAGATTATCAAGATGAGAGTTGAGTGGATTTTCCATGCTAGGATGTTGAATGATCCACCTCCACCTAAATGGCCTATCAAGGTCAATTTCAAGAAGAGGACGAAGATGAAGGACCAACGTAAATTTTTGGGGATTTTTAGCCTCGAGGACAAGGCTATTTTCCAAGGGGAAGGGAATGATGCACAGCTCCACTACCTACATGCATACCATGTGCATCCCTCACACACTAGTCTCCCAACTTTGAGTAACCACTATTTAAATTTCAATAATAGCTATCTTAGGTAGATTTGCTTAATCTTCTCTCCTAGTTTATCTATATTCTAGTTGTCATTCTCAGTTTTTTATTTCCTACTAATAAGGTAGTTTAGTTGCTTTATATAGGAGAATATGTAATCTTGAATATCAAAGAATTATTGATTAAAACAATTAGGAGGATGACCCACCCTCACAAGTGGCCATTATTCTGTCTCTACTATCATTAGTTCGTAAGATTAACACTATTACGATCGAGGATCGTAAACACATTATAGGTGAGAAACCAATACAAATAAATTAAAAAAAAATAAAGAGAGAGAACAGAAAATCTCAAACACCGTCATTGTGAGAATTTAGAAGGTATCCTGCTATTAAAACTTGAAAGCTGTACCTCATTATTTCTCAAAGCTTCTTCAAATAGAACAACACTTTCAGTTGGTCCATATGATACCAATTTGACTGAAGAAGTTTCCTTGCCTTCGGATTCCTTTTGCCAAACCCGAATCTGAGGTTGCTTTTTCCACTTGAACTGTGGATTTGGCAACATCTCATATATTGAGGGGCACTCAACCAACTGCACATTAGAACAAGTTATGTCATTTTAGCTGACAGTGGATAGCTGACAGTGCCATTGTGATAATTCAGCAAGCAGCATAAATAACTGTTACAGAAGATATTGAGATGCATTGTGGAATTGGTCAAGAAATAACATGCTAAAACCGAATGTATTTTCCTCTGTTACAAATATTAGTAAGGTGATCAGGTAGAAGCACAGAACGCAACTTTCTAGGGGGTGGTAGACCACCTTATGAGACATGTTTGTAGAACTTCTATAACTGACTTTTTCAGGTTTTTACAAAGACGGATCAAGTTTCTAACCCTAAACTGAGGTAATTCCGCTAACCCAATAAACCTCGTGTTCTTACTTTCTATCAACTAAATTTATTTATTATTGCAATTAGTCTATGTCCGTTTGTCTTTATGCATGTGCTTTTTTTTTTCTTTTCTTTTTTTGGTTGGCTATACATGTATCACTCTTCCAATAGATATGGCTATTTTACAGCATGACCTACCAGTGAAGTATCCATTTCAGAACCCATCCATATGGGAAAATGAACAGTTTGACATTGATGTGTATAAGCTATGTGTTAGATCGCTGTTGGGATGCTTGCAAGACAATAACCATATAATTCCCATGCTCACAACTCAAAATCTGGTCATATTATGATCAAAATCATTGAAGAAAGTAGGCCCAAATCTTAAAGAACTTTAACATCCATTGTAGGTGGGACTTGGGAGTGGGACTGATCACAGATTTTGCTAAATAAAAGACAAAGCAAAAAAAATATTGAACTACAAGACTCTTAAGGCAAGAATCATGAAAGACTGGACAGCCGTAAGTGGTGTCTTCACATAGTAGCTTAATTTTCTTTGGGTTAACATATCATCATACTTGCTAATTTGTTAGAACTGAAAAATTACCAGTTGATGCATTGTCCATCTTGATACGAAAAAGTAGCTTTCAAAGCCCTCAAAAACCTGCAATCCCGTTAAGAGAGAATCATTTTGTTAAGCATATATCAGAATTAATAATCCAGTGCAAACATGCCTTAAATTCTTTAACTCAAGAATGGAAGTAACGTGTTCTGCATGTTTTTCACTGCACAAAATGCCACTTGGAGGCACGTCTACAGATAAAAATGAAAACACAATAGAAAAAACGGTTAGCATTTACTTGGATTCACCATTATTTTGTATTTTAAAGTGTTTTATACCGCATAACCGTCTACAGATTTTGTAGTAAAACATTCTATTTGGAGGTATGACCCTGTCTTAAAGAAAACCAAAATGCATCTGAATCTTTTGCTATAAAAACTAGATTGATACCATGAAATTTGATTGTAGTCAAGAAAACATGTTTTTAGACGTTTCTCTAAAACCACTGTAAAAAAATAAAATAAAATGATCCCTCTGTCTCCCTCCGCAATACCGCATATAGATCAAACGGCAAATCGTCCCTTTTTTTGATTGGTAAGATAATTGTTTCGTTAATGAGCAAAGAGAAAAATATAGAAAGAAGTTCAAAGGCAAGTAACCTCAAAGAATACAATATTAGATAGAAAGTATCAACTTCCTAACCCCTATTCGAACTACATTCACAAACAAACTGAACCAAATCATCCACCTCCCTATGAGTAGAGCTCCAAAAGAGTAGCAGTTGGCAAATCCACAGGCCCAAGAAAGGCAACATATTCTCATTTTGACTACAAAAAGATGGCACGGCTTTTTCATCTACACTTTTCACCCTTAATATGTTAAATTATATTAATTTAGACCATATTTTCAAAATAACGTTACTTCGAAAAACAAAGTATAAAGGAATTGCCTTGAAACGGGCACGCGATGCAAATCCACTTGTTTAGATACTGTGCAAATACCTGTTGATGTACAATTTAGATCACAAGTCATTCCTCTCGTGGCACAAAACTCCGCATACATTCCAAATAACAAGGATAAATTATTCAACTAGTCACCAAGATAGATAGATAGACAGATAAAAAGAAGAAAAGTATGCGCACATCAGGATAGAGCGAGAGGAAACACAAGATAAGAAGTTCACCCATTGAATGTGAAATAATATTCACTTTTCTCCCCCCAGAAGCCTTGTATGCAGCAGCCAATTTTACTTTCAGACCATCCAATATTTTTTCAATTCTGCCAACAGAACCATCCTGAAGCTGTGAATATTTGACAGTTCATAATAAGCAAGTTCAAGGAACTCTAACAGTCATTAATTCATAACAGTTGGCAATACTTGGTTCACCTGAGGATCATATAACCAACCAAAAATTAACAAGTATATAATTGACTACCTATTGCTTTGCCGGAAATCATAAGCATATCCAAACAACGTAGTTCCCTTCTTGTAAATGATAGACGTCTGTCATAAGCATATCAATCATATCATGGAAATGATAGACGTCTGTCAAATCTATACATTTTGTAAACTGGAACATCAAGAAAAGGAGTATTATAGGAGAGATAAAGACATAAAAACAAAAATAAATTGTTAGAGTCAAAAGCATAAGTACAAGAATACATTTTTGCCACACTTATACCAAATGGCATCTCTCAAATGATAAGGAGTCAAATAACTTTTACTTTTCTCATATGTGTTAAGATTTACATGGAAGAAAAATATTCCAGAAAAGCATATCTTATGCACTTCATTTTTTATTTTATGAATATCTTATACCTATTGACATTTTCGTACATATCATTTTACTCCTAGCATCCTGAAAAGAGACAAATAGAGAGAGAGAGAGAGAGGAATATAATTTCCTACAGTATTCTCAAAAGCAAATATATGATTAATATATATTCATTGGACAAGGAACTGATAAATTCATTTTGTATTGTGACAATTGGCAGAAAGAATCACCTCTCCGTTAAAGATTTCTTGTGACATTGAGAAGTTACAAGGAGAGGAATTGTGTAAGTTAACGTCAAGGACTCATGCTACTTTTTCATAATAACTTCTTTTTGGTTAAACACAAGTAATGCATACACCCAAACACACACACACGCCTTAGGCAACAAGGCCACTGCACTTCAATATTGAAAAAAATGACCGATTAGACTCACTAAGCTCATCAAATTTAAGTCAAGTTTCGACTGAGTATCATGGTCTTGGTTTCTAAACCTAAGTTAACTCTATCCATCCATGAAATTAATGAATGTTAAAGTGTATATGCCAAGGTCACTAGAAATTTATGCAGTAATAAATAGATCCATAACCCTGCACTTCTAACAGTAACTTCAAGCTTGTACTATTTTCTACTTTCAAAAACATATGTAGTTTTGATTAAGAAATTGGGTCAGAGTTTCTACTAAACTGCTTCTGAGTATTGAATAAATCTAGGAACTTCTAGAACACCTTATAACCCGATATGGATGAGTCTTTTGACGTAGTTTGACTGAGATAATAATCATGTGATTAGCTGGCATTTACACTACTAACAGGGAGACAACTGATGAACAATTTAAATGCTATAGATTGATGTAGGGGAAATGAAGTCATTTGAAGATCACAACTACAAGCCATTCAAACCTTCATTGAATCTTAAGTGCATAATACTGTTAACTAAAGATTATATGCATTTATAAAGCTTTACTAAATTCCTTACGGTTTTCAGAAATGCTAGTGTATCATCTCAGTTTGGAATTTGATGCATCATTTTTTTTTTTTTTAAATCTCAGTTGTTTCAAGAAGTCTCATCATCAATGCCTCATCCCAAATATTTTAGGGTGGCGACATGAACTTGTTCCATCACTCGGTTCTATTAAAGCCATAACTTCGGTTAAGTCATGAGTTATTAAATCGCGTGTTTCAAGAAGCTTCTCTACCATATATCATGCTTTATAGTATAACTCCTAAAAAGATGGCAGACCCCACATTGTGATGCCAACTGCCAAGCACCATCAACGTCAGTGCTGGCCTGGTGAATATGCTAGGTCCAAATGGTGGCTTACTTTTTTCCATTACGAATCAATCAGGATCATTCACTCAGAGGAACACATCTTGACGAGCTATTACCCAAAAATCATATTAATTGAGTGATCTTGCCACCTCATGTGGGAACTTCCTCCAAGGACGGCATGGACACAACTATGAATCTTACCAATGAGGGTTCTAAAATATCAATTGCATAGAGTCCGTAATCATCTTCAGGTACGACAATTTCAGTGTTATCATCTAAAGATTTTGTATAACCTGGAAAAAAAAATCACTACAATCAACTTCATGAGGACTATATTAAACAGAGCAGATTACTAAAATAGATTGAGACATAAATATAAAAAATTGTCACCCCCCAAAGCTGAAACGATTGAGACATAAATATAAAAAGTATCAGAGCTGAAACGATTCAAAACCATAAGAGATCTCTTAGAAGAGACAGACCTGTTTTGGGATTATAGATGGGCCAGAGCTTCATCTTGAACTCCAAATTAGCTAGGAAGATTTGAACCCGAACCCGAATCTCTTGTCCTTGGAATGCAAGATGGAACCTCCGATGCCAGAGACTAGAAGAACTGGATCAAGATAAGAGTTTCCATCAACGGTTTCAGATTTCCGACCCCGGAAACAAGGGAAGAGAGTACAATCACCAAGCATCTCTCCACTGGTTGGATGTTTCGTATTCAGGTAAAACCATAGTTTATAATATCGATACGTATCTTATTTGGAGCTACCCGATACACTGGTACGCTGGAAAAAAAAAACTTCACTGTATTGAGCCGATACACTCGATACGAGAATTTTTCAGTCAGTTTTTTTTCTCATTTTATTTACACTAGGATCCACAATACTGACCCGATACACACAACTTATTTACATAATATATTATTAAGTAAATGATTTTACTTTCATTTACTTTAGATATTAATATGTAAATAAGTTTATCCATTGGTTATGATGCCCCCAGCCCAACCCTACTTATCAGGAACCACTGGTTATGATACCCCAGGCCAACCCTACTTATCAAGAGCCACTGGTTATGATGCTCAGTCCCAGTCTTCGACTGACAGTTATGAAAAAATGTACCTAAGAATGTACCGCACGATGATGACTTGGACACAGTGATGTCATCATGTCTGGACCACTTATAATGTATCACTCTACTCAATTCCTAATCCCACAATGATAGAGTATAAGTCAGCATGAAACTCAATGTGGTATTGAGCTTCTATCATGTATGTAATTTGATTTGTGAATACAAGGGTCTATGTATTTTCATATTTTTGATTTATTAATGCAAGTGGGCTTCTATCACTTGGTTAAGTAACTATGGTTTGTATTTTCATACATATTTATCAGCGCGCACGCCTTTTTTAACTTATAAATTTGTTAACTCTCATATGTATGATTAAAAATGTAGTTGGAGGTCTTTATTTAGTTTGTTTTTAGCTTATATTTGCATTAAAAGAGGTTTTATACAAGGTATCCAAGTTTTTTCTTGCGTATCCTAGCTTTTTTTAGCGTATCCTGAATTTTTTCGCTGTATCCAACCGATACGCCAATACGTATCCTATTTTGGACTTACTGATATGGCGACCGATACCGATATTTTCAACTATGGGTAAAACTAGGGTTGTGAAAGGGTTAGGTGGAGATGGAGTTAATGCTGCTGCTGCTGCCCAATGCTGCTTCGAGCAAAATTTGGAGCAAGAAGAAGATATAATAAAAGAAGTGAGGCCAGCTAGTTTAGTTGGTAAAATCTCTTGTCGTCGTACAAGAGACCTGGGATCGATTTCACCTACATATGGTTGGGGGTCTCCCTCATTGTGTAGCCCATAAATCCATAAGGCCTCCAATGAACCAAAAAAAAACAGTGATTAACATACCTCCTCATTACGTTATCCAACAATCCAATGTGTCCGCGTGTCCCCTTTAACACCCCATTTAACCCTGATTAAGCTTAACTTAAAGATTTTATGAGGTGTGGCTCAATGAGGACCGGCCATCTCGATTTCGTTACAATGGAAAGAGATTAATTTTGAGTCGGAGCTATGTGGCATTTTAGCGGAGCTGCCAGTAAATTAAATAAAAATAACCTAAAAATAACATGTCATTTGGAAACTGACACGTATTTTTCGGTTTGGTGAGTAGTACGCGTGCATGGTTTCTCCTACTATTCTTTTTAAGATTAAGACATGGGATCTTCTCGGCAACTGATTCTCTTTAGCAGATGCCCGAGATTAACACTCGGGCTTTTCATGACCCGTGGGAAGGCATTTAATTATAGGAGTGATAGCATGAATTGCACATTCCGTTGAGTGGTACACGCACACCTCACAACTTTACCACGCCATTTTAAAAATCTATTAACCGTGGTTAAGATTCACTCATTCCTAAGGTTAAATAATCTAACCTTAGTTTTTTTTTTAAAAATTAACCTTGCTTATGATTATTTTTAATATTTTTCTAACCAAGGTTATATTATTTGACCCTAAGAATGAGTAAATCATAACCACAGTTAATGGATGTCAAAGAGGACATGTGGCGAGCTTGGGAGGTGTGCGTGTACCACCCAACGGAATGTGTAATGCATGCTACCACTACCCTAATTAAATGCCTTCCCACGTCATGCAAAAAGTGGTGCCGAGTGTAAATCTCAGGCATCTGCCAAAGGTAATCCGCTACAAATCTTATTAGTTCAAGCTAGCGTGGAGACCGCTAGCAGTCGGTGGAAAGGTGCTACATACATTGTATACACCCATTAGAGTGAATCGAGATCCTTTGTAGAGACCTCTACAAAGAATCCTTGTAGGCTCTACCTCTGTGTGCTACATACCCAATACCTTAACAGCTGTTAACGGAAAAAATTAAGCTTCTGTCAATCCCCGTAAGGAAACTTAATATTTTAGTGGATTTCAGCCCAGTTCTCTCTCCTCTTTACATTAAGTCTCTCCCACGTCACTTTCTTCTCCATCTCTCCCACCACTCTCTCCCTCTTCCTCCCCTCCCTAAAAGCTTTAATGGAGTTTTGGTTGACTAATTACTTCGATTAGGAGAACTAAGGCTTTTGTGTAAAAATAAAAGTGCAAAAACCCTAGAAAACGTGTTTCTCTCTATTTTCATCAAGTCAAATGATAGAGTGATTTCAATGACACGGGTCTGATCCAGAAGTTCGCGACTGGTTCAGGTTTTAGTGAATGACAAGGTCTGATCCACAAGTCACTCTGAAATAGGGCTATAATTGAGCCCGCATGGTTTGAGGACCACTGGCCCAATCCAGTACAAGGACTGGGCTAGGGTTTTAATGGACTAGACTGGGTTTTGACTAGACTATAGGGGCATGAAGTTTAGTTTGGGCTCACATAGAGCTGACCTAAACTCAGCTGGAACTGGAAGCCTCAAACCGGCTACCAATCATAAGGGGCTGTTCTGTGTTTGATGCTTCCCAATCATTTGTTTTTGATTCTAGACTTCAATGCCACAGACTATTGCGACAATTAACATGGTTCTATCATTCTTTGATTCTATAGCTACAGTCTCTCTAACAAGATGATCCAGTAATCCCTTAAATGATTGATTACTGCGGCTTGATATTGTGGAATTTCCCTGAACATTGTTCGATCTTGACAAATTTATCTTGTACTCAGCTCAGTTCAGCTCAATTCGTGGAAACCACTAACAATAAGTATGGCTAATTCAAGATTCTCAGTTCAGCTATTTGCCTTAATTAGTCAACCAAAAAACTCCATTAAAGCTTGGTTTTTTTTTTTCGGGAAAAGGGAGGACAGGATGGAGAAGAAAAGGGAAGGAGAGAGAGGAGGAAAAGGAAAAAAAAGCAAAAGGGGTGGTGGAGGGTGGGGGGGGGGGACTTAAGGTAGCGAGGCGGGAGAGCGAAAAGGGGCTGACAATTCTAGCAAAAATATTATCGTTTCCTTTACGGGAATCGATGGGGGTTTAATCTTGTCCAGTGAACAAACTGTAATACGTGGCAACCAAAGATGGAGGTCAACAAAGGATCCTTGTAAAGATCTCTACAGCTCACAAGTGTGTCATGTAATGAAAAAAGATCAAAAAAAATTAGTTTCTACATCAAAAATTTGAAGAATTAAAATATAAAAATATAATAGCTAAAAGACAAGAACCAAGAAGATGATGTATTGGAATTCGAGTCACATAAAAGAGAATTTCCTTAAGAAAAAACATCTAGGCACATTGATTAAACTCGCTAAGCTAAATACTAATACTAGATAAATAATTAAAAATCAATCTACCTCCAAATAAAACTATGGGGAGTTCTAGCCATAAACGCCCTCTTTTTAGAACAAGCACAAAATACTTTCGGTGGGGCCCCACTACCTAGGTGTTCGCCTCGAACTGGGTAAGAGTGGGAAGTTCACGGACCTTACAAAGGTATTACATGCAGATAAATCCTAAAAATAATATTTGTTTCTAAATAATAACCAAACAAAAAAAAAATATTGATTAGCAACTCTTAACGATAAGATTGAATTACATAAAGTAGCACTGGAAATCGTATGATGTAAGACTATTTAAGTCATTAAAAATCAAACATTAACTAAGAATAAAAATTTCAATGAAAAACGGAAACCGACCTTACCGCGAGTGAAGCTGAAAGTAAGGTGGAAACATGGAATTAATTGTCTTTTTAGAAGTTGTGATTCTGTCAGAGGGTCCATATAGTTTTATAGTGTCATTAACTACTTAGGGAAGAAAAATACTTTAGAAATCAGGGAAAAAAAAAAGCACATGTATTACCAAACAAGATAAGAAATAACAAAATGATAAAACTTACCATATTATAAATCCCAAGATCAAAAGGCATTAATCGACAGTAATAAGCCACCCAAAAGCAGAAGGGCAGCCAAAGAGCTAGGTGAGCATAGGGTAAAAAAGTGGGCCCTTTTGCAGAACGCGTTGTCACGCCCCGTTCCATATAGCTCATATGATGTAGTTGTCATGAAAAAACATATCCAATATAAATTTCTAATCAATTTTGAAGTAAGGATATAAAAAAATAATCGGTAAAAAGTACACGAACCAAGATTGCCCCGGATTGTATTGGATTCGAGTTCAATAGAAGGGTAATTGTGGCTGCTGCTCCCCCCTCTTCCAAGACCAATAAAACTTAGTCACCATTTATTAAGATCCCAAAGCTATAATATAACACTAGATAAATAATAAAAAGAATATATCTCAATAAAAAAAAACTATAAGGGAGTAATAGCACATAGACGCCCTAATTTTTTAGCACGAGTACAATACTGTGGCGGTGGGGCCCCAACCTAGGTGTTGTCGAACTGGTAAGAGTAAGACATCCACGGCACGGCTATATCACTTCAATAGAGAATGTATATAACGTTGTCTCTTACACCCACACATGATAGATAAGACCAAGTAAAAAAATAATCAGCCACAAACTTGAACTAAAACACAGTTAAAAAACTGCAAGCTATGTAGTCAAACTATTGAGCAATTGTAAACAGCAAGTCAGCAACCAATGATTCAGGGAAAAGGGCCCCCGAAACGCCCCCCGAATTTGTTTGGCTCGATAATGTTAGCAAGCGAGTCATTCTCCACATACCAATCCTAAGATTATAGTTCTTTCAATTCAGGATGATAAGAGTCATTTTCTGCTTCAAAATGGTATGCCATCCAACTCAATCAAAGAGCTTATAGTTAATATCATGTATGTAATCATTCGCAGAGCAAAGATTTTTTCCCTAACTACAACTCAAGCAAAATGAAGTAAGGATTTCATGTAGGGAAAAGGAAACAAATTCATTACCTTATGCATTGTTTGAAAACTTCAAACTGAAAAGTATTTTGTTCCTAATTCCTGCTGCATTCAATCTTGAGAATAAATAACAGGTAAAAAGATTAGAAAATACAATACCAAAATTAGAACAAAGGGAAAAAAAATACGTTTACAATTGAAGGACTGCATCTTCTAGTAGGTTCCAATTATAATCCTTCAATAACAAAAATTCATAAAAAATAAAATAAAACAATCCTTTTTTTTTTTTTTTTGGGTACGATCTCATTTATAGATAATCACACTTGAACAAAAAGACTTATCAGGGGGAGAAGAATTACACTCAGAAACATTCGCAATGGTTTTTCTCCATGTTTACCGAGTGATTAGGTAAAGAAATAGAAATATAAAGATGAATCCTAGCGTAGTTTTTCTGTATATAATTAAAAAATATAATGGTAAATCTTCAGCGCACCCTTGTCACTTATGGTGAAAACTTGGGGTAGTCTTCCAGGGTTGTTGTGGAAGGGTATAATAGGCGCTAGCAAACAAGGTGGACAATTAAGTTAAAACTTAACGGTCAATCAACGAACCAAATGAAGAAAAAAAGTTGAAAAGGAGTATCTCTCTGTTTGTTCATGTCAGCAGAAACTCAACTCACAACATCTCCTAGAGCCAGTAAGAGTAGGTAGTTGCAGATAAGAAATGGACAGTAGCAACCCTATTTTCTTGAATAAGGAGGTTTCCAAAGCAAGTAATGGTATTGCACTCAACTTAAAGAAAACGGAAAATAATTAAAAAAGTGAGATGAAACAAACATCAATACTATATTTTCGTTGTTCACGAAGCACTTTTCCATTAAATATCACACCACTTGAAAGAAAAAAACCATCCCATGTGGTTTTGTACTTAGTTACGTGTTTTTTTTTGGGGGGGGGGGGGGGGGGGGAGTGAATATGAAGTTCTCTACCTTCTGGAACACTGGTGAGCAGAATAAAAGGTCCAATGATAGGTTCTGTTATTCTCTCTATTATTGCTATGACTGTATTTAAGCATCGGCATGAGAAAATACGGCCTAAACACAATGCAATCGTCCCATGGATAATTTTCGAGGACCGTCCCTTTTGTGCCCATTATTCACATTTAAGTGAGACCTCCTCCGAATAAATAGGCACACATACAAAACAGCTAATGCAGGTTGCCAACATAAGATGAGAAAAATATATTATCTCCTCACCATGTGAAATTCAGTCTCTAAATTAATGAACCATTAGTGTGCTTGAATTATTGTTGATCATGAAGGGGGGATCAAAAACAGGATTGCCTATATTATGGGATTATAGAACCATTGAATGCGTGTCATCCAAGTCAATTCCCATCAAGTGTTTATATGTCTCAAACCCTCAACAGGTCATATGGTTAGCCATGAGGGGTTCTTCTCTAGTCCACATCATCTTTCTGAGTCACCTCATAAGAGAAGATTTATGTGATAATTGATCTAGTTTTCCATTAGAGATACTACTAAATTTTGAGATATCAGTTAGTTGCGTGCCAGGTTATAATCGGTAAAAAAACCTTGCAAAATCCTATGATATATCTTGAATTGCTATCTCGTGCTAATGCTAGGGCATTCCCTAAAACCGATGTGCTACAACAAAACCTAGTTGACGTGACAAGTAGGCAAGGGTTGGCCAGAGTATTCATGGAAGCGATGGGCGACGTTGACGCTTGGTTGTAGTGAGTAGGCAAGGGTTCTCATGCTGGACTGTACGAGTGCAAGTAAAGAAGCTAGTTTAAGAGAGTAAGATTTGTCTCCCACTTGGACTGTGGGGTCTTTGGCAAGTAAGAAGTTGGAGTTTGTGGATGCAATGAAAATAATGATAATTAAGATAATGTGTCTGCAGGAAACTAAGTGAAACGGGGATAAAGCTATGGAGATAGGTAATAGCTTCATAGGTACTTTGCAAGTTTTTTCATTGGATAATATGCATTTTCTTTTGAGAACTCGATGTATGGTGCTTTTCATCTTTTGGGTTGCAATTGCCTTACGACTTCCAATGCAGCAAAATGAATGATTTCAAGTCTCATAAAAAATTATAAGACTTGAAATCTCATGATGGTAAGAATTAATCTTGTTTAAAAACCTTGAAAAAATGACTCATATTTCCTAACAACTACCATCACTAAGTGCAAAGTGTCAAGCTTTATAAGTCTCAGCAAAAGAACGGCACCTAAGAGAAAAGAGGTCCGACTAATAAGAGTTGGCAAAGACCTAGAAGGAAAACCTCAAAAAATATAACAATGCTAAAGATGAGCTAAGAAAGGAACCTTTCAACTCCACCTCCTATTGTTAGAAAGCTCTATCCAAAATCCGAGACTCTGGATTCAACAAAACTGGTTTCCAGATCAGCCGTGACAGCATCCCTTCTACTTTTGAACAACTGGCACGAGAAAATACTGCACCTCGACCTCTTAAAGGTAAGCACTTGTCTAAATCTATTGAAGGCAGGGAAGCTTTTATCTTAATAACTGTGAGATAATAATATTTTGCCAAGGGTGGCACCCAAAATAAAACAAGAGAAAAACTCCAAGAACACCAACTCTATGACCAGTAGGAATAGAAGCCCTCACAATAAAGGAAGATGCGAAGTAGGGAGAATATTTATCTGTTTCTGCTCCTTAGAAGCTTGTCTTTATGATTGACGAATAGATACAGGTTTCCCAACTATCCTTCCATGTTGTTTGGGTATCCAGCTTTGTTCATTTGTGAGTTAGTTGTTTTGTTTTCTTTATGGTCAGAGGTTGGCTATGAGCTTGCACATTTGTTTGTCATTTTCTATATTATTTAACAATTGTTTCGACCAGAAAGAGATCGAAGGGCTTCTTATACTGCAGAGCAGTTAGCTGGTATTGTGTGCTCGAGGATGGAAAGGGTGTACAACAGAGTGTATAAACATTTGGTGCAAAAAACCAAGCCAACTCCTTGTTTGTTTCCATAATACAGATAGATTTTTTTCCTTTTCCCTTCTATTTTTTATTAACATTTTCTTTCCCTTCATATATATATATATATATATATTATCCTTTGGAGGTGTTAGGTGTTTTGTGTGTGGTGGAGAGGTTGTTTTGCAGCTTCAGTTTTGGTTGGTAACTGCAGTTTTTCACTGTTTGAAAGATGATGAGTGTGGTTTGAGTTTTTTCACAGTTTGGAGTTGCTCCAGTGAAATGTGAGGGCAATTTCAGTTTTTAACAACACTTTCTCTAATCTTGAAGAGCGAAAGGCCAGCATTATAAAGTGTGGTATTTGAAGAAAAATTATTCTCCTGGTTGGAATTGATTGAATGGATCTTAGAACAAAGACAGGAATTCACATTTGCTTTCATTTGATATTGAAAAGTCAGAAAGGTCGATAATGTTTAGGTATATATGGCAGCATGCAGGAGTTCATGTTTAAGATATCGCCCTAAGAGGTCAGACAATCCAAATTCATTCCCACCACAGTTAACCCAAACACTGAATAGGCCAATGTAGCATCAAATCGCCTCTTTAAAATCATTGGATAGAAATGTATCCCTCTTACCAACAACACCATCTTGTTTAGGCTTTGTTGCAGGAGGCAACTTGGGAAGTACCCGAGCTGGTGAGCAATCAAGCCATAACCCTTCACAAGTATCCGTGTGTTTGAAGTCTGGAGATATTTTATTGAACTAAAAATACAAACCACACAAATATGAATAAGGAACAGAGAATAATGAATATTATTACCGTGGGATTAGATGATAAATATACATTGTAAAGACAAAAGAGAGATCAGAATTATATGGGTACCTTAATCGATCTATTATCCCACCGTCTATCTTGGTTTTCCACCAAGTTCTTCCAAAATCCTTCCCCTGATTTCCATCAGAGATAGAAAAAGTTAGTTTGAGCAGAAAATGCCATATAAGCACAAAATTTCTGTTCAACCAAAAGTCCCACGGATGTCTACATAGGGAAAAATTGAAAGTGGAGAGCCCAAACAGGACTGAGAGAAGAATATTACCAGCACTCAATCAATGTCATGAGATAATTTCAATTTGTTTTCAATTATTATTATCATAAGCCCTGTCCATTAAAACTATTATCGGAAAGAATGAGGTACACTGAAAAGAATAAGATTTGTGCAAATACCGTACTTACATAAGCTACACAAACACTTCAATCTGGCGCCTACTTACCCAAAGAATATTCATATCCCACAACAGTATTACAAAGAACACCTTGATATTTGCAACTCCTACCCTTACATGGTGTGCACAATGTCTTATACTTTCAGTTTCAGCAAGAAGCCTAGAGTTTGTTCCTAGCGCTATAGTTTCTTCATGCTGTCCAAGACGTTCCATATTCCAAGAAAAGAGGCCAGAGTCATTTTTACACAAACCGCAAGGTTCTTGCCTTGTCTACAAAAAGTTCTGTTCTGATCTTTGTCCAATTGGTCATAAGCTGTTTAATGACATTGAACCCAATTCTAGATTTCAGATTAGAAATTGAAATTAAGTTGATTGATCCTCGATTAATCACGCAAGACTCAATAAGTGATCACAACAATACATCCAACTAAATCCAATAGCACAAGATCAAGGATCTCTCTAATCTGAGATTTTGCATGCCATAAGCCTTTATCAGACCATAGAAAACAAGGGAAAAGAAGGAAACCAGAGGGTTTGATTGGAGATCAGATTCTCATCCCTTGTTGGACGAGCTAAGCCATGGGCTCATAAGGTGCTGACTGCTGACTGCTGAATGAGCTCCGTTTTAGCTATGAGCTTTCTCTGTTTCCTAGAATTGGATTATATGGTGTCGTAAAAGAACAAGGGTCTGTTTCTTATAGCAGTCCTTTGCATGTAAGTGCCCTTGGATTCATGGTGAGTCTAACATGAGGTCCATGCACCTACTCAGGTGGGAACCACTATCAACAGAGAGAACAGACCCTAGAGACTCCGCAACAATGGAAAGTGAAAGTGAGCCTCAACTGCCTTTGCGATCACATTCTAGCATAGGAATGCGTGCACCATATATGAAAAACCTCACACATTTATTTCCCAAGTTGTGTGTCACTAAAATAGGCTTGGGAAGGTTGGTTAACACAAAACTTGTCTTGCCATTCTAGCCTATCAGAATTATTATATATATAAACAAAAAGAACAAAAGTATAAGAAATGGGATCACAAGAAGGTGAACCCAAAAGAATAAAGAAGGCACTCCTCCACCAGGAAAAGTGAATTAGAGTTTGTCAAGAGATGGCTAGCATGTCACAAGAGATGACACAGACCCATATCCAATTTCTCCACTTAAAATAACCAGTTGGGCTTCCATTGACTAGAATGGAGGAAATTGACGAAAAAAAATTCTCAATCAATATCTTCAATTGATTTCGAAGCTCATTCTACGTATAATGTAGTCAAGGAAGTCCTAATTCAGAATGTCATCACCTTTCTCCGTATTAATTTTACAAACAACACCTAGGGATCCTAATTTTTTTTCTTTCATCCACACATTTATTAGCTATCAATTTTTTTTTAAGGATCTGTCTCTTGCTCATAAACACGCCCTAAAGAGGGAAACTAAGAAAGACATATTTAATCAAAGAGGATCTACTGATAGACTTCCAACCACTCTCGACTATCAATCACGTACCTTGTCAAAGAGGATCTATGGATATTACTCAACCCACTCCTGACTATCAGTCACAGAGGACTAACAACACACCACTCCTGACCTAGTCAAAGAGGATCTATGGAACATGATTTGGCCGATGAACCCTTTCATCGCCTCATAAATGTTTCATTAACGTCACATCACACAAAGACTGTTTCGAGGTGGAACTTTCCTAGGCAGATGGACCCTACCATCGCCATAACATCACATCATGTCATGGTTGTTCCGATAAGGAACATATCCGGGCCGATGGATCCGTCCATTGCCCAACAAATTACATTACATAATAATAGGTCATTCCCATAGGGAACATATTCGGGCCAATGGATCCATCCATGGCCCTAACAAGCATCCAAACACATCACATTTCGCGTATGGAAGCCCAAATCAGGCTTCCGGGTACAAGGACGATCGATCTCCATCGATCGCCGCCGACGATCAATCGTAACACCCTACGATCGATCGCCGAGGGTCCAGAAATTCCCCAGGTCCTCTGATATGCTTATGATCTATCGTCAAAACACCGGACAATCGATCGCCCACGGCTTTTGCATGCAGTGAGATCGATCGTCCAAACTGACGATTGATCGCCCAAGCTTATTCGGGCATGAAATTCCGAGCTTTTCAGCATGAAACTGAGGGCTACCTCTCTCTCGCTCAATTCTAATCCCAACCCCATCCATTGCATTCTCATTCATGGGTATTAAACCCCTTTTCCAATCACATCACACGACCACAAACACAATCCATAACATGCACGAGTCTCCGACCTTCTTTCCATTCACAACATAAACTCATATCACATTCCAATAACAAAATAAAGAAGAATAAGGGTAGCTAGGAGAAAATAGAAAAGATGGAAGGGGGTTTTACCTATTTTACGTATACAACGGGTCTTGGGCCCTTTTTCATCCACGCTATAAAGCAAGAACATCATCCACAAGAAGAAAAACGTATTTAAAAGAAAAATAGGAAAGAGGGAAAAGAGATTTTACCTCTATACGTTAAGATCGAGGCGTCGGGAGCGACGATCAACCCCAAGGAGCGCCCTCTTCTTTCTTCTCTCTCACTCTCTCTAGACTTTCTCTCTAGAATGGGCAAGACAGAGCTTCGGCTCTCTTGCTCTCTGTTTGTGAGAAATGACAGGGCCTTGCCCCCTTTATATAGGCAAGAGGATGGAGGGTTGAGATAATGCGCAAAGCGCCCTCTTCGTGTATACTACCTTCGTAAACCTACTATACTACATCCGATTTTGACGAAACTTCAGGTGACCGAACTTTAGACAGTCCGACACCCGTGGTAGACATTTAGGGGAAAGATTCTGAGTTTTGACAGCAAAAATAAATCCGGGAGAAAACTACAAAAACACTAATTTACTGATTGCGGACACAAAATAGGTTGTCATTTCCTCATATGAGATGATAAACTGCCGAAACGACAGTCAGTCGTACACAGGGTCTACTGACCCGCAGTGGTACAAGTTCCGCAAATTTCTATTGGGACAGGCTGAAAATACTGAGGACCTACTAAATGTCCGATCCCGCGTATATCCTGGTTTTTGAACACCGATTGCACTGCGGCAATGCGAATCGATGTATTATGGAACCAGCACGATGAATAATTGTCCCGATAGTCGACCGACACACTGTGTGCGATTTTCGAAAAAAAATACTGAATTTTATCGGTACAAACCCAGTCCCACAAAAAAACCCACTTCCCACAAATTTAATCAATTTTTATACAATTCAGCCCGGTTAAGGATCAATAACCCCAATTTTATTATATTAAAATTATGGGCCGTCACACATTAAGTCACCATTGATTAACTCGCTAAGCTAAATACTAACACTAGAGAAATAATAAAAATAATATATCTCAATAAAACTAAAAGGAATAATATTGCTATAGTATAGTATTATTATAAAAAAAAATATTACTTTTAAAAATTAGCTGCATGTAGACTCGCAGGGTCGTGGTCTCGTGGACGTCCCACTCTTACCAGTTTGACAAACACCTAGGTTGTAGGCCCCACCACAAAGTATTTGTGTTTGTGCTAAAAAGAGTGGGCATCTATGGCTAGCACTCCCCTTAGTTTTATTGAGGTATAATATTTAATTACTTATCTAATGTTAGTATTTCGCGCACTAAATATTCTTATTATGAAAGATTATTTAAGCCATAAAAAATGAATTTAGCAAGAATAAAGTTTCAATGAAAATTTTGAGTAACCAATCAAAATGGTGAGACTTACCGCAACTGAAGCCGAAAGAAAGGTTTTCATGGAATTAATTATCCGTTTTAGAAGTTGTTGATTATGCATCGTAGTTTAAATAGAGTAATTAACTACATTAGCGAAGCAATCTAGTTTAGAAATCAGAAAAAATCATAGTATTAATAAAACAAGATAAGAAAAGAATTAAACTACTTGATAAAACTTACCGTTAATGAAGACAAGAGCAAATGGCATTCATCGACATCAACACTAGAAAAAGCAGAAGGGCAACCAATGGCAATGTGAGGCCTAGGGTAAGTGCCCCTTTTGCAGAAGTCATCGGTCACGCCCCTTTCCATATAACTCACAAGGTGTAGACATAAAAAAACAAAAAAAGATTGGCAAGAACAAAATTTCAATGAAAAATTTGAGTACCCAATCAAAATGATGAGACTTACTGCATGTAAAGCCGATAGCAAGATGAAACATGGAATTAATTGTCCTTTTTAGAAGTTATTGATTCTGCATCGTAGCTTTCATACAGTTTAATGATGTAATTCACTACTTTAGCGAAGAAATCTACTTTAAAAATGAGAAAAACAAATTCATATTATTAACAAAACAAGATAAGAAAGGAATTAAACAAAAAGATCAAACTTACCGTTAACGTAGCCGAGAGCAAAGCGCATCGATCGACAGCAACACAGGCAAAAGCAAAAGAACAGCCGAGAGCAATGTGATATCTAGGGTAAGTGACCCTTTTGCAGAAGTCGTCGTTCACGCCCCATTCAATATAGCTCACAAGGTGTAGTTGTACATGAAAAAAATATCAAAATAAAAGTTTATACATCAAATTTTTAAAGAAAATAAAGAATATATAATTTAATACCTAAAAGTACAAGAACTAAGAAGAGGATTGTATTTGGATCGAGTCTTTAGAAGAGAATTTCCCTGAACCAAGACATCTTGTGACTCCCCGAACCCGCGCCTAAGGAATAATGTTCCGAGACGCGTGCCCGTTCGTCATAACCACGCATGCGGAAGACTTTTCCCATGAAAATACGTGAATTTTTAACTTTTCTTATGAGCTTATATAAGCACTAACAACCGGTCATCACAATAACCCATCATCAGCAAATGCATTGTCTCACTGGGTATAGTAGTCTTTACTTTTTGCGCCACAATTACGCGGTACACTTCCCAAAATTTATCAAGCGTAGCTCCCTTGCCAATTGAGCACCGCTTCAGAATTTTAAAACATAAAATGAGGGGTGAGCTATAGAGCCCAGCAAATTCTGTAGCCCATCTAGACTATTTTCCACATAATAATACATATCAAAATGATATAATAATACTGATCAATTTCTATATTACAATAGTAAATAATTTCGTAAATCGTGTTCCGAGGCCACCCTGATCAATTTCACTCTAACCGAGGTTCCCAACCTGATACTATGTCCCATCCATCAATTTCATCCAATATCAACAGTGTTCACAACTCCAGGTTACTGTTCCAGATAACCGCTCACTCTCTATTCTTGAGTCCACAGACTCGATCGACCAGGCCTTCACCCGCATACAACCTCTATCCCTGAGTTCACAGACTCAGCTATCAATCGATCAGGCTCATGCCCATTGAAACCACACCTTGAGTCTTTAGACTCAATACAAGATCATACAACAATCTAACTCACTCTGAGAACTTTGTCCTCACGACATCTCTATCAGATAATACACCATCGCCTCCCCTGACCTAGTTAAAGAGGATCTATGGTTATCATTTCACCTACTCCCGACTATCAGTCACAAAGGATTTAACCACACCACCACTCTTGACCTAGTCAAAGAGGATCTATGGATCTAAATCCACCCACTCCCGACTATCAGTCACAGATGACCACACAATGCCACCACTCCAGACCTAGCCAAAGAGAATCTAGGGATAACACTCCACCCACTTTCGACGATCAGTCACGTACTTAGTCAAAGGGGATCTATAGATAGTTTTCCACCAATCCCGATTATCAGTCACGTACCTCGGCAAAGAGGATCTATGGATATTACCCCACCCACTCCCAACTATTAGTCACGGAGGACTAACAACCAACCACTCTTCACCTAGTCAAAGAGGATCTATGGATATCAATTCACTCACTCCCGACTATCAGTCACGGAAGACCACACAATGACAGACACCACTCCAGACCTAGTCAAAGAGGATATATGGATAACACTCCACCCACTACCGACGATCGGTCACGTACCTAGTCAAAGAGGATCTATGGATAGTATTCCACCCATTCCCGACTATCAGTCACGTACCTCGTCAAAGTTGATCTATGGATATTACTCCAACCACTCCCGACTATCAGTCATGGAGGACTAACAACACACCACTCCTAACCTAGTCAAAGAGGATCTATAGATATAAGTCCATCCACTGCCGACTATCAGTCACGGAGGACCACACAATGCGACCACTCCAGACCTAGTCAAAGAGGATATATGGATAACACTTCACCACTCCCGACCATCAGTCACGTAACTAGTCAAAGAGAATCTATGGATAGAATTCCACCCTCTCCCAACCATCAGTTAGATGCCTCGTCAAAGAGGATCTATGGATATTACTCCACCCACTCCCGACTATCAGTCACGGAGGACTAACAACACACAACTCCAGACCTAGTAAAAGAGGATCTATGGATATAAATCAACCTACTCCCGACTATCAGTCACTGTGGACTAACAACACACCACTCCTAACCTAGTCAAAGAGGATCTATGGATATAAATTCACTCACTCCCGTCTATCAATCACGGAGGACTAACAACACACCACTCCTGACCTAGTCAAAGAGGATCTATGGATATAAATCCACCCACTCCCGACTATCAGTCACGGAGGACTAACGACTAACATCTGATACTGATTAGAGTTTCTAACTGTAGTAAATCTTCAATTATCCTAAGCCTCGCTCGGATAACTAAACCAATTGGGCCTTGCGCCCATAGACCAAGTCCAGAAGTATATCGTTCCGCTAGGGAACATGATCTGGCCGATGAACCCTTTCATCGCCTCATAAACGTTTCATTAACGTCACATCATACAAAGACTATTCCGAAGTGGAACTTTCCCAGGCTGATGGACCCTACCATCGCCATAACATCACATCATGTCATAGTTGTTCCGATAGGGAAAATATCCGGGCCGATGCATCCGTTCAATGCCCAACAAATAACAAATTACATCATATCATAACAAGTCGTTCCCATAGGAGACATATTTTGGCCAATGGATCCATCCATTGCCATAAAAAGCATCCAAACACATCACATTTCACGTATGGAATCCCAAATTAGGCTTCCGGGTACAAGCATCATCACACCCTATGATCGATTGCCAAGGGTCTAGAAATCCCCCAGGTCTTCTGACATGCTTACGATCAATCGTTAAAACACCAGACAATTGATCGCCCATGGCTTTTGCATGTAGTGAGATCGATCGTCCAAACCGACGATTGATTGCCCAAGCTTATTCGAACATAAAATTCCAAGCTTTTCAGCCCGGAACTGAGGGCTACCTCCCTCTCGCTCCATTCTAATCTCATCCCCATCAATTCCATTCTTATTCACGTATTTCCATTGGGACAGACTGAAAATACTGAAGACCTACTAAATGTCCGATCCCGCGTATTTCCTGGGTTTTTGAACACCGATTGCACTGCGGCAACACGAATCTATGTATGACACCAACACGAAAAATAATTGTCACGATAGTCGACCGACATGCTATGTGTGATTTTTGAAGAAAAATACTCAATTTTATCAGTACAAACCTAGTCCCACACAAAAATCACAAATTTAATAAATTTTTGTACAATTCAACCTGGTTAAGGATCAATAACCCCAATTTGATTATATTAAAATTATGGGTCGTCACACATCTAGTCACCATTGATTAACTCGATAAGCTAAATACTTCCATTAGATAAATAATGAAACTATATATCTAAATAAAACTAAAGGATTAGTAGCATGTAGACTCGCAGGGTCGTGGACATTTCACTCTTACAAGTTCGACAAACACCTAGGTTGAGGGCCTCACCGCAAAGTATTTGTGTTTGTGCTAAAAAGAGTGGGCGTCTATTGCAAGCACTCCCCTTAGTTTTATTTAGGTATATTATTTTAATTATTTATCTAGTGTTAGTATTTAGCGCACTGAATATTCTTATTATGTAAGATTATTTAAGCTATAAAAAATAAGATTAGCAAGAATATATTTTCAATAAAAAGTTTAAGTACTCAATCAAAATGGTGAGACTTAACGCAAGTGAAGCCGAAAGTAAGGTCAAACAAGGAATTAATTGTCCGTTTTAGAATTTGTTAATTATGCATCGTAGTTTTTAAATAGTTTTAATGGTGTAATTAACAACTTTACCGAAGAAATCTACTTTAGAAATAATAAAAAAATCATATGATTAAATAAACAAGATAAGAAAACAAATAAACGTTTTGATAGAACTTACCGTTAATGAAGCCGAGAGCAAAGGGCATTGATTGACAGCAACACAGGCAAAAGCAGAAGGGCAGCAGAGAGCAATGTGAGGCACAGGGTAAGGTAAGTGGCCCTTTTGCAGAAGTCGTCGTTCATGCTCCATTCCATATAGCTCACAAGGTGTAGTTGTACATGAAAAAATATCAAAATATCGATTTCCACATAAAATTTTTTGAAGAAATAAAGAATATAAAATATAATACTTAAAAGTACAAGAACTAAGAAGAAGATTCTATTTGCATCTGAGTCGTTAGAAGGGAATTTCCTTCACCATTGATTAACTCGCTAAGCTAATTACTACCACTAAAGAAATAATAAAAATAATATACCTCAATAAAAATAAAGAGAACAATATTTCTATAGTATAGTATTATTATAAAAGAAATATTACTTTTAAAAATTAGTTGCATGTAGACTCGCAGGGTCGAGGACGTCCCACTCTTACCAATTCAACAAACACCTAGGTTGTGGGCCCCACCACAGTATTTGTGTTTGTGCTAAAAAGAGTGGGCGTCTATGGCTAGCACTCCCCTTCGTTTTACTGAGGTATAATATTTAATTACTTATCTAATGTTAGTATTTAGCATACCGAATATTCTTATTATGAAAGATTATTTAAGCCATAAAAAATCAGATTAGCAAGAATAAAATTTCAAAGAAAAATTTGAGTACCCAATCAAAATGGTGAGACTTACCGCAAGTGATGCCAAAAGCAAGGTTTTCATTGAATTAATTATCCGTTTTAGAAGTTGTTGATTGAGCATCGTAGTTTTAATATAGTTTTAATGGAGTAATTAACTACATTAGCGAAGCAATCTACTTTAGAAATCAGAAACCAAGTTGATGTCGTGGCATGGCGTATGGATATCCCAAAAGCAAGATTTTTCTTTCATCCTAGGCCTCACCTTGCTCTCGACTGCCCTTCTGCTTTTGCCTGTGTTGCTGTCGATGAATTCCCTTTGCTCTCCCCTTCATTAACGGTAAATTTTATCATTTTGTTTAATGGTTTTCTTATCTTGTTTTGTTAATAACATGATTTTTTTCTGATTTCTAAAGTAGATTTTTTCGCTAAAGTAGTTAATTACACCATTAAAACTATATGAAAATTACGATGCAGAATGAACAACTTCTAAAACGGACAATTAATTACATGTTTCACCTTGCAATCGGCTCACAGTAAGTCTCATCATTGTGATTAAGTACTCAAAATTTTCATTGAAATTTTATTCGTGCTAATATGATTTTTTATGACTTAAATAACGTTATTTTTTGGAACTTAGGGTGTCCCCAACCCTTTAGGTCAGGACTAATCCCCGAGGGTGCAATATGAGCCCATAACCCGCCACACCTGGTAAGTCTGGATAAACCCGTGCGGGGCTGGCCCCAAAGGGGGAGTGAGAAATGGAACCCAAGGCCTCCCACTTGGCGAAAGGCCCATGAATCAGTGTTACTTTATCTAAGTTAATGGTATCGTTATAAAGTTGATAATCTAATATTTTAATAGTTTAGTATTATTATAGAAAAAATATCACTTTTAGGATTTAGATGCGTGTAGACTCAGAGGACCGTGAACGTCCCATTCTCATCAATTCGACAAACACCTAGGTTGTGGGTCCCACCGCAAAGTATTTGTGCTTGTGGTAAAAAGAGAATGCGTCTATGGCTAACACTCCTCTTAGTTTTATGGAGGTATATTATTTTTATTATTTATCTAGTGTTAGTATTTAGCTTAACGAGTTAATCAATGATCTCTAGATGTCTTGGTTGAGGGAAATTCCCTTCTGGGGACTCGATCCAAATACAATCCTCTTCTTAGTTCTTGTACTTTTAGGTATTATATTTTTATATTATTTATTTCTTCAAAAAATTTTGATGCAGAAACTGATATTTTGAATTTTTTTTCATGTACAACTACTCCTTGTGAGCTATATGGAATGGGGTGTGAACGACGACTTCTGCAAAAGGGTCACTTACCCTAGGCCTCAGCTTGCTCTCGGCTACCCTTCTGCTTTTGCCTGTGTTGTTGTCGATGAATGCCCTTTGCTCTCGGCTTCACTAAAGGTATGTTTTATCATTTTGTCTAATTAACTACGATAGAGAATTAACAACTTCTACAATGAACAATTGATTCTATGTTTCATCTTGGTTTTGGCTTCCCTTGCGTTACGTCTCACCGTTTTGATTGGGTACTCAAATTTTTCATTAAAATTTTATTGTTGCTAATTTGATTTTTTTTGGCTTAAATAATCTTACATAATAAGAATATTCAGTGCTACTTTATCTAAGTTAATGGTATCGTTATAAAGTTGATAATCTAATATTTTAGTAGTTTAGTATAATTATAGAAAAAATATTACATTTAGGATTTAGATGCATGTAGTAGACTCACAGGGCCGTGGACATCGCACTCTTACTAGTTTGACAAATACCTAGGTTGTGTGCCCCACCGCAAAGTATTTGTGCTAGTGCTAAAAAGAGGAGGCGTCTATGAGGTATATTATTTTTATTGAGTTATATTATTTTGATTATTTATCTAGTGTTAATATTTAGCTTAGGGAGTTAATTAATGGTGAATGGGTGTCTTACTTGTGGTAAATTCCCTTCTAGTGACTCGAGCCAAATACAATCCTCTTCATAATTCTTGTGCTTTTAGATATTTTTTTATATTATTTGTTTCTTGAAATTTTTTTGGTGCAGAAACTGATATATATATATATTTTTTTCATGTACAACCTCACCTTGTGAGCTATATGGAACGGGGTGTGAACGAAGACTTCTGCAAAAGGGCCACAACTACCTTAGGCCTCAGCTTGCTCTTGGCTGCCCTTTTGCTTTTCCTTGTGTTGCTGTGAATGAATGCCCTTTGCTCTTGGCTTTATTATCGGTATGTTTTATCATTTTGTTTAATTCTTTTTTTATCTCTTTTTTTTTTTAAATAATATATATTTTTTTTGTTCATTTCTAAAGTAGATTTCTTCGGTAAAGTAGTTAATTACACCATTAAAACTATATGGAAACTCCAACTAACTTCTAAAATGAACAATTAATTCCATGTTTCACCTTGGTTTCGGCTTCACTTGCGTTACGTCTCACCATTTTGATTGGGTACTCAAAATTTTCATTGTAATTTTATTTTTGCTAATCTGATTTTTTATGGCTTAAATAATCTTACATAATAAGAATATTCAATGCGCTAAATACTAACACTAGATAAATAATAAAATAATATACCTCAATAAAACTAAGGGGAATGATAGCCAAAGACGCACTCTTTTTAGCACAAGCACAATTATTCAATACGCTCCCTTTAGTTTTATTGAGATATATTAATTTATATTTTTTTATCCAGTTTTAGTATTTAGCTTAGCGAGTTGATCAATGATGACTAGATATCTTGCTTTAGGGAAATTTCTTCTAAAGACTCGATCCAAATACAATCCTCTTCTTAGTTGTTATACTTTTAGGTATTATATTTTATATTCTTCATTTCTTCAAAAAATTTGATGTAGAAAATGATATTTTGATCTTTTTTTCATGTACAACTACACCTTGTGAGCTATATTGAATGGGGTGTGAACGAGGACATCTGCAAAAGGGCCACTTACCCTAGGCCTCACCTTGCTCTCGACTGTCCTTCTGCTTTTGCCTGTGTTGCTGTTGATGAATTCCCTTTGCTCTCGCCTTCATTAACGGTAAGTTTTATCATTTTGTTTAATTGTTTTCTTATCTTGTTTTGTTAATAACATGATTTTTTTTCTGATTTCTAAAGTAGATTTTTTCGCTAAAGTAGTTAATTACACCATTAAAACTATATAAATATTATGATGCAGAATGAACAACTTCTAAAAAGGGCAATTAATTACATGTTTCACCTTGCTATTGGCTCATAATAAGTCTCATCATTGTGATTGGGTACTCAAAATTTTCATTGAAATTTTATTCGTGCTAATATGATTTTTTGTGACTTAAATAATGTTATTTTTTGGAACTCAGGGTGTCCCCAACCCTTTAGGTCAGGACTAATCCTCGAGGGTTCTAAGTTATTGGTATGGTTATAGAGTTGATGATCTAATATTTTAATAATTAAGTATTATTATAGAAAAAATATCACTTTTAGGATTTAGATGCGTGTAGACTCACAGGGCCGTGAACGTCCCACTCTTACCAATTCGACAAACACCTAGGTTGTGGGCCCCACCGCATAGTAATTGTGCTTGTGCTAAAAAGTGAAGGCGTTTATGGCTAACACTCCCCATAGTTTTATTGAGATATATTATTTTAATTATTTATCTAGTGTTAGTATTTAGCTTAGCGAGTTAATTAATGATCTCTAGATGTCTTGGTTGAGGGAAATTCCCTTCTAAGGACTCGATCCAAATACAATCCTCTTCTTAGTTCTTGTACTTTTAGGTATTATATTTTTATATTATTTATTTATTCAAAAAATTTTGATGCAGAAACTGATATTTTGAATTGTTTTTCATGTATAACTACACCTTGTGAGCTATATGGAAAGCTGTGTGAACGACGACTTCTGCAAAAGGGTCACTTACCCTAGGCCACAGCTTGCGAGACTGCTTTTGCCTGTGTTGCTGTCGATGAATGCCCTTTGCTCTCGGCTTCACTAACGGTATGTTTTATCATTTTGTCTAATTCTTTTCTTATCTTGTTTTTTTTTTAATAATATGATTTTTTAAAAAATTTCTAAAGTGGATTTCTTCTGTAAAGTAGTTAATTACAATGTTAAAACTATATGGAAACTGTGATGGAGAATTAACAACTTATAAAACGAACAATTAATTCTATGTTTCACCTTTGTTTCGGCTTCACTTGCATTACGTCTCACCGTTTTGATTGGGCATTCAAATTTTTCTTTGAAATTTTATTGTCGCTAATCTGAATTTTTTTGGCTTAAATAATCTTACATAATAAGAATATTCGGTGCTACTTTATCTTAGTTAATGGTATTGTTATAAAGTTGATAATCTAATATTTTAGTAGTTTAGAATACTTATAGAAAAAATATCACTTTTAGGATTTAGATGCATGTAGTAGACTCACAGGGCCGTGGACATCCCACTCTTACTAGTTCGACAAATACCTAGGTTGTGTGCCCCTCCGCAAAGTATTTGTACTAGTGCTAAAAAGACGAGGCTTCTATGAGGTATATTTTTTTTATTGTGTTATATTATTTTTATTATTTATCTAGTGTTAATATTTAGCTTAGGGAGTTAATTAATGGTGACTAGATGTCTTACTTATGGTAAATTCCCTTCTAGTGACTCAAGCCAAATACAATCCTCTTCTTAGTTCTTGTGCTTTTAGATATTATTTATTTCTTGAAATTTTTTTGCTGCAGAAATTGATATTTTGATTTTTTTTTCATGTACAACCTCACCTTGTGAGCTATATGGAACGAGGTGTGAACGACGACTTCTACAAAAGGGCCACAACTACCTTAGGCCTTAGCTTGCTCTCGGGTGCCCTTTTGCTTTTGCCTGTGTTGCTGTCGATGAATGCCCTTTGCTCTCGACTTCATTATTGGTTTGTTTTATCATTTGGTTTAATTATTTTCTTATCTTGTTTTTTTTTTAAATAATAATTTTTTTTTGTTTATTTCTAAAGTATATTTCTTCAGTAAAGTAGTTAATTACACCATTAAAACTATATGGAAACTCCAACTAACTTCTAAAACGAACAATTAATTCCATCTTTTACCTTGGTTTCAGCTTCACTTGCGTTACGTCTCACCATTTTGATTGGGTACTCAAAATTTTCATTGTAATTTTATTTATTGTTAATCTGATTTTTTATGGCTTAAATAATCTTACATAATAAGAATATTCAGTGCGCTAAATACTAACACTAGATAAATAAATAAATAAAATACTATACCTTAATAAAACTAAGGGGAGCGATCGCCATAGACGCACTCTTTTTAGCCCAAGCACAAATACTTGGTGGTGGTGCCTACAACCTAGATGTTTGTCGAACTGGTAAGAGTAGGACGTCCACGACCCTACGAGTCTAGCTAAAATCCTAGAGGTAATATTTTTTATGTAATAATACTATACTAAAAAAATATTGCTCCCTTTTGTTTTATTGAGATATATTAATTTTTATTTTTTATCTAGTTTTAATATTTAGCTTAGGGAGTTAATCAATGATGACTAGATGTCTTGCTTTAGGGAAATTTCTTCTAAAGACTCGATCCAAATACAATTCTCTTCTTAGTTGTTATACTTTTAGGTATTATATTTTATATTCTTTATTTCTTCAAAAAATTTTATATAGGAAATTATATTTTGATATGTTTGTCTTGTACAACTACCTCGTGAGCTATATTGACCGGGTCGTGAACGAGGACATCTGCAAAAGGGCCACTTACGTGACTGATAGTCAGGAGTGGGTGGAATACTAGCCATAGATCCTCTTTGACTATGTACGTGACTCATCGTCGGGAGTGGGTGGAGTGTTATCCATAGATCCTCTTTTATTAGGTTTGGAGTGGTGGCATTGTGTGGTCCTCCGTGACTGATAGTCGGAAGTGGGTGAATTTATATTCATAGATCCTCTTTGACTAGGTCAGGAGTGGTGTGTTGTTAGTCCTCCATGACTGATAGTCAAGAGTTGGTGAAATGATATCCCTAGATCCTCTTTGACTAGGTCAGGGGAAGCGATGGTTGTGTTATCTGATAGAGATGTCGTGAGGATAAGGTTCTCACTGTGGTTGAGTTAGATAGTTTTATGATCTTGTATTGAGTCTAAAGGCTCAAGGTATGGTTTGAATGGGCATGAACTCAATCGATTGATAGCTGAGTCTGTGAACTCAGGGATAAAGGTTGTATGCAGGTGAATGCTTGGTCGATTGAGTCATTAGACTCAAGAATAGAGAATGAGCGGTTTTCAGGAACGGTAACCTAGAATTGTGAACACAGTTGATATTGGATGAAATTGATGGATGGGAAATAGTTTGAGGTTGGGAACCTCGGTTAGAGTGAAATTGCTCTGAGTGATTTTGGGCCACGATTTACGATATTATTTACTATTGTAATATTAAAATTGATCGGTATTATTTTATCATTTTGATATGTATTATTATCTGGAAAATAGTCTAGATGGATTGTGGATTTTGTTGGGCTCTATAGCTCACTCCTCAGTTTATGTCTTCAGATTCTGAAGCGGTTGTTGATTGGCAAGGAGCTACGCTTGATTAATTTTGGGTAGTGTACAGACATAGTTGTGGCATAAAAAGTAAATGCTACTATAGAAGTGAGTTATTACATTTGCTTATGATGGGTTATTGTAATGACCATTTGTTATTGCTTATGTAAGCTAATAAGAAAAGTTAAAAATTCCCCGTATTGTTGCAGGTAAAGTCTTCCGTATGCGTGGTTAAGACGAACGGTGACATGTCTCGGAACATTATTCCTTAGGTGCGGGTTCAGGGCGTCACAAGATGTTTTGATTCAAGGAAATTCCCTTCTAAAGATTCAATCCAATTACAATCCTCTTCTTAGTTCTTGTACTTTTAGGTATTAAATTTTATATTCTTTATTTCTTTATAAATTTTGATGTAGAAACTTATATTTTGATATTTTTTTCATGTACAACTACACCTTGTGAGCTATATGGAATGGGGCGTGAACGACGACTTCTGCAAATGGGTCACTTACCCTAGATATCGCATTGCTCTCGACTGTTCTTCTGCTTTTGCCTGTGTTGCTGCCGATCGATGTCCTTTGCTCTCGCCTTTTTTAACGGTAAGTTTGTTCATTTTGTTTAATTCTTTTCTTATCTTGTTTTGTTAATAATATGAATTTGTTTTTCTAATTTCTAAAGTAGATTTCTTCGTTAAAGTAGTTAATTACATCATTAAATTATATGAAAACTACGATGCCGAATTAACAACTTCTAAAAAGGACAATTAATTCTTTGTTTCATCTTGTTATCGGGTTTACTCGCGGTAAGTCTCACCATTTTGATTGGGTACTCAAATTTTTCATTGAAATTTTATTCTTGCTAATCTTTTTTCCATGTCTACACCTTGTGAGTTATATGGAAAGGGGCGTGAACGACAAATTTTGCAAAAGGGCCACTTACCCTAGGCCTCATATTGCCCTTGGTTGCCCTTCTGCTTTTTCCTATGTTGTTGTCGATGAATGCCCTTTGCTCTCGTTTTCATTAACGGTAAGTTTTATCAAGTCGTTTAATTATTTTCTTATCTTGTTTTGTTAATACTATGATTTTTTCTGATTTTTAAACTAGATTGCTTCGCTAATGTAGTTAATTACTGTATTAAAACTATATTGAAACTACGATGCACAATCAACAACTTCTAAAATGGATAATTAATTTCATGAAAACCTTGCTTTCGGCTTCACTTGCGGTAAGTCTCACCATTTTGATTGGGTACTCAAATTTTTCATTGAAATTTTATTTTTGTTAATCTGATTTTTTATGGCTTAAATAATCTTTCATAATAAGAATATTCGGTGCGCGAAATACTAACATTAGAAAAGTAGTTAAATATTATACCTCAATAAAACTCAGGGGAGTGCTAGCCATAGACGCCCACTTTTTTTAGCACAAACACAAATACTTTGTGGTGGTGCCCACAACCTAGGTGTTTCTCGAACTGGTAAGAGTGGGACGTCCACGACCCTGCGAGTCTACATGCAGCTAATTTTTAAAAGTAATATTTTTTTTTATAATAATACTATACTATAGCAATATTATTCCTTTTAGTTTTATTGAGATATATTATTTCTCTAGTGTTAGTATTTAGCTTAGCGAGTTAATCAATGGTGACTTAATGTGTGACGGCCCATAATTTTAATATAATAAAATTGGGGTTATTTTTTTATAGAATAATACTGTACTATAGAAATATTACTCTCTTTAGTTTTATTGAGGTATATTATTTTCATTATTTATCTAATGGTAGTATTTAGCTTATAGCGAGTTAATCAATGATGACTAGATATGTGATGATCCATAATTTTAATATAATTAAATTGGGGTTATTGATCCTTAACCGGGCTGAATTGTCGAAAAATTGATTAAATTTGTGGGAAGTGGGTTTTTGTGTGGGACTGGGTTTGTACCGATAAAATTCAGTATTTTTTTTCGAAAATCGCACACAGCGTGTCAGTCGACTATCGGGACAATTATTCGTCGTGCTGGTTCCATCATACATCAATTCGCGTTACTGCAATGCAATCGGTGTTCAAAAACCCAGGAAATACGCGGGATCGGACATTTAGTAGGTCCTCAGTATTTTCAGCCTGTCCCAATAGAAATCTGCAAAACTTGTGGACGATTGTATGTCGTTTCGGGCGTTTATCATCTCATTGAGGAAAGGACTGCATGTTTTGTGTCCGAAATAAGAAAAGTAGTGTTTTTGCAGTTTTCTCCCTGATTTAGTTTTTGCTGTCAAAACTCAGAATCTTTCCCCTAAATTTCTATAGCGGGTGTCCGACTGTTTAAAGTTCGGTCACCTGAAGTTTCGTCAAAATCGGATTTCGTATAGTAGGTTTACAGTGGTAGTATACACGAGAAAAATCGGAAAATAAGTCAACCGGTCCAACCAGTTGACCCGGTCAACTTTCCACACCATTATGGTCATGTGCTTTATGCATGATCTTAACCCCCCCATCCTCTTGGCTATATAAAGGGGGCAAGGCCCTCTCATTTCTCACGAACAAAGAGCAAGAGAGCCGAAGCTCTGTCTTGCCCATTCTAGAGAGAGTCTAGAGAGAAGAAAGATGAGGGCGCTCCTTGGGGTTGATCGTAGCTCCCGACGCAGTGGCGGTGTCCGTTTCACTCCCAGACGCCACGATCTTCGGGTATTGAAGTAAAATCGCTTTTCCCTCTTTCCTATTTTCCCTTTAAATATGTTTTTCTTGTTGTGGATGATGTTCTTGCTTTATTGCGTGGATGAAAAAGGGCCCAAGACCCGCTGTATACGTAAAATGGGTAAAACCCCCTTCCATCTTTTTTATTTTCTCCTAACTACCCCTATTCTTCTTTATTTTGTTTATGGAATGTGATATGAGTTTATGGTGTGAATGGATAAAGGGTCGGAGACCCGTGCATGTTGTGGATTGTGTGATGTGAATAGAAAAGGGGTTTAATACCCGTGAATGAGAATGGAATGGATGGGGATGGGATTAGAATGGAATGATAGGGAGGTAGCCCTTAGTTCCAGGCTGAAAAGCTCGGAATTTCATGCTTGAATAAGCTTGGGCGATCAATCGTCAGTTTGAACGATCGATCTCACTGCATGCAAAAGCCGTGGGCGATCGATTGTCCGGTGTTCTGACGATCGATCGTAAGCATGTCAGAGGACCTGGGAGACTTCTAGACCCTCGGCGATCGATTGTAGGGTGTGACGATCGATCGTCGGTGCGATCGATGGAGATCGATCGTCCTGGTACCCGGAAGCCTGACTTGGGCTTCCATACGCGAAATCTGATGTGCTTGGATGCTTGTTAGGGCAATGGATGGATCCATTGGCCCGAATATGTCCCCTATGGGAACGACCCATTATAATGTGATGTAATTGGTTATTTGTTGGGCAATGGACGGATCCATCGGCCCGGATATGTTCCCTATCGGAACAACCATGACATAATGTGATGTTCTGGCGATGGTAGGGTCCATCGGCCTGGGAAAGTTCCACCTCGTAACTATCTTTGTGTGATGTGACGTTAATGAAACATTTATGAGGCGATGAAAGGGTTCATCGGCCAGATCATGTTCCCTAGCGGAACGATATACTTTTGGACTTGGTCCACGGGCGCGAGACCCAATTGGTTCAGTTATCCAAGTGAGGCTTAGGATAATTTCAGATTTACTACGGTTAGAAACTCTAATCAGTATCAGATGTTAGCCTTTAGTCCTCCGTGACTAATTGCCGGGAGTGGGTTGATTTATATCCATAGATCCTCTTTGACTAGGTTTGGAGTGGTGTGTTGTTAGTCCTCCGTGATTGATAGTCGGGAGTGGGTGGAGTAATATCCATAGATCCTCTTTAACGAGGTACGTGACTGATAGATGGGAGTGGGTGGAATACTATCTATAGATCCTCTTTGACTAGGTGCGTGACTGATCATCGAGTGTGGGTGAAGTGTTATCTATAGATCCTCTTTGACTAGGTCTGGAGTGGTGGCCTTGTGTGGTCGTCTGTAACTGATAGTCGGGAGTGGGTGGATTTATATCCATGGATCCTCTTTGACTAGGTCAAGAGTGGTGTGTTGTTAGTCCTCCGTGACTGATAGTCGGGAGTGGGTGGAGTAATAGTAATATCCATAGATCCTCTTTAATGAGGTACGTGACTGATAGTTGAGAGTGGGTGGAATACTATCCTTAGATCCTCTTTGACTAGGTGCGTGACTTATCGTCGAGAGTGGGTGGAGTGTTATCCATAGATCCTCTTTGACTAGGTCTGGAGTGGTGGCATTGTGTGGTCGTCTGTGACTAATAGTCGGGAGTGGGTGGATTTATATCCATAAATCTTCTTTGACTAGGTCAGGAGTGTGGTGTGGTTTAATCCTCTATGACTGATAGTCGGGAGTGGGTAGAATGACATCCATAGATCCTCTTTGACTAGGTCAGGGGAGGCGATGGTTGTATTATCTGATAGAGATTTCGTGAGGACAAGGTTCTCACTGTGGTTGAGTCAGATAGTTGTATGATCTTGTATTGTTTCTACAGACTCAAGGTATGGTTTGAATGGGCATTAGCCCGATCGATTGATAGCTGAGTCTGTAAACTCAGGGATAGAGGTTGTATGCTGGTGAAGGCCTGGTCGATCGAGTCTGTGGACTCAAGAATAGAGAGTGAGCGGTTATCTGGAACGGTAACCTGGTATTGTGAACACAATTGATATTGGATGAAATTGATAGATGAGAAATAGTATGAGGTTGGGAACCTCGGTTAGAGTGAAATAGCTCTGGGTGACCTCGGTTCACGATTTACGATATTATTTACTATTGTAATATGGAAATTGATCCGTATTATTATATCATTCAGATGTGTATTATTATGTGGAAAATAGTCTAGATGGACTGTGGATTTTGCTGGGCTCTATAGCTCACCCCTGATTTTATGTCTTCAGATTTTGAAGCGGTTGTCGATTGGTAAAGAGCTACACTTAATCGATTTTGGGAATTGTACTGGCGTAATTGTGGCGCAAAAAGGAAAGACTACTATAGCCAGTGAGGTAATGCATTTGCTTATGATGGGTTATTGTGATTACCAGTTATTATTGCTTATGTAAGTTTATAAGAAAAGTTAAAAATTCTCGCATTTTCGCGGGTAAAGTCTTCTGGATGCGTGGTTATGACGAACGGGCACGCGTCTCGGAACATTATTCCTTAGGCACGGGTTCATGGCGTCATAAGATGTCTTGGTTTAGGGAAATTTGTTTCTAAAGACTCGATCCAAATACAGTCTTCTTCTTAGTTCTTGTACTTTTAGGTATTAAATTTTATATTCTTTATTTCTTTAAAAATTTTGATGTAGAAACTTATATTTTGATCTTTTTTTCATGTACAATTACAGCATGTGAGCTCTATGGAATGGGGTGTGAACGACGACTTCTGCAAAAGGGTCACTTACCCTAGATATCACATTCCTCTCGACTGCTCTTCTGCTTTTGCCTATGTTGCTGTCGATCGATGGCCTTTGCTCTCGGCTTCATTAACGGTAGGTTTGATCATTTTGTTAATTTCTTATCTTGTTTTGTTAATAATATGATTTTTTTCTGATTTCTAAAGTAGATTACTTTGCTAAAGTAGATAATTACACCATTAAAACTATATGAAACTACAATGCAGAATAAAAAAATTTTAAAACAGACAATTAATTCCATGTTTTACCTTGCTTTCAGCTTCACTTGCGGTAAGTCTAACCATTTTGATTGGGTACTCAAATTTTTCATTGAATTTTTATTTTTGCTAATCTGATTTTTTATGGCTTAAATAATCATACATAATAAGAATATTCAGTACACTAAATACTAAAACTAGATAAATAATTAAAATATTATACCTCAATAAAACTAATGGGAGTACTAGCCATAAACACCCACTCTTTTTAGCACAAGGACAAATACTTTGTGGTGGGGCCTACAACTTAGGTGTTTGTCGAACTTGTAAGAGTTGGATGTCCACGACCCTACAAGTCTACATGTAGCTAATTTCTAAAAGTAATACTTTTTTCTATAATAATATTATTCTATAAAAATATTGCTCCGTTTAGTTTTATTTTTTATTGAGATATATTATTTTTATTATTTATCTAGTGGAAGTATTTAGTTTAGCGAGTTAATCAATGGTGACTAGATATCTTGCTTGTGGAAAATTCCCTTCTAAAGACTCGATCCAAATACAATCCTCTTCTTAGTTCTTGCACTTTTAGGTATTATATTTTATATTCCTTATTTCTTTAAAAATTTTGATGTTGAAATTGATATTTTGATCTTTTTTTCATGTACAACTACACCTATTGAGATATATGGAATGAGGTGTGAACGATGACTTTTGTAAAAGGGTCAGTTATCCTAGGCCTCACATTGCTCTCGACTGCACTTCTGCTTTTGCCTGTGTTATCATCGATGAATGCCCTTTGCTCTCGGCTTCATTAACGGTAAATTTTATCATTTTGTTTAATTTCTTATCTTGTTTTGCTAATAGTATGATTTTTTCTGATTTCTAAAGTAGATTTTTCCGCTAAAGTAGTTAATTACACCATTATAACTACCGGAAACTATGATGCAGAATAAACAACTTCTAAAACTGACAATTAATTCCATGTCTCACCTTGCTTTCAGCTCCACATTCGTTAAAGTCTCACCATTTTGATTGGTTACTCAAATTTTTCATTGAAATTTTATTATTGCTAAACTGATTTTTTATAGCTTAAGTAATCTTAAATACTAACACTAGATAAATAATTAAAATAATATACCTCGATAAAACTAAGGGGAGCTAGTCATTGACGCTCACTCTTTTTAACAAAAGCACAAATACTTTGTGGTGGGGCCCACAACCTAGGTGTTTGTCAAACTAGTAAGAGAGGGACTTCCACGACCCTATGAGTCTACGTGCATCTAATTCCTAAAAGTAATAATTTTTTACTATAATAACACTAAACTATAAAAAAATTAAATTATCAGCTTTATAACGATAAGAATAACTTATCGTTTTTTTTTTTAATAATATGATTTTTTTCTGATTTCTAAAGTAGATTTCTTCGCTAAAGTAGTTAATTATACCATTAAAACAACATGGAAACTCCAAAGCAGAATCAACAACTCTAAAAAGGTCAATTCATTCCATGTTTCACCTTGCTATCGATTTCAATCGCGGCAAGTCCCACCATTTTGATTGGGTACTTAGATTTTTCATTGAAATTTTATTCTTCCTAATCTCATATTTTATGATTTTGAAAAATGGACGTCGTCAGCACATCGCTTAGTAGGGTTTCGGAGGTCGTATATGCAAAAAAGTGGGAAAACCGGTCAAATAGTCAAAGTTTGTGATGTCATCAATGAAATCATGGGGACACCTCACCCCTTTCCTCCTCTATATGAGGGTAAACCCTCCCCTCATTCTCACGGATTGCAAAGAGAGCGAAGCTCTGCCTATTTCGTTTATAGAGAGAGTAAAGAGAAAGAGGAAAGAGAGAAAAGAAGTGAGAAAGGAAGAGGAAGGCTACTATGGGGTTTTTCAACTTTTCCGACGTGCTGGCGACGTCTGTTTTTCTTCCTGGCATCTCGATTGGCATGTAAAGAGAGAATTCTAGAGAGAGAAAGTGGAAGTTAGAGAGAGGCAGTTCACCTAGAGGTTTTCTGGTGTTCTGAGCGCATTAGCCACGATAATTTCAACATCCGGAGTCTCGAAAGTCGTGTAGTAGGTAAAATTTCTCCCTCTCTTCTCTTTTCCCTTTATTTAAGCTATTTTGTTTGTTGAATGGCGTGGATAAAGTATGACGGGGATAGAAAGGGTCAGAGACCCAGTGCATTGTGTATGGAAGGGATGAGAAAGCGTGGAAATGGAGCAGAGGGGCGTAGCCCTCGATTTCGGGTTGATCGCAGTGATGTGGCGATCGATCGTAAGCATACAGAAGACATGCGATCGATGGTGCGATCGATCAAGACGATCAATCGTAAACAGACGGATCACCTGGGGTTCTGTCAGGACCCTAGGCGATTGATAACAGTTAATGTAGATTTTGCAGGAGGGTTGTGTCGGCTCCTCTATGTGTCATGAAGTCATCCTTGCATGATGAATGTTATATAATGTTTGTTTTAAGGCAATGGTAGGTCCATTGGCCTGGTTAAGTTCCCTATCAGAACAACCTTGTATGATGTGATGATCTTTGAACACTTGGCCTGGTAAAGTTCCACCTTGGAACAAACCCTGCGTGATGGGATGTCGTTTGAATGTTGTAGGGAGATGGACGGACGCATTGGCCCAGATATATTCCCTATCGGAACATGTGTGATGTGATGTTTGAATATGGTAAGGCAATGGAAAAGTCCATTGCCCGGGTAATATTCCACATCGAGACAGTATACCTCGGACTTGGCCACGGCCGTGAGGCCCAACTGGTTTAATTATTTAAGCAAGGCCTGAATAATTGGGGATTTCCTACGGTTTTATAAAACCTAACTTGTGTGAAACGTTATATATGGTTTCTCTTTGACTAGGTCAGGAGTGGTGATGTCGTATAGTCCACCGTGACTGATAGTCGGGAGTAGGTGGATTAATATCCATAATTCCTCTTTGGCTAAGTCCAGGAGTGGTGATATCATTTACTCCTCCGTGATTGATAGTCGGGAGTGGGTGGATTAATTTCCATAGATCCTCTTTGACTAGGTCAGGACTGGTGAGGACTCCTCCGTGATTGATAGTCGGGAGTGGGTGGATTAATTTCCATAGATCCTCTTTGACTAGGTCAGGACTGGTGAGGTCGTATAGTCCTCCGTGACTGATAGTCTAGTGTGGGTGGATTAATATCCATAGATCCTCTTTGACTAGGTCAGGAGTGGTGATGTCGTATAGTCCTCCGTGACTGATAGTCGGGAGTGGGTGGATTAATATCTATAGATCCTCTTTGACTAGGTGAGAAGTGGTGATGTCGTATAGTCCTCCGTGACTCGTAATCGGGAGTGGGTGGATTAATATCCATAGATCCTCTTTGACTAGGTCAGGAGCGGTGATATTGTGTAGTCCTCCGTGACTGATAGTCGGGAGTGGGTGGTATAATATCCATAGATCCTCTTTGGCGAGGTACGTGACTGATTGTTGAGAGTGGGTGGAATAATGTCCATAGATTCTCTTTGGCGAGGTACGTAACTGATCATCGGGAGTGGGTGGAGTGTTATCCATAGATCCTTTTTAGCTAGGTCTGGAGTGGTGATATTGTGTAGTCTTCTGTGACTGATAGTCAGGAGTAGGTGGATTAATATCCATACATCCTCTTTGGCTAGGTTTGGAGTTGTGGTATTGTGTAGTCCTTCGTGACTGAGAGTCGGGAGTAGGCTGGTGTGTTATTCATAGATCCTCTTTGATTAAGTTAGGGGAGAACAATTGGTTGTCTTTGATAGAAATGTCATGTGGACGAGTTTTCCATCGTGGTTGAGATCAGATGATTTGTGTTAATTCTGCGGGTGAAGGCCCGGATGTGTATTAAGTCTAAAGACTCAAAGTATGGCTTGATTGGACGTAGGCCCGGTTGGTTAATAATTGAGTCTACGGACTCAAGGATAGCGGTTGTACACGGGCAAATGCCCAGTCGATCGAGTCTGTGGACTCAAGGATAGAGCGTGAGCGGTTATCTGAAATGATAACTTATTGTTGTGAACAATGACCGGATGAATTTGACAATGGAAAATATTTGGAGTTTGAGAACCTCAGATAGGGTGAAATAGCTCTGAGTGACCATCGGATCACGAATTACGATATTATTATTTACCATATTATTATAATATGAGAATTGTAGTATAATACTATATCATTATTGATGAATATAACTATGTAGAAAATAGTGTAGATGGACTCTAAATTTTACTGGGCTCTATAGCTCACCCTCCCTCATTTTATGTCTTCAAATTTTGAAGTGGTTGCCGATTGGCAAGGAGCTACGCTTGATAGAGTTTGGAAAGTGTATCGGCGCAATTGTGACGCAAAAAGTGACGATAACGCAATTGTGACGCAAATTCTGTAACCAGTGAGATAACGCATTTGCTTATGATGGGTTATTGTGATGATCAGTTGTTATTGCTTATGTAAGCTCATAAGAAAGTTGAAAATTCCCGCATTTTCGCTGGTAAAGTCTTCCGCATGTGTGGTTGTGACGAACGAGCATGTGTCTCGGAACATTATCCCTTGAGCGTGGGTTCGGGGGGACTTCACAAATATTGTTCCATTTAGTTTTATTGAAGTATATTATTTATCTAGTGGTAGTATATAGCTTAGCGAGTTTGATTTAGAAATTGATATTTTGATCTTTTTTTCATGTACAACTACACTTTGTGAGCTATATGGAATGGGGCGTGAACGACGACTTCTGCAAAAGGGCCACTTAACCTAGGCCTCACATTGCTCTCGGCTGCCCTTGTACCTTTGCCTGTGTTGCTGTCGATGAATACCCTTTGCTCTCAACTTCATTAAAAGCAAGTTTTATCATTTTGTTTACTTTTTTATTTTGTTTTGTTAATAATATAATATTTTTTTTCTGATTTCTAAAATAGATTTCTTTGCTAAAGTAGTTAATTACACAATTAAAACTATATGGAAACTTCGATGCAAAATCAAGAACTTTTAAAAAGGACAATTAATTCTATGTTTCACCTTGCATTCGGCTTCACTTGCTATAAGTCTCACCATTTTGATTGGGTACTTAAATTTTTCATTGAAATTTTATTCTTGCTAATCTGATTTTTTAGGGTTTAAATAATCTTACATATTAAGAATATTCAGTGCGCTAAATACTAACTCTAGATAAATAATAAAAATATTATACCTCAATAAAAACTAAGGGAGTGCTAGCCATAGATGCCCACTCTTTTCAGCACAAACACAAATACTGTGGTGGTGCCCACAACCTAAGTGTTTGTCGAACTGGTAAGAGTGGGACGTCCACGACCCTGTGTGTCTATATGCAGCTAATTCCTAAGAGTAATATTTTTTACTATAATAATAGTAAACTGTAAAAAAAATTAAATTATCAACTCTATAATGATAAGAATAACTTATCTTGTTTTTTTTAATAATATGATTTTTTTTTCTGATTTCTAAAGTAGATTTTTTTGCTAAAGTAGTTAATTACATCATTGAAATTTTATTCTTGCTAATCTCATATCTTCTGACCTAAATAATCTTACATAATAAGAATATTCTATATAACTTAATTTTATCGTTATAGAGTTGATAATCTAACAAACACCTAGGTTATGGGCCCTACTACAAAGTATTGGTGTTTGTGCTAAAAAGTGGGGGCGTCTATGACTAGTACTCTCCTTAGTTTTATTAAGGTATATTATTTTTATTATTTATCTAGTTTTAGTATTTAGCTTTGCGAGTTAATCAATGCTGACTAGATGTCTTCTTTGAGGGAAATCCTCTTGTAGTGACTTAACCATACACAATCCTCATATTAGATCTTGTACTTTTAGGTATTATATTTTTATATTATTTATTTCTTTAAAATTTTTGATGTAATAACAGTTTTTTTGATTATTTTTAATGTACAATTACACCTTGTGTGCTATATGGAACGGGACGTGAACGACGACTTCTATAAAAGGGCCACTTACCGTAGGCCTCACCTTGCTCTCGGCTGCCCTTCGGATTTTTTTTGTGTTGTTGTCGATGGATACCCTTTTCTCACAGCTTCATTAACGGTAAGTTTTATCATTTTGCTTAATTTCATATATGGGTTTGTTAATAATATGATTTTTTTTCCTGATTTGTAAAGTATATTTCTTCACTAAAGTAGTAAATTACACCTTTAAAATTATATGAAAACTCCGATGCTGAATCAACATCTAAAAAGGACAATTAATTCCATTTTTCACTTTGCTTTTAGCTTCACTCGAGGTAAGTCTCACCATTTTGATTAGGTACTCAGATTTTTTATTGAAATTTTATTCTAGCTTATCTGATTTTTTATGACTTAAAAATTTTTACATAATAAGAATATTCAGTGCTACTTTATGTAAGTTAATCTTATCGTTATAGAGTGGATAAACTAATATTTTTATAGTTTACTATTATTATAGAAACAAATATTACTTTTAGGATTTAGCTACATGTAGACTCTAGGGCCATAGATGTCCCACTCATACCAGTTCGACAAAAACCTAGGTTGTGGCCCCCACCGTAAAATATTTGTGCTTGTGCTAAAAAGAAGGGGCGTCTATGGTTACAACATCCCTTAGTTTTATTGAGGTATATTATTTATTTAGTGTTAGTATTTAGCTTAGTAAGTTAATCAATGGTGACTAGATGTCATGCTTTAGTGAAATTCCCTTTTATTGACTCGATCAAATAAAATCCTTTTCTTAGTTCTTGTACTTTTAGGCATTATATATTTTTAAATTCTTTATTTCTTCAAAATTTTTGATGTGGAAATTGATTTTTTTCATATTTTTTTAATGTACAATTACATCTTGTGAGTTATATGGAACAAGATTTACCAATAAAAAAAAGCTATATGGAACAGGGCATGAACGACGACTTCTGCAAAAGGGCCACTTACCATAGGCCTCACCTTGCTCTGAGCTGCCTTTCTGCTTTTCCCTGTGTTTCTATCGATGGACGCCCTTTGCTCTCGACTTTATTAACGGTAAGTTTAATCATTTTGTTTAATTTTTTATCTTGTTTTGTTAATAATATGATTTTTATCTGATTTCTAAAGTATATATCTTCGCTAAAGTAGTAAATTACACCATTAAAACTATATGGAAACTATAATGCAGAATCAAACAATTTCTAAAAAGGAAAATTAATTCCATGTTTCACCTTGCTTTTGGCTTCACTCACGGTTAGTCTCACCATTTTGATTGGGTACTCGGATTTTAATTAAAATTTTATTCTTGGTAATATGATTTTTTATGACTTAAATAATGATACATAATAAGAATATTCAGTGCTACTTTATGTAAGTTAATCTTATCGTTATAGAGTTTATAATCTAATATTTTTATAGTTTAGTATTATTATATAAAAAACTATTACTTTTAGGATTTAGTTGCATGTAGACTCGCAGGGACATGGATTTCCCACTCTTACCAGTTCGACAAAAACTTAGGTTGTGGGCCCCACTGCAAATAATTTGTGCTTGTGCTGAAAAGAAGGGGTGTCTATGGTTATAACTCCTCTTAGTTTTATTGAGGTATATTATTTATCTAGTGTTAGTATTTAGCTTAGCGAGTTGATAAATGGTGACTAGATGTCTTGCTTGAGGGGAAATTCCCTTCTAGTGATTCGATTCAAATACAATCATTTTCTTAGTTCTTGTACGTTTAGGTATTATAATTTTATATTCTCTATTTCTTCAAAAATTTTGATGTAGAAACAGAGTTTATGAAATTTTTTTCATGTACAATTACACCTTGTGAGTTATATGGAATGGAGCGTGAACGACGACTTCTGCAAAAGGGCCACTTACCCCTTGCTCAACTGCCTTTCTGCTTTTGCCGGTGTTGCTGTCGATGGAAACTACGATGCAGAATTAGCAACTTCTAAAAAGGACAATTAATTCCATGTTTCACCTTGTTATCGGTTTCACTAGCAGTAAGTCTCACCATTTTGATTGGGTACTGAGATTTTTCATTGAAATTTTATTCTTGCTAATCTGATTTTTTATGACTCAAATAATCTTACATAATAAGAATATTCAGTGCTACTTTATGGAAGTTAATCTTATTGTTATAGAGTTGATAATCTAATATTTTTAGTGTTTAGTATTATTAAAGAAAAAAATATTACTTTTAGGATTTAGCTGCATGTGGACTCGTAGGGCCGTGGACGTTCCACTCTTACTAGTTCGACAAACACCTCGATAGTGGGCCCTATCACAAAGTATTTATGCTTGTGCTAAAAAGAGGGGGCGCCTATGGCTAGCACTTCCCTTAATTTTATTAAGGTATATTATTTTTATTATTTATCTAGTGTTAGTATTTAGCTTAGCGAGTTAATCAATGGTGACCAAATGTCTTGCTTGAGGGAAATTCCCTTCTAGTGACTCGATCCAAATACAATCCTCTTCCTCGTTCTTGTACATTTAATTATTATATTTTTATATTCTCTATTTCTTCAAAAACTTTGATTTAGAAACTGATTTTTTGATATTTTTTCATGTGCAATTACACCTTGTGAGCTATATGGAATTGGGCGTGAACGACGACTTCTGCAAAAGGGCCACTTACTCTAGGCCTCAACTTGCTCTCGACTGCACTTTTGCTTTTGCCTGTGTTGCTCTCGATGGATGCCCTTTGCTCTCGGCTTCATTAACGGTAAATTTTATCATTTTGTTCAATTTCTTGTCTTGTTTTTTTAATAATATGATTTTTTCTGAATTCTAAAGTATATTTCTTCACTAAAGTAGTTATTTACACAATTAAAATTATATGGAAACTCCGATGCAGAATCAACATCTAAAAAGGACAATTAATTCCATGGTTTACCTTGCTTTCGGCTTCACTCGCGGTAAGTTTCACCATTTTGATTGGGTACTTAGATTTTTAATTGAAATTTTATTCTTAGTAATATGATTTTTATTACACAATAAGAATATTCAGTGCTACTTTATGTAAGATAATCTTATCGTTATAGAGTTGATAATCTAATATTTTTAGTGTTTAGTATTATTAAAGAAAAAAATATTACTTTTAGGATTTAGCTGCATGTAGACTCGCAGGGCCGTGGACGCTCTACTCTTACCAGTTCGACGAACACCTTGATAGTGGGCCCCATCGCAAAGTATTTGTCTTGTGCTAAAAAGAGAGGGCGCCTATGGCTAGCACTACCCTTAGTTTTATTAAGATATATTATTTTTATTATTTATCTAGTGTTAGTATTTAGCTTAGCGAGTTAATCAATGGTGACCAGATGTCTTGCTTGAGGGAAATTTCTTTCTAGTGACTCGATCCAAATACAATCCTCTTCCTCGTTCTTGTGCGTTTAATTATTATATTTTTATATTCTCTATTTCTTCAAAAACTTTGATGTAGAAACTGTTTTTTTGATATTTTTTCATGTGCAATTATACCTTGTGAGCTATATGGAACGGGGCGTGAACGATTTGAACAGCAGCTGACGATTTGAACAGCAGCATCAGTGATACCAATGAGGTCCCTTTTAATAATAAGGTGTAGAGTGGAAGCATCACTTTTGATTTTGACTCTTCTACATTTGCAATAAGTAGCAGAGAGAAGAGTCTACAAAAGGTAGACTTTAAACCATCTCTTGAGACTTTAAACATGTCCGGACTTGAAGATGGACTTTGGACAATCTAACAGCTTCAAGCAGAAGCTTTTCTATACAATATGGTCATAGAGAGTCGAGTTCCTCTGCAGTGGGTCCTTATCGGGGACAATACCATACTCTGGTAGCATCTCTCTCCGATCTGATAGCAGCACAATCAGCACAAAATCCTTTGTTTTCCCCATGTATTATGTAAGTTACTTTTGTACCTTTTGTTCTCTCTCTATCTTTGTCTATTAAAAGGGATAAATCACAATTTCACTTAGTTTTTGGCATCTGCAGATTAGCCTCGGAATGAAATGCTAGCCCAGTAAAAATGACGAAAGCCAATAGGAGATATTTTCGGAAGTGCATCGGGGTTGGAGGCAGGGCCTTTTCTATAACTCATATTTTGTGCCTTACAATTCACAGCAGCCATGACTTTCAGAGGGGTAAGCTTTCAATCTATTTTTCTTCATCAACTGTCGTTGTTTACTGATATTTATTAGTTTTGAACGGACTTTGTTTAGTTTATGTTTACTTAGATTTCTTACTGATTTCTAATGAGATTGTTCTGTTATGTGAAATTATGGTTGAATATGATGCATTTTGGTTGTTTTTTCTTGGAAAATTAGGGCAGATGCCGTTGTTAGGAGCTTGATCGTGTTTTAGTTCTACTTTCATTTGGATTATTTTGGATTCTGATTGCTCAGTGGGGTAGATGCTCTTGCTTTCTTGTCCTACACGGCTACACCCCTCCTCATCCAAATCTCTGAGTTTTCAAAACCTTTGCGCATTTGACCAGGCCTATTTTGCTTTCAATTTTAACGTGATTGGGGTTGATTTTAGAACCTTCACATCACATTATGGCTTGATCTATAATGTTGAAAAGAGGATGGCGGTCCTTCTTTGTCATGTTTGTTTCAGTTTTCCTATTTGGAGATTAGGTTAGTAAATGAGTAAACATATACCAAGCAGCCTTTTGAACTAAATAACAAAACTTAGAAATGATGGGTCTTAGTTAGCACATGTCTGATGTGTATGCCATAATGTCTGACTTCGTCCAGGTAGTATTGGAAGTCAATAATTGAAGACCTGCCCAAACTTGCCTACATCTAATAAATATGAAAAATAGAAGTCAGCATTATTTGCAAGTAATCACTAGGTAGTATTGGAAGTTCGTCCAATAATGAAAGAAAGCTACAAGTTGGAGAAGGAACGATAGACTGATTCAATCATTCCCCTCTTCCCAAAAGATTTGATTCCATGCTTAGTGTCACCAGGCCATTATGCCCACAATGCATTGTACATGACCTGTTTACCATGGCATGGCCATATCAGGAAGCTTGAGGCCAAAGCAACTAGCTGCAGGACCTCACAGCTCTCGTGAGGCAACACCCTGTTTATGGATGCATACAGGAGTCCCCTCACGGCAGGTCTATACAGCCAGATTAAATGGTCTCAGTTTCATGCAAGCCATGGCTCAACGCGCAAGAGACTGTTTTGATCCCCCCTTCATTAATCAACAATATTCAGCACTAAATGGTTCACTTAATTTAAGAGAATGATATTCACAATGGTGTAGGAGATAATATAATTTTTCTCATCATATATGTTGCAACCATGCATTATCTGTTTGTATGTGTGCCTATTTATTCGGGTGATGTCATCAACTTAAATGTGAATAAGCACAAAAGGAGACGAGTCCTCGAAAATTAAGTCCTATGGACGATTTCAGTGTGTTTAGCAGTATGTTTCTCATGCTATTCTGAATAACATTCATAGCAAGAAATAGAGAGAATACAAGAACCTATCATTGGACAGTTTATTCATCAGCCAGGGTGCCAGAAGGTAGAGAAATTCATTCCCCCCCCCCCAAAAAAAAAAAAAACAAGTAAAAGAAGTACACATGGATGGTTTGTTTCTTAAAGTGGTGTGATATTTTAAATGGAGAAAGTGCTTCGTGAACAAATGAAAATATAGTATTGATGCTTTGTTTCATCTACTTTTTAATTATGTTCGGTTTTCTTAAGTTGAGTGCAATACATTACTTGCTTTGGAAACATCCTTATTCAAGAAAATAGGGTTGCTACTGTCAAGTGCTTATCTGCTACTGGCTCATAGAGATTTTGGAGTTGAGTTTCTTGCTGGACATTACAAACAGAGAGATTACTCTTTTCACCTTTTTGGCTTCATATGTGTGATGTTGATTGACAGGTAAGTTTTAACTTAATTGTCCACCTTGTTTGCTAGCGCCTATTATACATTCCACAACAAACACGGGAAGACTACCCAAAAGTTTTCACCATACAAAGGTTGCTCGTGAAGATTTACCATTATTTTTTATTATATAAAGAAAAACTCACGCTAGGATTCATCTTTATTTTCTATTTCTTTACCTAATCGGTAAAACATGGAGAAAAACCATTGCGAATGTTCTGAGTGTAATTCTTCTCCCATATAAGTCTATTTGTTCAGTGTGATTATCTATAAATAGAGATCTTACCGATTGTTTTATTTTATTTTTTTATGAATTTTTGTTATTGAAGGATTATAATTGGAACCTACAAGAAGATGCATAGTCCTTCAATTGTAATAGTATTTTTCCCTTTGTTCTAATTTTGTATTGTATTTTTCTATCTTTTATACTGTTATTTATTCTCAAGATTGAATGCATGCAGGATTAGGATACAAAATACTTTATCAGTTATGAGTTTTCAAACAAATGCATAAGGTAATGATTTTTTTTCCTTTTCCTACATGAAATCCTTACTTCATTTTGATTGAGTTGTAGTTAGGTCTTGCTCTGACGAATGATTACATGATATGAACCTATAAGCTTCATTTTGATTGAGTTGGATGGCATACCATTTTGAAGCAGAAAATGACTCTTTTATCATCCTGAATTGAAAGAACTATAATCTTAGGATAGGTATGTTGAGAATGACTCGCTTGCTCACATTATTGAGCCAAACAAATTCGGCCCTTTCCCTGAATCATTGGTTGCTGACTTGCTGTTTACATTGCTCAAGTTTGACTACTAGCTTGCAATTTTATACTGTGTTTTAGTTCAATTTTGATGGCTGATATTTTTTTACTTTTCTTATCTATCATGTGTGGGTGTAGAGAACAACGTTATATAAATTTCTCTATTGAATGGTGATATGAGCAGGCCGTAGATGTCTTACTCTTACCAGTTCGACAAACACCTAGGTTGTGGGCCCCACCGCAAAGTATTTGTACTCGTGCTAAAAAATTAGGGCGTCTATGGCTAGTACTCCCTTTAGTTTTATTGAGATATATTATTTTTATTATTTATCTAGTGTTAGTATTTAGCTTTGTGAGTTAATAAATGGTGACTAAATGTTTTGTTTGAGGGAAATTCCCTTCTAGTGACTCGATCCAAATACAATCCTCTTCTTGGTTCTTGTACTTTTACGTATTATTTTTTTATATTCCTTACTTCAAAAATTTGGATTTAGAAATTGATATTTTGATATTTTTTTTCATGTACAACTACATCATATGAGCTATATGGAACGGGGCGTGAACGACGACTTCTGCAAAAGGGCCACTTACCCTAGGCCTCACCTAGCTCTTGGCTGCCCTTCTGCTTTTGTCTATATTACTGTCGATGAATGCCCTTTGCTCTTGGATTTATTAATGGTAAGTTTTATCATTTTGTTTAATTTCTTATCTTGTTTTGGTAATAATGTGATTTTTTTTCCTGATTTCTAAAGTATATTTCTTCACTAAAGTAGTTAATTACACTATTAAAACTATATGGAAACTCTGAAGCAGAATCAACAACTTCTAAAAAGGACAATTAATTCCATGTTTCACCTTACTTTCAGCTTCACTCGCGGTAAGTCGGTATTCAGATTTTTCATTGAAATTTTATTCTTGTTAATTTGATTTTTATGACTTAAATAGTCTTACATAATAAGAATATTCATTGCTACTTTATGTAAGTTAATCTTATCGTTATAGAGTTGATAATCTAATATTTTTTTTGTTTGGTTTTATTATAGAAAAAAATATTATTTTTAGGATTTAGCTGCATGTAGACTTGTAGGGCCGTGAACGTCCCACTCTTACCAGTTCGACGAACACCTAGGTAGTGGGCCCCACCGCAAAGTATTTGTGCTTGTGCTAAAAAGAGGGGGCGTTTATGGCTAGAACTCCCCATAGTTTTATTGAGGTATATTATTTTTATTATTTATCTAGTATTAGTATTTAGCTTAGCGAGTTAATCAATGGTGACTAGATGTTTTTCTTAAGGGAAATTCTCTTTTAGTGACTCGATCCAAATACAATCATCTTCTTGGTTCTTGTACTTTTAGCTATTATATTTTTATATTCTTTAATTCTTCAAAATTTTTGATGTAGAAACTAATTTTTTGATCTTTTTTTCATGTACAATTACACCTTGTGAGCTGTAGAGATCTCTACAAGGAATCCTTGTTGACTCCATCTTTGTGTGCCACGTATTAACAGTTGTTAATGGAAAAGATTAAACTCCCGTCGATTCCCGTAAGGAAACTTAATATTTTTGTAGATTTCAGCCCATTTCTCTCTCCTCTCTACCTTAAGTCACTCTTCTTTTTTCCTTTTCTCTCTCTCACGTCACTTTCTTCTCCATCTGTCCCTCTCCTTTTCCCCCAAAGCTTTAATGGAGTTTTGGTTGACTAATTAAGGAAAATAGCTCGAACTTGAGAATCTTGAATTAGCCATACTTATTGTTAGTGGTGTCCACGAATTGAGCTGAACTGAGCTGAGTACAAGATAAATTTGTCAAGATCGAACAATGTTCAGGGAAATTCCACAATATCGAGCTGTAGAAATCAATCATTTAAGGGATTACAGGATCATCTTGTTAGAGAGACTGTAGAGCTATAGGAATCAAAGAATGATAGAAACAATGAGTAATTGTCGCAATAGTCTGTGGCATTGAAGTACTAAGATACAAAAAAAAATGGATTAGGGAAAGAGACGAAACAAAGAATCAAAGCCTCCTTATGATTGGTAGCAGGTTTTGAGGCTTCCAGTTCCAGCTGAGTTTAGGTCAGCTCTATGCGAGCCCAAACTAAACATCATGCCCCTATAGTTTGGTCAAAACCTAGTCTAGTCCATTAAAACCCTAGCTTAGTCCTTGTACTGGATTGGGCCAGTGGTTCTTGAACCATGCGGGCTCAATTATAGCCCAATTTCAGAGTGACTTGTGGATCAGAACTTGTCATCCACTAAAACCTGAACCAGTCGCGAACTTTTGGATCAGACTGTGTCATTGAAATCACTCTACCATTTGACTTGATGAAAACAAAGAGACACATTTTCTAGGGTTTCTGCACTTTCATTTTTACACAAAAGCCTTAGTTCTCCTAATCGAAGTAATTAGTCAACTAAAACTTTATTAAAGCTTTTGGGGAGGGGAGGGAGAGGGAGAGGGAGAGAGTGACGGGAGAGATAGAGAAGAAAGTGACGTGAGAGAGAGAAAAGGAAAGAGAAGAGTGACTTAATGTAAAGAGGAGAGAGAACTGGGCTGAAATCTACTAAAATATTAAGTTTCCTTACGGGGATTGACAGAAGCTTAATTTTTTCCGTCAACAACTGTTAAGGTATTGGGTATGTAGCACACAGAGGTAGAGTCTACAAGGATTCCTTGTAGAGGTCTCTGCAAAGGATCCCGACTCACTCTAATGGGAGTATACAACGTATGTAGCACCTTTCCATCGATTGCTGGCGGTCTCCATGCCAGCCTGAATTGATAAGATTTGCTGTGGATTACCTCTGGCAGATGCCCGAGATTTACACTCGGCACCACTTTTTGCATGACGTGGGAAGGCATTTAATTAGGGTAGTGGTAGCATGCATTGCACATTCTGTTGGGTGGTACATCCACACCTCCCAAGCTCGCCACATGTCCTCTTTGACATCCATTAACTGTGGTTATGATTTACTCATTCTTAGGGTCAAATAATATAACCTTGGTGAGAAAAATATTAAAAATAATCATAAGCAAGGTTAATTTTAAAAAAAAAACTAAGGTTAGATTATTTAACCTTAGGAATGAGTGAATCTTAACCATGGTTAATAGATTTTAAAAATGACATGTGGTAAAGTTGGGAGGTGTGCGTGTACCACTCAACGGAATCTGCAATGCATGCTATCACTCCTATAATTAAATGCCTTCCCACGGGTCATGAAAAGCCCGAGTGTTAATCTCGAGCATCTACCAGAGAGAATCTGTTGCCGAGAAGATCCCATGTCTTATCTAAAAAAAAATAGTAGGAGAAACCATGCGCGCATACTACTCACCAAACAGAAAAATACGTGTCACTTTCCGAATAACATGCTACTTTTAGATTTTTTTAAATTTAATTTACTGGCAGCTCTGCTAAAATGCCACATAGCTCCGACTGAAAATTAATCTCTTTCCATTGTAACGAAATTGAGATGCCCGGTCCTCATTGAGCCACGCCTCATAAAATCTTTAAGTTAAGCTTAATCAGGGTTAAATGGGGTGTTAAAGGGGACACGAGGACACATTGGTATGTTGGATAACGTAATGAGGAGGTATGCTAATCACTGTTTTTTGTGGTTCATTGGAGGCCTTATGGACTTATGGGCTACACAATGAGGGGTAGCCCTCTCTCTTCCATAAATCCCCCCAACCATATGTAGGTGAAATCGATCCCAGGTCTCTTGTACGATGACGAGATTTTACCAACTAAACTAGCTAGCCTCACTTCTCTTATTATATCTTCTTCTTGCTCCAAATTTTGCTCAAAGCAGCAGTGGGCAGCAGCAGCAACATTAACTCCATCTCCACCTAACCCTTTCGTCACCCTAGTTTTACCCATGGTTGAAAATATCGGTATCGGTCGCCGTATCAGTAAGTCCAAAATAAGATACGTATTGGTGTATCGGTACCGTATCGGTTGGATACAGCGAAAAAATTCATGATACGCTAAAAAAAGCTAGGATACGCAAGAAAAAACTTGGATACCTTGCATAAAACATCTTTTAATGCAAATATAAGCTAAAAACAAACTAAATAAAGACCTCTAACTACATTTATAATCATACATATGAGAGTTAACAAATTTATAAGTTAAAAAAGATGTGCGTGCTGATAAATATATATGAAAATACAAACCATAGTTACTTAACCAAGTGATAGAAGCCCACTTGCATTAATAAATAAAAAATATGAAAATACATGGACCCGTGTATTCACAAATCAAATTACATACATGATAGAAGCTCAATACCCCATTGAGCTTTGTGCTTACTTATACTCTATCATTGTGGGATTAGGAATTGAGTAGAGTGATACATTATAAGTTGTCCAGACATGATGACACCACTGTGTCCAAGTCATTATCGTGCTGTACATTCTCAGGTACATTTTTGCATAACTGTCAGTTGAAGACTAGGACTGATCATCATAACCAGTGGCTCTTGATAAGTAGGGTTAGGCCGGGGCATCATAACCAGTTGTTCCTGATAAGTAGGGTTGGGCTAGGGCATCATAACCAATGGATAAACTTATTTACATATATTAACCTAAAGTAAATGAAAGTAAAATCATTTACTTAATAATACATTATGTAAATAAGTTGTGTGTATCAGGTCAGTATTGTGGATCCTAGTGTAAATGGAATGAGAAAAAAAACTGACTGAAAAATTCTCTGATCGAGTGTATTGGGCTTGTATCGGCCCAATTCACTGAAGTTTTTTTTTCCAGCGTACTAGTGTATCAGGTAGCTCCAAATAAGATACGTATCGGCCCGTATCGATTGATATGTATCGATATTATAAACCATGGTTTTACCCGAATATGAAACATCCAACCAGCGGAGAGATGCTTGGTGATTGTAGTCTCTTCCCTTGTTTCCGGGGCCGGAAATCTAAAACCGTTGATGGAAACTCTTATCTTGATCCATTCCTTCTGGTCTCTGGCATCGGAGGTTCCATCTTGCATTCCAAGGATGAGAGATTCGGGTTCCAGACCAGGGTTTGGGTTCAAATCTTCCTAGCTAATTTGGAGTTCAAGAAGAAGCTCTGGTCCATCTATAATCCCAAAAAAGGTCCGTCTCTTCTAAGAGATCTCTTATGGTTTTGAATCGTTTCAGCTCTGATACTTTGATCCTCTCCGATTTTTTTTTGCGGGGTGACAATTTTTTATATTTATGTCTCAATCTATTTTAGTAATATGCTCTGTTTAATATAGTCCTCATGAAGTTGATTGTAGTGAATTTTTTTTTCCAGGTTATACAAAATCTGTAGATGATAACACTGAAATTGTCGTACCTGAAGATGATTACGGACTCTATGCAATTGATATTTTAGACCCCTCATTGGTAAGATTTATAGTTGTGTCCATGCCATTCCCTTAGAATGAGAGCACGAGTAGGTTGCCATTATCATGGATTTACGGGTTTATAAATTTGCTAATTGCAAGACATGGGTTTTTGTTATTCCTTTTTATATATGTATACACCACACATACATTTTAGCATAATGCCGTCCTTGGAGGAATTTCCCACATGAGGTGGCAAGATCACTCAATTAATATGATTTTTGGGTAATAGCTCGTCAAGATGTGTTCCATTGAGTGAATGATCCTGATTGATTCGTAATGGCAAAAAGTAAGGCATTTGGACCTAGCATATTCACCAGGCCAGCACTGACGTTGATGGTGCTTGGTAGTTGGCATCACAATGTGGGGTCTGCCATCTTTTTAGGAGTTATACTATAAAGCATGATATATGGTAGAGAAGCCTCTTGAAACACGCGATTTAATAACACATGAATTAACCGAAGTTATGGTTTTAATAGAACCGAGTGATGGAACAGGTTCGTGTCGCCACCCTAAAATATTTGGGATGATGCATTGATGATGAGACTTCTTGAAACAACTGAGATTTAAAAAAAAAAAATGATGCATCAAATTCCAAACTGTTACAACTTACAATTAGTTCGTAGGTACACTAGCATTTCTGAAAACCATAAGGAATTTAGTAAAGCTTTATAAATGCATATAATCTTTAGTTAACAGTATTATGCACTTAAGATTCAATGAAGGTTTGAATGGCTTGTAGTTGTGCTCTTCAAATGACTTCATTTCCCCTACATCAATCTATAGCATTTAAATTGTTCATCAGTTGTCTCCCTGTTAGTAGTTTAAATGCCAGCTAATCACATGGTTATTATCTCAGTCAAACTACGTCCAAAAACTCATCCATATCGGGTTATAAGGTGTTCTAGATGTTCCTTTATTTATTCAATACTCAGAAGCAGTTTAGTAGAAACTTTGCCCCATTTTGTTAATCAAAACTACTTATGTTTTTGAAAGTAGAAAATAGTACAAGCTTGAAGTTAATGTTAGAAGTGCAGGGGTATGGATCTATTTATTACTGCATAAATTTCTAGTGACCTTGGCATATACACTTTAACATTCATTAATTTCATGGATGGATAGAGTTAACTTAGGTTTAGAAACCAAGACCATGATACTCAGTCGAAACTTTACTTAAATTTGATTAGCTTAGTGCGTCTAGTCGGTCATTTTTTTCAATATTGAAGTGCAATGGCCTGGTTCCCTAAGGCGTGTGTGTGTATGTTTGGGTGTATGCATTACTTGTGTTTAACCAAAAAGAAGTTATTATGAAAAAGTAGCTTGAGTCCTTGACGTTAACTTACACAATTCCTCTCCTCGTAATTTCTCAATGTCACAAGAAATCTTTAACGAAGAGATGATTCCTTCTGCCATTTGTCACAATACAAAATGAGTTTATCAGTTCCTTGTCCAATGAATATATATTAATCATATATTTGCTTTGAGAATACTGTAGGAAATTATCTTCCTCTCTCTCTCTCTTTATTTGTCTCTTTTCTGGATACTAGGGGTAAAATGATATGTACGAAAATGTCAATAGATATAAGATATTCATAAAATAAAAAATGAAGTGCATAAGATATGCTTTTCTGGAATATTTTTCTTCCATGTAAATCTTAACACATACGAGAAAAGTTAAAGTTATTTGACTCCTTATCATTTGAGAGATGCCATCTGGTATTAGTATGGCAAAAATGTATTATTGTACTTATGCTTTTGACTCTAACAATTTATTTTTGTTTTTATGTCTTTATCTCTCAGATAATACTCCTTTTCTTGATGTTCCAGTTTACAAAATGTATAGATTTGACAGACGTCTATCATTTCCATGATATGATTGATATGCTTATGACAGACGTCTATCATTTACAAGAAGGGAACTACGTTGTTTGGATATGGTTATGACTTCCGGCAAAGCAATAGGTAGTCAATTATATACTTGTTAATTTTTGGTTGGTTATATGATCCTCAGGTGAACCAAGCCTTGCCAACTGTTATGAATTAATGACTGTTAGAGTTCCTTGAACTTGCATATTATGAACTGTCAAATATTCACAGCTTTAGGATGGTTCTGTTGGCAGAATTGAAAAAATATTGGATGGTCTGAAAGTAAAATTGGCTGCTGCATACAAGGCTTCTGGGGGGAGAAAAGTGAATATTATTTCACATTCAATGGGTGAACTTCTTATGTTGTGTTTCCTCTCGCTCTATCCTGATGTGCGCATACGTTTCTTCTTTTTATCTGTCTATCTATCTATCTTGGTGACTAGTTGAATAATTTATCCTTGTTGTTTGGAATGTATGCGGAGTTTTGTGCCATGAGAGGAATGACTTGTGATCTAAATTGTCCATCAACAGGTATTTGCACAGTATGTAAACAAGTGGATTTGCATCGTGTGCCCGTTTCAAGGCAATTCCTTTATACTTTGTTTTTCTAAGTAATGTTATTTTGAAAATATGATCTAATTAATATAATTTAACATATTAAGGGTGAAAAGTGTTGATGAAAAAGCCGTGCCATCTTTCTGTAGTCAAAATCAGAATATGTTGCCTTTCTTGGGCCTGTGGATTTGCCAACTGCTACTCTTTTGGAGCTCTACTCATAGGGAGGTGGATGATTTGGTTCAGTTTGTTTGTGAATGTAGTTCGAATAGGGGTTAGGAAGTTGATACTTTCTATCTAATATTGTATTCTTTGAGGTTACTTGCCATTGAACTTCTTTCTATATTTTTCTCTTTGCTCATTAATGAAACAATTATCTTACCAATTAAAAAAAGGGATGATTTGCCGTTTGATCTATATGTGGTATTGAGGAGGGAGACAGAGGGATCATTTTATTTAATTTTTTACAGTGGTTTTAGAGAAACGTCTAAAAACATGTTTTCTTGACTAGAATCAAATTTCATGGGACCAATCTAATTTTTATAGCAAAAGATTCAGATGCATTTTGGTTTTCTTTAAGACAGGGTCATACCTCCAAATGGATTTTTTTACTACAAAATCTGTAGACGGTTATGCGGTATAAAACAAGTTAAAATACAAAATAATGGTGAATCCAAATAAATGCTAACCGTTTTTTCTATTGTGTTTTCATTTTTATCTGTAGACGTGCCTCCAAGTGGCATTTTGTGCAGTGAAAAACATGCAGAACACGTTACTTCCATTCTTGAGTTAAAGAATTTAAGGCATGTTTGCACTGGATTATTAATTCTGATATATGCTTAACAAAATGATTCTCTCTTAACGGGATTGCAGTTTGTTGAGGGCTTTGAAAGCTACTTTTTCGTATCAAGATGGACAATCCATCAACTGGTAATTTTTCAGACCTAACAAATTAACAAGTATGATGATATGTTAACCCAAAGAAAATTAAGCTACTATGTGAAGACACCACTTACGGCTGTCCAGTCTTTCATGGTTCTTGCTTTAGAGTCTTGTAGTTCAATATTTTTTTTGCTTCGTCTTTTATTTAGCAAAATCTGTGATCAGTCCCACTCCCAAGTCCCACCTACAATGGATGTTAAAGTTCTTTAAGATTTGGGCCTACTTTCTTCAATGATTTTGATCATAATATGACCAGATTTTGAGTTGTGAGCATGTGAATTATATGGTTATTGTCTTGCAAGCATCCCAACAGGGATCTAACACATAGCTTATACACATCAATGTCAAACTGTTCATTTTCCCATATGGATGGGTTCTGAAATGGATACTTCACTGGTAGGTCATGCTGTAGCATAGCCATATCTATTGGAAGAGTGATACATGTATAGCCAACCAAAAAAAGAAAAGGAAAAAAAAGCACATGCACAGAGACAAACGGACATAGACTAATTTCAATAATAAATAAATTTAGTTGAAAGAAAGTAAGAACACGAGGGTTATTGGGTTAGCGGAATTACCTCAGTTTAGGGTTAGAAACTTGATCTGTCTTTGTAAAAACCTGAAAAAGACAGTTATAGAAGTTCTACAAACATGTCTCATAAGGTGGTCTACCACCCCCTAGAAAGTTGCGTTCTGTGCTTCTACCTGATCACCTTACTAATATTTGTAACAGAGGAAAATACATTTGGTTTTAGCATGTTATTTCTTGACCAATTCCACAATGCATCTCAATATCTTCTGTAACAGTTATTTATGCTGCTTGCTGAATAATCACAATGGCACATATCTAGTGGCTATGTTTTGTGAAGCTATCCACTGTCAGCTAAAATGACATAACTTGTTCTAATGTGCAGTTGGTTGAGTGCCCCTCAATATATGAGATGCTGCCAAATCCACAGTTCAAGTGGAAAAAGCAACCTCAGATTCGGGTTTGGCAAAAGGAATCTGAAGGCAAGGAAACTTCTTCAGTCAAATTGGAATCATATGGACCAACTGAAAGTGTTGTTCTATTTGAAGAAGCTTTGAGAAATAATGAGGTACAGCTTTCAAGTTTCAATAGCAGGATACCTTCTAAATTCTCACAATGACGGTGTTTGAGATTTTCTGTTCTCTCTTTATTTTTTTTAGTTTATTTGTATTGGTTTCTCACCTATAATGTGTTTACGATCCTTGATCGTAATAGTGTTAATCTTCCGAACTAATGATAGTAGAGACAGAATAATGGCCACTTGTGAGGGTGGGTCGTCCTCCTAATTGTTTTAATCAATAATTCTTTGTTATTCAAGATTACATATTCTCCTATATAAAGCAACTAAACTACCTTATTAGAAGGAAATCAAAAACTGAGAATGACAACTAGAATATAGATAAACTAGGAGAGAAGATTAAGCAAATCTACCTAAGATAGCCATTATTGAAATTTAAATAGTGGTTACTCAAAGTGGGGAGACTAGTGTGTTAGGGATGAACATGGTATGCATGTAGGTAGTGGAGGTGTGCATCATTCCCTTCCCCTTGGAAATAGCCTTGTCCTCAAGGCTAAAAATCCCCAAAAATTTACGTTGGTCCTTCATCTTCGTCCTCTTCTTGAAATTGACCTTGATAGGCCATTTAGTTGGAGGTGGATCATTCAACATCCTAGCATGGAAAATCCACTCAACTCTCATCTTGATAATCTTTGGCTGGAATGTTTGGGGTTGAATCCGAACACCCAAAATTTCTTTTCATTCAGATCTGATCTACACAACACCATTTTCTATTGTAGCGTCAACTGCATCTTGTGTTTTGTCAAGAGCATCTTCAGCTGCATTTGTTTGATCATCTGAAATTCGATTGTAATCTTGGCATTGTTTAACTATATAGATCGAACCCATGGGATTGTCTCCATTGAATTATGGAAAATCCACCTTCACTGATCGATGGTATGTTGGAGTTCGGTAAGAATACCCTAACTCGTTGACATACCTTGGTGCTTTGTGATGCTTATGCGAATCTAGACTAGTAGGGTGTTTTTTTAATTGATTCCATCTTTTCCAGTATGACTTGGATTGGTGAGGAGTTTTGATCAGAACGGTTCATCATTTCTTCGATTCGATCGTTGAGTTTCTCAAGTGCTTGCCCAAGTTCTGCTTTGGTCACCTTGGTTTCTCAAGGATCAACGGCTTTGATACCAAATTGTTGTGATCCTTGGTCGAAATAGTGTTAATCTTACGAATTAGATGATAGTAGAGTCAAAATAATGTCAACTTGTGAGTGTGGTCGTCCTCCTAATTGCTTCAATCAATAATTCACTTCGTCCGCAGTAGAATTTTGTTTAAGGTTTGTTTACATAAAGAGAGGGACATGTATGTTAGTGGCAATTGATTCGTTTGATTTGAATATTTTTTTTATCGGTAAATAAGCTCAATATATAAAAGAAAGGAAGTACAATATAGATTTGAATATTCAAACAAAGTTTTTTATTCATTTGATAAGACCTATTAAACATACACCCTTTAGGGTTTTTTTGTGATTGATTTGTACCATTTTTTCTTGCTAAGTGATTATCTATTGCTGTTTTCTGAAACAAAAACAATTTTCCTTGATTTATTTTGTTTGTTCTTGAGATATTCTTTCTGTATTCCAAAAAACAGCAAGTGCTATTCATGTAAGATTTAAATGTTTCTTCATGATCTCAATTTGCTGTCCAGATTTCAGCAAGTGTTCGAGAGAAGTCCAGAGACCATTCTACATCAGTAACTAATACCATTTTGAATTGTTTAGGAAGTGACTTTTCATGTAAAAAATGACTGTGACTTGTGAATCCCACAATAAATGCTTTGTACATTCACTTTTTTATCCTGATGCTTTGTACATTCACTTCGTCCGACTGGATATCCTCAACCTGAAAATAGTTAGAGGATATGAAATTCGATGTATTTGCATGGCTTAGAAGGCTTGTAGAAAGAAGACAGTTTGAATCCATCTCCGAACTTTGAAGTTTGAACACCGAAAAGTCAGAATCATGTTTCCTATTCTCAAAATACCTACTGTTACTCCTTGCTACAGTTTCGGGATGGTAATGTAAGGTACTATATCCTTCAAAAAACTTCTAGAAATTGATTGAAGCTTCATTAAACCATCATTATAATGTTTATGGAATTGATTTTTGTTTGAAAAGTATTATGTTGCACCAGGTACTAAAGACATTCCTCAAGTGAATGGCGAGTTCATTCTGAATAAGCAGATGAACTTTATCACTTTGAATCGTTGTATTGACTTGTATCTTAGGATTCATCCCCACTTGTATCTTCCGATGCATCCCCTTCTAAATGAACAAAAAAGTACTTTTTTTGGCGGAAGAACCCAATGCAGGAATCAATTCAAAGCCCAAGATGATAGCCAGCCGGACACCTTGTCATGTTTGTGCTTGATACTGGTACACAGGTCCAATGTCAAGGCTCTAAGTTGAATAGGCAAAGTTTTATTGATCATGGAGAACCAGTTTAAGCTGGGAATGCCAGGGATTTGTCGTAAGATTTTTAGCTTCTATTAAGTATGATTGTTTTCTGTGAGCATATTTGTTCTTTAATATTATCATTAATGACCTTGTTCATTCTTCATTGCCAATGATTTTGAATTGCCTTAAGCAAATTTCTGGAAGATGATGCTATGTTTCCATTTGATTAAAATCCAGTGAAATAGGCCAATTTTATGCTTTGACCCTGTAATATCAACAAATGGCCGCGTATCTGACTGTATTTGGTAAATTATTTTATCTCTCTCTCTCTCTATATATATATATATATATGTGTGTGTGTGTGTGTGTTATGCTTTGTTGGTAGCACAATAGTTACATCTCTGCCAAGAATTTCCTACATTCATCTGGATATTTTACCTGTGGTTATCATTTATTTTATTAACAAATTTCATTTTATTTACACCTAACTTATGACAAGAAGGCAATAGCTCTACCATTCAACTTCTTTATTCTCAGATGGGCAGCAGGGACCCGCCAAATTCTCAATAATGCTCAACTGCCAAATGGCGTCAGTTTCTATAACATCTTTGGGACATCGTTTGATACGCCTATTGATGTTTGGTATGTAACTAAGCCACATCACCCATTTGCAATACTAATGTCAGGACAAGAGGGCCTCCCTGCTTGTTTGGGGTGGAAATCCGACCCTCCTAAGCCTGCAAATTTGAGGGCTTTTTTTTCTACAAGGCCCGTGGGCCTGGGTAGCGCTGAATTCTTGAAAACCCTCTAAGTTGAGGGCTGGGCAGGCCCTCCACATGCTATTCTACACCATTATATATGTTGTAGACACCCTATTTTGCATGGGCCTGAGAAAACCCAGTGGTGCCCAAGTATTGAGAAAGATGACGAAATCCGGACTCCGAAAGGTCGAAGATCAAAGCCGAGAACAAAGCCCAAGCCCAAACCAACTCGAGCCCAAGGGGGGGGAACTTGTTTTTAAGCTTGAAATTAACCCGCGCCCTTTATAAGGGTGCGCCCCTATTTTTTTGCCAAGATTAGTCACGCGCCCTTCATAAAGGCGCGGCGTACGGAAACCTAATTAAAATCTCGTTTTGCGGGCCAACACGTTTCGGGGTTATTTTTTTTAGTCCCACATCGGAAAAAAAGCGTGAAAATCCTATTGTTTCACCTTATAAAAGGAGCCTTACTCCAACTCATAAATCATCTTGGAAAATCCAGAGGAGAACTCTTGAGAATCGGAGGAGAATCCTTTAGGCTTTCAACTTGAAACCGAGGAGAACTCTGAAAAAGCCTAGCTTAGCCCTCGAATCCCAGAAATTCCAGCCATCAACCTAGGAGTGATCTTCACCAACTTTGGGGGAAATCTTGGAAGTTCGGATCTCGTCAAAGCATTCTCTTCTCTTCAACCACTTGGAGCATTTATAAAGGGAAAAGGTATGCCACATCCTCATCCTCTGTTTCTACCCGTCCAAGTCTCTTCTTCCCTCACTTTCTCTGAGTAGCTCGGAGATTTCCCTCTTCACGGTTGTGCGGACGAGGAAATCCGGGTGAAAGAGAGGGCCGGAAGACTAGATCTTCGACTTCTTTTTTAAGCTTTTCTTTATTATTGTTAGTAGTTTTGTCCCTTTTCCATCCAAATGTAGGCGGGGCCCCTCTTAACTCGGTTGAGGAGGGATGTGTGGCCGTTCGCCGATTTAGGGAAAAGGGATTTTGCCGCGCAAGTAGAGAGAAATCCACCCTAACTCGGTCGAGGAGGGGTGGCTTTCCAATCTCGAAATAAAAGAAAACAAGTAGGGATGAAATCGCCTTAACTCGGTCGAGGAGGGGTGGTTTTTCTCGAAATAATAATAAAAAAATAGAAAATAATTTCGAATTAATTTAATGGAGAAAGTTAAGAGGTAACCGTCGCTCGACGGATGAGGTGGGGTGCCTAACACCTTCCCCAACTCATAAAAGAATCCCCGGACCCATTCTCGGTTTTTTATTCAATCGAGGGTTCTTAATTGTGGGTGACCAATCTCACCCAAAAATCTTGATTGGTGGCGACTCTAACAGATCTCGGCTTCGCATCGGTTGAAAAACACGGATGTGGGGAGGGGATCGACCCGGGCCGGCTATCGCACATATGTATAGTATTTATTATATATAAGATATATACTTACTATATTAGTATGTTGTTAAATATGTTTTACATAGGAGCACTTTAATACTATGCCTTATGTTAGTATTGTGTCAAAATGCCTTTCTGTTAGTATTGTTGTAAATTTAGATATATACTAGTACTATGCCTTATGTCAGTATTGTTTTAAAATAACTTATTTTATCCCCATAACAAAATTATTACTATATCTAAATCTTAACACTTTAATAAGATCTATACTATACATATAAGATCGATATATGTCTTATATTAGTACTGTGTCAAAATTAAATATAAGGAAAGAAAAAGCATATAGCTAAACACATAACAAAAATATAGTATTTTATATATATAACTTCAATGTAAAACAATAGTAAACACATAATAATTTATAGTATATTATACTTTTTTTTAACTTTAAAAAAATAATACTACTTTGCCACTGAGTAAATAAAATAGAAAACAATAATTCAGTTGTGTTGCTCTTTCTATTACATCGCCTGTCCCTAGACGGGATAAATGAGGAGGATTGATTTCAAGTTGACATCCGAATGCAGTGTATGGAAAGAAATTTATTCTTCTTTTAGGCCCTGGCCATACCCTCACCTGGTCCTAGTGCCCCCCGGGCCTGGTAAGACCCAGGCTCTGCCATCTGACAGTCCTACTACTTGTATGTACATGTGAAAAATGTGCAATGGGGTTTAAACCTGCCATTTGATTAGTCCAACATGAGGAGATCTCCTTGGCTGAAACTTGATCCGATTGGATATGATCCTAAAAATTGGAACTATTTCACTTTGCTTGGATGGTGAGAAGTAAAATGATGAGGATCTGGAGGAAAAGGTCCAGTGGATCAGATAGTTACAATCATCTGTTCAGGTCTCTTTATTGATTAGGTACCCTTTATTACTGGGGTCCAGCCCTTGCATCTGCATGTGCAAGTTTTGTTTGGCTTAGGCAGGTAGGTTGGTCTTCATGTCCTCCATCCTAAGAAGTATTCATCCTAATCCTTTCTGAAGCCAATAAGTAGGAATTTGGCAATGCTGTTAGATCCTTGCTATTCATCTGACAATGGCAAATTTATTAAAGTGACCTGAACAGATGGTTGTAACTATCTGATACACTGGAACTTTTTCTCCAGATCCTCATAATTTTCCTTCTCACCATTTAAGCGAAGTGATCTAGTTCAAGTGTTTAGGATCATATCCAATCAGATCAAGTTTCAGGCAAGGAGATGTCCTTATGTTGGACCAATCAAATGGTGGATTTCAACCCCTTTGCACGTTTCTCATAGGTACAAGCAGTAGGGCTTAAATGGGTTTTTCATTTCTTTTCTTAACTTTTTTCTATTTTTTAGTTTAAGCTACCTGCAACTGAGCAAGCACCAGTTGGTTAATATCAGGATGAATGAATACAAACTTCAAACCCATTTAATCTGACCTTTTAATCCTGTTAAAGCTCATTTCTGCAAGTTTTGTAAAATATCTTTTGTAATCAAGATTCTCATGACTTTCTCGATTATAGTTCCTCTTCTTTCTCTCTCTTGACCAATGCTCTGGCTTCCCTCACTCAAATGATCAGCCTAAAATAGGGCCTTGTGAACTGTAGGACGAGAAAGTAATTGTCAAATGTCAATATTAACAATCACTTTCAAAATGGTTATTCTCAACTTACTGAGACGCAAAAAAAATTGCAATATATTAAGAATGAATGTTGTGTCTGCAAGTAAACATACAATAGCTTGCTTTTAGTACAAGAGATTTATTATTCTTTTAATTTTTTTTTAATTTACAGAAAACAATTGACACAACCCGATCTTCTCTGTAAGCACATCTGACACATTTTCTCTGCAATGCAGCTATGTTTCTGAAACCTCTCCAATTGAGGACTTGTCGGAAATATGCAACTCAATGGTTAGTAAACTGATTTTTGTGTTTGAAATTCTTTATGCAAGTTACCATATAGTGGTTAGCTGTAGGTTCCAACAACATAAAACCTGTATATGGTGATGTCTGACGATAATGTCATCACTCATTAGTACCCAAAATGTGGGCGATGGCATAATGGTGTGCAGAAGCATTAGATATCATATCACTGTTTTGTGTACCGTTAAAGAATGCTAGCTACCAAATTATCCTTCTTTGACACGTACACACCCCTGGGTACCAAATTAGCCCTCTTACAAACACAGACAGACACACACCCCTTGAAATAGAGCTTTTAGTTCCATGGAAGCTTTCCTAACCATGTCTTTCTCTCTCTCTCTCTCTCCATATATATATATATATATATGTATAGAGAGGGCGAGAAACATTTACGCAAGTGACCAATGGTTCCCACTTAGGGAACTTCCATTCCAATAGTAGGTCCATTAGACGAGTAATTATCTTATCCATCGAATTTTGTTGACTGGTCATTGATGATATTTGTTCAAAACAGTCTATAGTTACTGTCACACGACCCAGCTGTTCTTTGACATGGATCTTGTAAGTTGTAATTGAGTTTCATCAAATGGTTGTCACGGCCACCATCTAGATGATAACAGTTATTAGGCTGGTAGACCATTGTTTGGACTTTGGTCAATAGGACATCTATAGATGTTCTGAGAAACAATGAGATGAAATGGGAGGGATCAGTCATAGATGTCCTAAGAAGGAATCTAATGTAATGTGAGATTTGTGCTAAGTAAAGACACAAAATTTGATTTTTTTTCCTTAGATATGGTTGATCAAGAAAAGAAGGCATCTTTTTTCTTCTTTTTTTTTCATATTTTTTCCTCTAAATACAATGAAAAAAGAGGCGGCTTGTTTTAGCTTCCTCAATCTCTGATGAATCACATGTGAAAAGTGAAAACCACCGCCATTTGTTTGCTACCTACTCTCTGTGTGTGCGCGTGTGGGTGTGGGTGTGGGTGTGGGTGGGTGTGCGGGCATCTATAGATGTTCTGAGAAACAATGAGATGAATGGGAGGGATCGGTCATAGACGTCCTAAGAAGGAATCTAATGTAATGTGAGATTTGTGCTCAGTAAAGAAACAAAATTTGATTTTTTTTTTCCTCAGATAATGGTTGATCAATAAAAGAAGGCATCTCTTTATTTTTTCATATTTTTACCCCTAAATACAATGAAAAAAGAGGTGGCTTGTTTTCGCTTCCTCAATCTCTGATGAATAACATGTGAAAAGTGAAAACCACCGCCATTTGTTTGCTACCTACTCTGTGTGTGTGCGCGTGCATGCGGGTGTGCGTGCGCACATGCGGTTGTGTGTGTGTGGGTGGGTGGATGTGTGTTCGCTCACACCCAAAAATAAAATTAGTACATTCTTAACTTTATTTCTTCTATTCATGGTTTGTTTCAGCCCCAATATTCTTATGTGGATGGAGATGAAACACTTCCTGCTGAATCAACCAAGGTGCTAATGAAGATGAAACAGTTCCTGCTGAATCAACCAAGGTGCTATTTCTGACCTTTGTTTCAGCCCCAATATTCTTTTATTTTTTATTCATGTTATTATATGAAAATCTTCAGGATCTGTGGCTCAATTGGTTGGTACTGTGTCACAACCTTGAGGTAGCTAGCTGAAGCCTGGCTCGAATACTAAGAGATGATACAACTTCTTTAGTTAGTTAGAAAACAGAAGACAAAATGAGTACTTCAATTAAGGAGCCAAAATCTCATTTAATGGTAAAACATAAAGAAACCGTTGATATGTTTCTTTTTTCTTTTTTTTTGGGGGGGGGGGGGGGGGGGGGGCGGAGAGGGCTATTGAATAAATAAAATATCAGAGAAGGTGCAAAGAACTTGAGAAGTCAATAATCTAATTTTGTGCAATTTCGGAAGTGATAGGGCATAACCAACAGGTTCACAAGAATATTATGGTTTTATGAGCACCTACAAGGCTACAAGAGACTCATTTGTAGAAAATTAGGAATAGTAAACTAGGGTTTGTGCAAGAGAGAGAAAAGAGAAGAAAGAAGAGAAATATGGTATGGAATTAGAGAGAGTTAATTCAGTCTCTCTTACACACTTTATTTATACTCACTAATGGTATACGATTAGTATATGAGAGATACTAATAGTATAGGCTTATTACATTGTATAAGACATGAAATAAATACGTAATGAAAGTATTCTACACTTCCCCTCAAGTTGGTATTTAGATATCACTCATTCCCAACTTGCTAAAAAAAATTCAAAACTGAGTACCACCAAGACCCTTAGTCGACACATCAGGCAACTGATCTTCAGATTTTATGAATGGAGTGCAAATGTAACTCGTCCTTCAATTTTTCCTTAATAAAGTGACGATGACCTAAATATGCTTAGTTATATTGTGTTGCACAAGATTGTGGACAATGCTAATTGTTGCTTTATTGTCTCAATATAAACTCATAGAACCACTAGTAGGGACCCAATCTCAGTCAGAAATAGCTGGAGCCAAAGCAATTCATACACCCCATGTGTCATAGCTCTAAATTGTGCTTCTACACTGGATCTTACAACTACATGTTGCTTCTTACTTCACGGCGTAACAAATTGCCTCCAACCATAGTGCAATACCTAGAAGTAGAGCGTCTACCTGAAACTTTGCCTGCCCAATCAACATTAATGTAGGCTTCAACTCTTAAGCTTCTATGACATGTATACATTAAACATTTTCTAGGAGACGACTTGAAGTAGCGGAGAATTCTATTTACAACGTCTAGGTGTCCGGTGGTGAGAGCATGCATAAACTGGCTAACTACACTAACTGCATAAGCAATGTCTGGTCTGGTGAGAGATAAATAAGGTGACCAAGTCTCTGGTATCTCCCTGCATCTGGAAGGCATTCCCCATTACCTTCATTGAGTTTGTGGTTAATATCAATGGAAGGGGGATTCACATGGTTTACAACCCATCATGCTTATCTCCTTTCGAAGATCAAGAACATACTTGTGTGGTGAGATGAAAATACACTTCTTAGACCTAACCACCTCGATCCCAAGAAAGTATTTCAACTGACCCAAATCCTTGATCTCAAACTCTTCCGACACTACAATATTATCATTAATTGTAACTACAATATTATCCACATAGACAATCAGAATAGTCACATTCTGATGAGTATTTAATAAACAATGCATGGTCTACGTAGCTATGCTTGTAACCAGTTTTCACCATAGTGTTGCGAAACCTCTCAAACTAGGCTCTGAGAGGTTGCTTTAGTCCATACAATGCCTTCTTCAACTTATACACATTCCCTTCACTTAAGGGACATATAAAGCCAAGAGGAGGTATCATGTACACTTCTTCCTCCTAGTCACCATGCAAGAATGCATTCTTCACTTCAAGTTGATACAGAGGTCAATCCTGGTTGTCTACAAGGGACAGAAGAACTTTCAATGAGTTTATTTTGGCAACTGAAGCAAACATATCCTGATAGTTTATCACATATGTTTGTGTATTTCCTTTTGTGATTAGACAAGCTTTGTATCTTTCAACTGATTCATCTAAGTGGTGCTTCACTATGAACAAACACCTACTACCTACATCCAATTAACCTCTTTCCTCTTGGTAACTCGACCATATCTCAGGTACTATTCTTCTCAAGTGCAAACATCTCTTCTTTCATGGATTTTCACCACTCTGCTTGGGAAAGTGCATATGCTACATTACAAGGGACAAACACATAAGACAAGGCCAATGCAACTGCAAAATACGAATTAGACAATGCATGATAGGAAACAAAATTAGCAATGGGATGTTGAGTACAAGACCTAATACATTTCCTAATAGCAATGGGTAAATCAGAGTCAACATTAGAACTAGAAGGAAAGATGTTACCTGGATCCGAAGAGGATTCTTAGTGGAGCTCATGAGTATCTTTCTTCCTTCTTGTATACACTTGCAATCATGGTTTAAAAAATCGCTGAAAGAGTTACGTAATGTTCATTACGTAACGGTTTCGGTGGCCTCAAATACCAGATACCGTACTTTTACCCGTTTATCCCGAAACAAAACCTTAACACCGAAACCGTTACGTAACGAGTGTTACGCCCGATATGTAATGGTTTCGGTCATAGGACTGGGTTCTGAAAATCCCTAAACTCATTCTAAAACCTCATATTTTCTTCTTCTCTTCTTCTCAACTTGATTTTGGATCTTTAGATTTGGATTTGACTACAAGATCTTTTCTTGTTTGTGATCCAACTTGGACTTTGGGTATGATCTTGAATCTTCATCTTTTACTAAGATCAATAGCTTGAGTTGATCATTCTTTTTGATGACTTGCTTAAATAGATCCACTTTGATTTGCCTTGAATGATTTCCATTCTTTATGCCTGAGAGATTTGCTAATGCTCTCATAATCTGTATTTTAAAAAAGCACTTAGAAGAATCCTTAGTACCACAGTTGTCATTCCATTATGTTATTGTCAAAATTATTAAGAGTACCCAAGGTTGTAACCTTGAGGCTAATAGGAATATGCTTGATTTCTATGATGTCGAAAGTTTCACAATGAGCTCGGAGGAGGGTAGCATATCAACGCATTCTATCATTTCGACACTCGTAGACACCATTAAGCTGATTCACGACGAGTTGAGAATCACAAAACATCTGGAGCTTTTTGATGGCTAGATCTTCCGCACTTTCAAGTCATGATTTGTGCGACTTTATCCTAGGCATCCTCCAATCCTGGACCACACCACTGCGTCTACTCATATTCGAAATTGCACCTACATCTAAATCCACCCCAACTTTGCTGGATCCCTTGACCTTCACCACATGACTTCTGATGCCTTCCTTCAGGCTGTCCTCAAAAATCTCATCCTGGTGTGTTCTTAGCATGAACACATCTGCAGGTTGGCTCTCTCCATTAATGCCATAATAGTTGATTTTGCGGAGTAAAGACCAGTAAAGAAGCTTGTAGAGCCTTCCATCCTGAACTCCTGGGGCCCTTTGGTATGGTTATCCCATCTTCGACTCCGGATCCCTTGAACGACAAGAACACCAGAAACTTACCTCTTGCGTTTGATCTTTTCCCTCCTATACGGTGCATAGCCTTCCTTTGAATTTCCTAACTAGGTACCCTTGTTTCTCTTCAAGGCATTCACCAGTAGTTATTCTCATCCACTGAATCGCATCCTCCGGAAGCCAAAGAATGTTGAGAGAACCCCTTATCCCCCTCTCTATGATCTTAATCAATCTACCCTCACTCAAAAATACCTCTTGGAGATCAAAAGACTTAGTCTCCGCATTGAACAAATGAGCTCTCTTATCCATGAAGACATGATGCTAATAGTTTTTAGGTTCCCTGTTTTGAGGAAGAGAACCAGCACTACCAATTTCTTCCGTATCTGATCAACGAGAATCTCTCAATCGAAGGTCAAGAGAGATTTTCACACAGACATGGTAGTTGCCTTGCCGGAAAACGAGCTCAGGCTTGCCGGAAGCATTTTCAAAACGAGCTCGGGCTGGTTATAAAAACCATGTCTTCATGGTTGTGTAAAAAAACTATTGGGCTTATTCTTAAAGGTTCATTCTTCTCTAGTTTTAAGTTTTATTGGTTTCTTTTCAAGTCGGATATAATCGACATGTGCAACACTTGGTGCTCACTGCACTGGATATATGAAGAGCAAATTGGCTTGTTCTGGGCGTCATTCATTCGAAAATGCTACATGCTTTGTATCACATTGTGGAGATACAATCAACGGCATGCTAGAATTCGGTCACATAATAAATAGAGTTGGGGTGGTGTCACTTTCTGTACTTCAACGATGAAGAATTTAGAATTTAACAGTGTGAATTACGATCAATTCTATCCAAGGAAACAAAATGTAACAGTGTTGAGTCCCACATCAGAGCCACAGTAGGACACTTTTCAACATAATCAGACAGGTTTGATGTTTTTTATACTATTAGCCAACAAGTCGGTTTTCCCTATAACCAGAAATTTAAAATTATTTAGGCTCGATCACTAGTTGGTAAAGTTAAAAAGTTATCATCTTATATTTCCTTTACCTGATGGTCTTAAATTTTCTACTATAATATGATATCTCCTTGTAATTCCACTGTTCCATGCACAGGCTGATGGATTTGCAGCAGCAGAAAGAGTGGGAGTTGGTGCTACCCACCGGGGACTGTTACATGACAAACAAGTATTTCAGCTCATCCAAAAATGGTTGGGAGCTGCCCAAACGTCGAACCAGCATTCCAAGAATTTTAGAGTGGTAGATGAATTTTCTAAATAAAATGCTTATTTTTTTTTTTTATAGGGTAGTAAGATTACTCTTTTCCTGATCATAATTTTAACTTAAGCATCAACATGGATATATGATATTATCATATGTCACCTCACGTAATGATGCAAAATCTGCTTTTTAGCTTTAGAAAGTAGTTGATTTAGGGTTTACCATTACAAAGGCCTTTGTAACAATAATAGCGGCCAATAACTGTTATGAAATAGACAAAAGTCAAAACAATAGCTTCCCGTGACCATTTGATCCATGACATTGCATTTAATCTCTTACACTGCTTGACCAAAGAAAAAAGGAGTTCTTGCATATGATTACCCATGTTCTTGCAGTATGGCATATGAGTGCTTCTTTTAAAACTAAGTCATTCATTGCATTTAATCTCTTACAATGCTTGACCAAAAAGAAAAAGGAGTTTTTACATATGATTACCCATGTTCTTGCAATATGGCATATGAGTGCTCCTTTTAAAACTAAGTCATTCAAGTGCCTATACGAGTTTGGAAAATGATTCCTCAATCCAAGATTTTAAAACCGGGATCAACCCGGTCAAGGTTGGTTGGTCCAAACCGGCCAAACTCTTACTATTCTATTTCTTAATACTATGCCATAATGTATTCTCTCATTCTGCCATGTAGGACTACCATCCTATGACACGTGTCAATCAGAAAACTCAGAATTCTCAAAGTGGAGAGGTGGGTGAAGGGTTGCATCCCTTTCTCTTCAGTAACTTTTCAAACAGTTGGGTGACGTCAGGGACATGTCCGTTCAAGAGGGTGAGAGAGGGAGAGTAAAGAGACATGTCCATCAAAAGCATTGCATCCCTTTGCAAGTTCCAAACTGTTTCATTTTCCAACTTTCTAAAGACTCAAAACATAGCATCGGTTTTGATTTCCTTTCATTTTCCATCTTTCTAAGGACCCAAAGCATTGCATCGGTTCTGATTTTTTGAAACCTTCCATCTTAACTTTGAAAACACAAGCTATAAAAACCTTTAAATCTTTCATTTTCCAAATTCCTAAGCACCAAAACGTAGCACGGTTATGATACCTTCCCTCTTCCAACCTTCTCTAAACACATCTATTATACCTAATTAAGAGTCTTAGGACGGGACGCAACTCTTGATGGTGGACACAACAGTTACAAATCATTTATATGTGATTCTCGATTTCAATTTAAGGTAGTGTTTGGATAGACTTACCCAGTGACTTTTACGACTTCTGGGTTCAGGGAAGTCAAAAGTCGGGCATTTTTGTGTTTGGTTTACCAATATCATGTTAACCTCCCGAAAAGTAGGAAGTCAGTGAAAGTTAGAATATCTACTTCCCTGGGAAGCAGGGTCCTCGTTACTTCCACGGGAAGTCGACATATCAACTTCCGCGGGAAGTTGATGGTGTGTTGCGGGAACGATCGTATAAAAGGGGTTTACGGTTTTTTTCTTCTTCTTGTTTGCTCGTGGTCTGCCCCCTCCTCTGCCTTTGTTCTGTATTTCCACAGCTTCTCCTGTTCTAGCTGAGGATCTTGTTATCTTCAAATATGAAAACCCTCATCAGCATTTAGAAAAATTGTCTTCTTCACTGATTCCATTGCAGGAGTTCATAGACTAGTATATCCAATCTTGATATAGTGTCGAAACTCCATACCAATTCCATCTAAAACAACTGATCATGACTCATTTCGTGTTCTGAAATTTGAGTATCTTGTTCATCGATGTGAGAGTTCTTGTACTTTTGAAGATGCTAAAAGCTTCATTCAAGAACCGGTTGTCGGCGATTTCTTCTAGTCCAGCTTACTGATTAATGTATATGTTAGGACAGGTAATTCGGTGGATACTCACAAAGTGTTTGAAGAAATGGCTGAGAGAAATGCCATAACACGGACCGCTTGATTTTTGGTTATGCCAAGCATGGGTGATGAAATGGCTGAGAGAAATTCCATAACATAGAATGCTTGATTTTTGGCTATGCCAAGCATGGCATGCCTGATAAAGACTCTGCTCTTTTCTGCTAAATGATTCATATGAGATTTTTCCCAACTCACTATGCACTTGGTAGTGCACTCTCTGCTTGCCAGGACTCTGGGCAGGACTTGCTTAGTTTTGGGATGCAAATTCATGGTTTAGTTTCAAAAACCCAATATACTTCAGATATTGTTAGACTGTAATGCGCTAATATCGGTGCATGGGAGTTGTTTTGTGGGTTCTTCAGTTTATGCTTGGCAGGTGTTCGATGGGATACAAATAAGAAATTCAATATCTTGGAATTTTATTATTTCAGTTTATTCTCAAAGAGGATATGTTTTTTCTGCATTTTAGATTTAATCGGAAATGCAATGGGAGGATTTGGGGTTCACTTTTAAACCTAATGAGTATACTTTTGGAAGTTTGATATCTGCCACTCTTTCTTCTTCCATTGATTCCGGTTTATGTTTGCTTCAACAAATGCTTGCCGGTGTTGAGAAATCTGGATTCTTTAGAAATCTATGATTAGTGGATTCGCTAAGTTTGGCTTGCCTGATAATGCTGAGAAGATTTTTGAGCAGATGGGGGAGAGGAATGTGGTTTCCTTGAATGGACTCATGGTCAGGTTGGTGAGGCAAAAGCAAGGAGAAACAGCAACTGAGGTTTTCTGGGAGACGAGGGACTTGGAATAATTTGTGATTCTTATGTGGTCCTGCTCAATGCTTTTGCTGAGTTTGCAGTGTTGGAAGAAAGGAGGAAAGGTAGAGAGGTTCATGCATTTGTACTCAGAACTTGCCTGAATTATGTGAAGGTTGCAATTGGAAATGGGCTGATTAACATGTATGCAAAATGTGGTGCTTAATGGTAAAGATTTGGTGTCTTTGATGTCGGAGTGCGATCAAGTTTCATAGAATTTTATGATTGGGGCATTAGCTGATTTAGAGGCATCAATATCCAAAGCTATGGAGCATTTCTTCAATATGATGCGAGTTGGCTGGAGACTGAACAGAGTAACCTTCATAAACATTCTTGCTGCTGTGTCATCAATTTCACAAGCTACACTAGGTTCATGCTCTAGAGCTAAAATATTGTATTGCAGATGATAGTGTTGTTGAGAATGTGCTTCTTTCTTGCCACGGGAAGTGCAGAGAGAGATGGAGATGGATGATAGTATTTTTTGGTTCTTTCAATTTAGATTCTTGATATGATATTGGTTTTTGGTTATTTAGGGTGATTTGAAGAACTAAATACTTGAATTTCCCCCCCTAAAATTAGTAAAATCGTACTGTCAAATGTGTTGTCTTCACGAGCCTTGGGTTTGAGTTTTATAGAAGGAAACTCAATTAAAGAATATGAATACTCAGGTAACATATATGCGGAGATAGGGACATGACAGAATACAGTCTGTTTACCTATTATTTTATATTTTGTACTCTGTATTTGTAATACATATTCTGTGCTATATCTACTATTACAGATGGGGATTAAGAGGAAGAGAGATAGGAGAGAGAGAGTGTTACGTGACTAAGGTTCTCTAACCAACAACTAACAAATGGTTAGTACCTGATCAAGGGAGAGAGATGAGAGTCAGGGGAGAAATAGATAGAAATAACAGATTTTTTCCTTTTGGTCTCATTTTTCACGGATAGGACACTACTCCTATTAGTGACTTATAGTGGTTAGTACCTGATCAAGGTTAGTTAAATGGGTGGAATTATCACCATCACACCCACATGGGACTTCCTTCTGGATCAAAGTTGTAGTGGGCTGGATACACAACTCTGAATGATGGAACATGGTCTGGTCTCATGTTGCACAGTTAAGATGCTACCCCTGTTTATAAGTGGCCACTTAATTCTTAATTGTTGCACGTATCACACAACATGAATCTTTTCAGTTTACACTACAGGTTTAAATCCATTTGATCATTTGAATTTTGTGGGCATGTCCAGATTATATATACGACATCTGGTTTTATATGCCCTTGTCTCCCAGCTCAATCCATTGTGTGGTTTTAGCTCTCCGATCTGTTCTTGACTTCTTGGTTGCTTTTCCTCCTTAGGCCACATAATAATTTGGTAGGCTTTCTTCAAGTTCCCCAAATCAAAGCTCTTTGTCTAGGTAATCAAGTCATCCATATTCTTTCATTGAGAACCATATAGATTTTGTAATATCTGTACTTATTTATGAATGCATTACCCATGTATGGCTTGGGTACGGCTTTTACACTTTAAATTGAAATGTCAGGAACAAAGGGGACTTCTAGGAAGTATAAAGCCCCTACTGTATGTGATGCTTGTTTTATCATCTTATTTAGTATGTAATGTGATCTTCCGGATTTTGGTCGTAGGAAAATTTTACAGATACACCCATCAATGTACTATATTTTTTTAGTGTTATGCGCTGTTAAAAGGGGCTTTGTTAGAGTGAGAGCAATAATATGCTCCTTACCCAAGGAGCAGACTATTGCTCTTGGAAGAAATAGCTATCTTCTTTCTTTCTTTTTTTCAAAGAATTGATTTTTATTTTAATAATTATAATACATTGATGGGTGTATGTGTGTGCACTCTGCACTAAGGAGGGAAGCAATAAAATGAGGGAAGTGAGAAATGTGAGTGAAGTGAGTGGTGGGGAATAATTGAGATTCAGAGGAAGCAACAAGGATTTACACCTTTTCCTGGTTTTTGTATTCCTGTTATTTTGTTGCCTTTTTTGAGAAGTTCTATGGCTTTGTACTTCTTCAACTTGCTAAGCTTAATTTTCTTTATAATTGTTTCTACAGAAATAGAAATGAAAGCAACAAGGATTCTTGATGGCATGAGCCTATAACATGTAATTGTGAAAATCTGGACCTAGAGACTCAATAAATATCTAGAAATTATCTCCTTGGTTATTTTTGTAAATTCCTACACTAGATCTGTTCAAAACACATGTATGCTTGCACATGTTGGTGGGTTGGGTGCACCTTAGTGCTTGCACATGTATGCTTTAATACTTGTTCGTCTCTCTAGGTGGACTTCGGCTAACCATTAGATGGGTCCAACTTAGGGGATCTCTTTGGCCTAACTGGAACCATCAAAATGTTTCAAGTGTCTGATTTGATGCTTTCTTCTAAAACTTCCTAAAGCAATATGAGAAATATTCATGGTGGGGGCCTTTAGCTCAGGTAACTGCTGGGGGCATCACGCATATGCTACCCGTCATAACTGTGGGGGCCTTTAGCTCCCACACTAATTCTTTGTCTGTGTATTGGTCACCTCGCTGAAGGTAAACCATTATCTTAAATATTATTGTCCACTTAATCAGGGACAAACTCCATTATGTGGTTTGTTAGTATTCAAGGAGTGGAAAACTTCAGGGTTGTTTATTGCTATTCCCTCTAGATTTGAATATTTTTGAAGTTCTAAAGGTGTATTGTTTCATTAATATGTCAAGTAGATCACTTCTCTCGGATATATCAACTACTTAGTGCAAAGCCTGACTTTCTCATGGTGCCTGCAGATATATTCCAAGATACACCTTTAGTTGGTTGGTGAAACCTATGTGGCTGATCATAAGTATGTAAGCTTATCTTACTACCCCCTATTTCATGCAGTTGATAAAAATTCAGATGGTTAGACTAATGATCTTTCATGTTCTCATGGGGCTGCTGATGTTACACTGGTGCCATCAGCTGCCATCGGTAGGGATCTCCAAGCAGCTCAGGTAACAGCTAGTAAAAAAAAGCAACCAATTCCTATTAGAATTTTTTTCTTTGCTCTGTGAGTCTCCTTCAGTCTTTCTTCTTGATCAGTGCCCTATCCCAACTATTTGAAATCTTGTTCTGCAAGTCTAGTCTATGCGCCTCCTCCAATAAATGGGAAATAAATTACATGTTTGCTTAGCATATATGTATGCTTTTTTAATTTGTCAAGTAGCCACCGTAACATATTCTATATAATTTGTGCATATTAATTTATTTCATAAATACTATAGGATATACAGACTGACATTAATTATGTGCTCTAACCTCTGTGTGAAACCCATTTACTGTGCATGATATGTTCTCAAATGACATTAATTATGTGCTCTAACCTCTAGTGAACCAATGTTTAGAAACTCAAAACATGACTTGGGCCAAATGAGGGGACTGAATTGAGTAAACTTCAAACTTAGTGAAGGACTGATTTTTCCAAGTTTAGAGAGCTTATGCTATTTGAACTTTTTTAGTTTCACAAGCATCTTATCAAGATTGTTCAGCAATTGAGAGTTCTGTTTCGAGTTTTATAAATACGACTTCATCTTGATCCAACTGAGTCTTCTTCACTTGATTGTATTGAGAGAATATTTGTTATTAGCTGTTATAATTTTATATGTAAGTCATTAATTTAGACTGAATTCCATTTTTAAATGATTAACATTTTGTGAAGTGTCTTACATTCCATTTTTAAATGATTTAACATTTTGTGAAGTGTCTTACATAATATTTTTTTAATGTCTGTAGGTAAGACGACATTCTTCAGTTCTCCCCAAGTTTTTGGATTTTGGGGATCCTCACCTCTCCTTTTTGACAGTTCTTGGAGAGAGACTTTGGATTCCGTAGAACAGTTTTGTGTTGTACCATGAAGATGATACCCATTGAACAGAATACTAATCTTCTCTGTGGACTATGAATGTTAGGCACAGCAGGTGAATATTAAAATAGAATGTGAAGAGCCCCAGGATAGTCTCAGCTATCTTATTCTTATCTATCATTGAAATTGTTCAAGCTTTTTTTTTTTTGGGAACTCGGGGTGTCCCCAACCCTTTGGGTCAGGACTAATCCCCGAGGGTGCGGCGTGAGCCCACAACCCGCCACACCAGGTAAGTTCAGGTAAACCCGTGCAGGACTGGCCATAAAGGGGGAGTGAGATTTGGAAACCAGGACCTCCAACTTTGGACATATGTTTGATTTATCTTCCAAATAGGAAATGATTCTTATGACAATATGAGCCTATTTAATATCAATCTCAACAAACTGGCAGGAAAGCATGTACCCAGTTTTTATTAGAACTCATTTTTCCAATTTTATAAATATCTATGGTAAGTGCTCTTTTACGTTGCACCATGTTGCAATCATTTTTTTTTTTTCTACTTTTAAAGAATCTATAAAATGTTTTTATAAAATAAAATAGGTAAATTTCAGTCTTAAATTTGATGAAATGTGCCCATATTTTTTGATGAAACACTTCTAAGTATCCCTTCGACTAAAAAAAATGTTTGTGTGCAACTTTTTAAAAGAGGATGCATCTAAGGTGTAACTCAAATTACCCCTAAGGTCCTAAAAATGGTCCAAAGTGGACCTAAGGGGTTAGATTTTCACTTCTACAAAAATATGCCTATTTTTTTTAATGAAACGCTTTTATATAGCCCTTGGAGTAAAAAAAAGCTTGGGTGCGACTTTTTAAATAAGGGTGCGCCTGAGGTGCAACTCTAAATAGCCTTCAAAACCCGAAACAGATCAATAATGATCGAAAGGGTTTGACTTTCACTTCTTCTATAAAAATGTGTCAATTTTTTTTACGAAACGCTTTTATTTGACACTTGAAGTAAAAAAAATGTATGAGTGCGATTTTTTAAATGAGGATGCAACTAAGGTGCAACTCCAAATAGCCCTGATGACCTGAAAAAAGAGTAAAATGGATCCAAGGGGTCCAAACTTCATTTCTTCTAAAAAAATGTGTCCAGATTTTTTGATGAAACACATTTATATAGCCCTTGGAGTAAAAAAAATGTTTGAGTGCTACTTTTTAAATGAGGGTGTGCTTAAGGTGCAACTCTATATAGCATTTAGGACTTGAAAACAGATCAAAGTTGATCGAAAGGGTTCGACCTTCACTCTTGTATAAAAATGTGTCAATTTTTTTTTTTTGCGAACGTTTTTATTTGTCACTTAAAGAGATAAAATGATTGAATGCGACTTTTTAAATGAGGATGTAACTAGGATGCAACTCAAATTATCCCAGAGGTCTTGAAAATAGTCCAAAGTGGACCCAAGGTCAATTTTTACTCTTTTTTAAATAAGGGTGTGCCTAGGTGCAGCTCTAGATAGCCTTCAAGACCCGAAACAGATCAATGTTGATCGAAAAGGTTTGATCTTCACTTCTTGGATAAAAATGTCAATTTTTTTTTATGAAACGCTTTTATTTGTTACTTGAAGTAAAAAAAATGTATGGGTGCGACTTTTTAAATGAGGGTGGAATTAAGGTGCAATTAAAATAACACTGAGGTCCCAAAAATAGTCCAAAGTGGACCCAAGAGGTTCGATTTTCACTTATTCTATAAAAATATGTCAATTTTTTTTTTTATGAAATGCTTTTATACTCTTGGAGTAAAAAAATTCTTGAGTGCGACTTTTTAAATAAGGGTGCACCTAATGTGCAACTCTAAATAGCCTTCAGAACCCAAAATAGATCAAAGTTGATCGAAATAGTTCGACCTTCACTTCTTTGATAAAAATGTGTCAACTTTTTTTTACAAAACGCTTCTATTTGTTACTTGAAGTAAAAAAAATGTATGAGTGATTTTTTAAATGAGGGTGCAACTAAAGTGTAATTCTAAATAGCTCTGATGACCCGGAAACAGAGTAAAATGGATCCAAGAGGTTCAAACTTCACTTCTTCTATAAGAATATGCCCATGTTTCTTCATGAAACACTTTTATATAGCCCTTAGAGTAAAAAAATGTTTGAGTGTTACTTTTTAAATGAGGGTGCGCCTAAGGTGCAACTCTATATAGCCTTCAGGACCCGAAACAGATCAAGGTTAATCAAAAGGGTTTGACCTTCACTTCGTCTACAGAAATGTGTTAATTTTTTTTACGAAACGCTTCTATTTGTCATTTGAAGTAAAAAAATATATGAGTGCGACATTTTAAATAAGGGTGCAACTAAGGTGCAACTCCAAATAACACTGAGAACCCGTAAACAGACTAACATTGATCCAAGGGGGTTCAAACTTCACTTCTTTTATAAAAATATGTCAAGTTTCTTTGTGAAACGACTTTATGTATCCCTTGGAGTAAAAAAAATGCTTGGGTGCTACTTTTAAAATGAGGGTGCGCCTAAGGTGCAATTCTATATAGCCTGCAGGAGTCGAAAACAAATCAAAGTTAATCGAAAGGGTTCGACCTTTACTTCTTCTATAAAAATGTGTCAATTTTGTTTTACAAAAATGCTACTATTTATTACTTGAAGTGAAAAAATTGATTGAATGCGAATTTTTAAATGAGGATGCAACTAAGGTGCAACTCAAATTACCCCTGAGGTCCCAAAAATAGTCTAAAGTGGACCCAGGGGGTCTGCCTTTCACTTCTTTTACAAAAATATGTCCATTTTTTTTATGAAACGTTTCTATATAACCCTTGGAGTTAAAAAAATGCTTAGGTGCGACTAAGGTGCAACTCTAAATAACCTTCAGGACCCGAAACAGATCAAAGTTGATCGAAAGGTCGACCTTCACTTTTACTATAAAAATGTGTCAATTTTTTTTACGAAACACTTTTATTTCTCATTTGAAGTAAAAAAAATATATAGGTGCGACTTTTTAAATAAGGGTGCAATTAAGGTGCAACTCCAAATAGCCCTGAGGACATAGAAACCGAGTAAAATGGATCAAAGGGGTTCAAATTTCACTTCTTCTATAAAAATGTGCCTACATATTTTGATGAAACACTTTTTGTCGTCCTTTAATTAAAAAAATACTTGGGTGCTACTTTTTAAATGAGGGTGTGCCTAAGGTACAACTCTATATAGCCTTCAGAACCCGAAAACAGATCAAAGTTGACCGAAAAGGTTCGACCTTCACTTCCATAAAAAAATGTCAATTTTTTTTAACGAAACGCTTTTATTTGTCACTTGAAGTAAAAAAATTTATGGGTGCGACTTTTTAAATGAGGGTGCAACTCAATTACCCCTGAAGTCTTAAAAATAGTCCAAAGTGGAACCAAGAGGTTCAGCTTTCACTTCTTTTATAAAAATATGTCTATTTTTTTATGAAACGCTTCTATATAGACCTTGGAGTTAAAAAATGTTTGGGTGCGACTATTTAAATAAGAGTGCGCCTAAGGTGCAACTCTAAATAGCCTTCAACACCCGAAACAGATCAAAGTTGATTGAAAGGGTTCAACCTTCACTTATTCGTTAAAAATGTGTCAATTTTTTTATGAAACGCTTGTATTTGTCAATTGAAGTAAAAAAATGTATGAGTGCGAGTTTTTAAATGAGGGTGCAACTAAGGTGCAACTCCAAATAACCTTGATGACCCGGAAAGAGAGTAAAATGGATCCAAGGGGTTAAAACTTCACTTCTTGTATAAAAATGTGCCCATATATTTTTATGAAACACTTTTATGTAGCCCTTGGAGTAAAAAATGTTTGAGTGCTACTTTTTAAATGAGGGTGCGCCTAAGATGCAACTCTAGCCTTCAGGTCCCGAAACAGATCAAAGTTGATCAAAAGGGTTCGACCTTCACTTTTTCTACAAAAATGTGGCAATTTTTTTTACAAAGCGCTTCTATTTTTCACTTGAAGTAAAAAAATTGTATGAGTGCGACTTTTTAAATGAGAGTGGAATTAAGGTGCAACTCCAAATAGCTCGAGAACCCGTAAAGACACTAAAATTGATCCAAGGGGGGTTTAAACTTCACTTCTTCTATAAAAATATGTCCATTTTTTTTGTGAAATGCTTTTATATATCCCATGCAGTAAAAAAATACTTGGGTGCTATTTTTTAAATGAGGGTGCGCCTAAGGTGCAATTCTATATAGCGTTCAGGACCTGAAAACATATCAAAATTGACCGAAAGGGTTCGACCTTCACTTCTTGTGTAAGAATGTGTTAATTTTTTTGACGAAACGCTTCTATTTGTCACTTGAAGTGAAAAATTGATTGAATCCAACTTCTTAAATGAGGATGCAACTAAGGTGCAACTCAAATTATCCCTGAGGTCCTGATAATAGTCCAAAGTGGATCCAAGGGGTTTGACTTTCACTTCATTTATAAAAATGTCCATTTTTTATGAAATGCTTCTATGTAGCCCATGGACTAAAAAAAGTTCTTGGGTACAACTAAGGTGCAACCCTAAATAGCCTTCAGGACCCAAAACAGATCAAAGTTGATCGAAAGGGTTCGACCTTAACTTTTTTTACAAAAATGTGTCAATTTTTTTTTTACGAAACGCTTTTATTTGTTCCTTGAAGTAAAAAGATGTATGAGTGCAAATTTTTAAATGAGGGTGCAACTAAGGTGAAACTCTAAATAGTCCTGATGACCCAGAAACATAGTGAAATAGATCCAATGGGTTCAAACCTCACTTCTTCTATAAAAATGTGCCCATATTTTTTGATGAAACACTTTTATGTAGCCCTTAGAGTAAAAAAATTATTGGGTGTTAATTTTTAAATGAGGGTGCGCCTAAGGTTCAACTCTAAATAGCATTCAAGACCCGAAAAATATCAAAGTTGACCGAAAAGGTTCGACCTTCACTTCTTCTATAAAAATGTGTCGATTTTTTTTTACGAAACGCTTGTATTTGTCACTTGAAGAAAAAAAATGTATGAGTACGACTTTTTAAATGAGGGTGCAACTAAGGTGCAACTCAAATTACCCCTGAGGCCCCGAAAATAGTTCAAAGTGGACCCAAGAGATTCGACTTTCACTTTTTCTATAAATATATGTCCATTTTTTTCAATAAAACATTTCTATATAGCCCTTGGAGAAAAAAAATGCTTGGGTGTTACTTTTTAAATAAGGATGCGCCAAAGGTGCAACTTTATATAGCCTTCAGGACCCGAAAACAGATTAAAGTTGATCGAAAAGGTTCGACCTTTACTTCTTCTATAAAAATGTGTCAATTTGTTTTTACGAAACGCTTCTATTTGTCACTTGAAGTAAAAAAAATGAATGGGTGCGACTTTTTAATTGATGGTGCAACTAAGATACAACTCCAAATAACCCTGATGACCCAGAAACAGAGTAAAATGGATCCAAAGGGTTCAAACTTTACTTCTTCTATAAAAATGTGTCCATATTTTTTCATAAAACACTTTAATGTAGCCCTTGGAGTAAAACAATGCTTGGGTGCTACTTTTTAAATGAGGGTGCGCCTAAGGTGCAACTCTATATAGCCTTTAGGACCCGAAAACATATCAAAGTTGACCTAAAAGGTTCGACCATCACTTCTACTATAAAAATGTGTAAATTTTTTTACGAAACACTTCTACTCGTCATTTGAAGTAAAAAAATGTATGGGTGCGAATTTTTAAATGAGGGTGCAACTAAGGTGCAACTCAAATTACCCCTGAGGTCCCAAAAATAGTTCAAAGTGGACCCAAGAGGTTCGAATTTCACTTCTATAAAAATATGCTCATTTTTTTTTTGTGAAACACTTTTATATATCCCTTGGAGTTAAAAAAATGCTTGGGTGAGACTTTTTAAATAAGGGTGCGCCTAAGGTGTAAGTCGAAATAGCCTTCAGGACTCGAAACAGATTAAAGTTGATCGAAAGGGTTCGACCTTCACTTTTCCTATAAAAATGTGTCAATTTTTTTTTACAAAATGATTTATTTGTCACTTGAAATTAAAATATGTATGGGTTCGACTTTTTAAATTTGGGTGCAACTAAGGTGAAACTCTAATGGTCCTGATAACTCAGAAACAGAGTAAAATGGATCCAAGGGGTTCAAACTTCACTTCTTCTAAAAAAATGTGGTCATATTTTTTGATGAAACACTTTTATGTAGCCGTTGGAGTAAAAAAATGATCTGTGGCAACTTTTTAAATGAGGGTGCGCCTAAGGTACAACTCTATATAGCCTTCAGGACACGAAAACAGATCAAATTTGATCGAAAAGGTTCAACCTTCACTTCTTCTATAAAAATTTGTCAAATTTTTTGTACAAAACGCTTATATTTGTCACTTGAAGTAAAAAAATATATGGGTGCGATATTTTAAATGATCGTCCAACTAAGGTGCAACTCAAATTACCCCTAAGGTTTTGAAAATTGTTCAAAGTGGACCCAAGAGGTTCTACTTTCACTTCTTTATAAATATATTTCTATTTTTTTCATGAAACGCTTCTATATAGCCCTTGGAGTAAAAAAATACTTGGTTGCGACTTTTTAAATAAGGGTGCGCCTAAGGTGTAACTCTAAATAGCCTTCAGGATCCGAAATAGATCAAAATTGATCGAAATAGTTCGACCTTCACTTTTTCTACAAAAATGTGTCAATTTTTTTTACGAAACGATGTTATTTGTTACATGAAGTAAAAAAATTTATGAGTGCGACTTTTTCAATGAGGGTGCAACTATAAAAATATGTCCATTTTTTTTTGAAACGTTTATATATAGCCCTTGAAGTAAAAAAATGCTTGGGTGCCACTTTTTAAATAAGGATGCGCCTAAGGTGCAACTCTAAATAGGTTCAGGACCCGAAAACAGATCAAAGTTGACCGAAAAGGTTCGACCTTCACTTCTTCTATAAAAATATGTCCATTTTTTTAATGAAATGCTTCTATATAGCCCTTGGTGTAAAAAAATGCTTGGGTACGACTTTTTAAAAGGGGGTGCGCCTAAGGTGCAACTCTAAATAACCTTTAGGCCCCGAAACAGATCAAAGTTGATTGAAATGGTTCGACCTTCACGTATTCTATAAAAATGTGTCAATTTTTTTTTACGAAACGCTTCTATTTGTCGCTTGAAATAAAAAAATATTTGGGTGCGACTTTTTAAATGAGGATGCAACTAAGGTGCAACTCCAAATAGCTCTGAGAACTCGTAAACAGACTAAAATTGATCCAAGGGGGGTTAAAACTTCACTTGTTCTATAAAAATATGTCTATTTTTTTTGGTGAAACACTTTTATGTATCCCTTGGAGTAAAAAAATATTTCGGTGCAACTTTTTAAATAAGGGTGCAACTATGGAACAACTCCAAATAGCCATGAGGACTCTGAAACAGATCAAAGTGGACTCAAGTGATTCAAACTTCACTTCTTTTATAAAATTGTGCTCATATTTTTTATTGAAGCAATTTATGTATCCCATGGAGTAAAAACATGCTTGGGTGCAATTTTTTAAATAATGGTGCAACTCCAAATAGCCCTAGGGATCGGAAACAGACCAAAGTGGACCGAAGGGGTTCACCCTTCTTTTCCAATATGAAATGCGCCTATTTTTTCTCATCAAACACTATTATAGTGTGGATGGAGTAAATAAAAGCTTCCAATTTTTTCATTTTTTTTTGCACCCAAGTTGTTCTACCTTCCATTACACAATAAAATGTTCCATTTTTTTTTAATGAAACACTTTTATAGTGTCCATAGAGTAAAAACAAAGCATGAATTTAAAATGACAATAAAATGTTCATGTCCAATTAACAAAATGTTCTTTGATTATCATATATTCAAAATAGCAACAAAATGTTATTCTCCAAACTAACAAAATGTTATTTAATTGTCATATGAAAACAACAACAAAATGTTTTTCTCCAAAATAACAAAATACTTTTTGATTATCTTATGTTCAAAATAACAACAAAATGTTCACTATCATTGCTTATAGGGGCTTTGACCAATATGTCGAGTACATGTAATGGGAAAAGGGGCCCGAAGATGCAAATGGTGGTCGAACTAACAGAGTACCATGTGGGTACATGTAAGGGTGATGCGCTCCATATTGTAGTGGAATAGGCGACATATTGTATGTGGGAAGCAGTGGTGAAACTTGGCCACTGCTAGGCACCCGAGTGGGCTCCAAAATAGGCTCTACAACTGGCTCTTCTTGCAAAACATCATCTTTGATATAATCACCTTTGTTAGGACACCTTGGTCGAGTGTGGCCTTCTTTTCGGCATAGGCTGTACCTCCTTTTATTCTTCTCCAAATGAGACTTCAACCTCTTAGAAGGTTGTCCATTTGTTCGTACCCTTACATGATTCCTGATAGCATTAACATTCTTATCAATAGGAGATTCACAATCCTCTTTCTCTTCACTTACATCTTCATTGATACACACTCTCTTCATTTGTTGACTTATTACGCACATCGTGTTAATGTATGATTCCTCACTTTCTGCAGCGATAAGAGAAAGGCAGTTGCAAGCATTTACTAAGTTTCGATGACGAATTGTCTTCGGGGAATCTGGTGCTCTATACATATCACCGCCGCCAGAAGGGATGCCCCCTTTCGCCATCTTTGTCCAACGTGTCATGACAATGGAGTTAGGTAACTTTGTCAACTGCTCCATGATCGTCAGTCAATCTTAAATTATTCATTCTTAATAATAATTCCATAGAACAGTACTAGCAAGGGTATTGTTCCTCTGAGGACTGCGCTGATTTTCTTGCCTTTTATTCAGATTAATTTTAAACTAATAAGATGAGTAATTGAATTTTTCTTAATTAAACTAAAACAATTAATTAAACTAAAGGTAGATTTCTAAATTAATTATCAACTAATAGTTTTAAATCTTTTGAAAGAGAAAATCTAGGGTTTTCAAATCCACCACTAACCTAATAACCAGCCCCTATTTTGAATTTATCTTAATCTCTTAAATTGCAAATATTCTAGTTAGAGTGGTAGCAGGTCCCCTCTTAACTGATCTAGAAAAGTTCAAGGGATCAAGCCCTAGACATATCGTATATTCGGTTAGCACGAATGATACACACTAATCTACAGTTGTGTAATCATTCGTCTTCCCTTAGCATAAGATATCTTAGAACTTGGTCTCTCGATATATTAAAACTATTGTATAAAACCTATGTTTAAATTCTAACGAAAATTAACACAAGTGATTTTAATTCCAATTTCATTATACCTAAGACAAGGTTAAGAATTTCATTAAAATCAAATATAATTCAAATAAATCTGGTTTTTGAAACAACCCTCTCATTATGTGATCAATGTTTTACAACTAAGAAATCAAAAATAAAAATAAAATAGAACGACACAGTTACTTGATTAGGGTTTCATCGAAACCCTAAAATGGAAATTAGTTCATCGCGAGGGAAGAATGCATCATCTTCATAGACAAAGCTGTTACACTTCTCTTCGTGGCTTCCTTGATATCTAGAGCTTTTCTTCTTCAGATCCAAAAATCTCTACAAAATTCTCTAATGGAATCTCTACAAAGAATCTCTATTTTATTGGGAAAGAGAGAAAGATAGAGTCCTCCTAGAATAAGTACTTCTAATTTGAGTACAACTCTTATTTTCTCTTTTCTCTACGAATTTGGGCCTTAAAGAATAGTCAAATTGGGTCCAAAAGAGATAATTCTCGCATTTAATAAAATCCAAAAACACAGAGGGGCGATCGATCGCCCAAGGGTGGGCGATCGATCACCCAGGTCAGAACTTCCCCAATTGCTTTAGGTTTTGTTCCATTTTCTTCACTTTTTCTTCTTGAGATCCTTCTGAGCCTTTAATGCTTTTAAATCTTTCATTTTAAACTCTTTTTCTCGCATGAACCTGAAATAAATTGAAACTACCAAGTAGCATAAAATAATACAAATAATTACTCTACAGGATTAACAAGTTAAGTTTGAGGTGCTTTTCTGTATAACATTTAGCACCGATCACAACCCCAAACTTAAACATTGCTAGTTCTCGAGCAATGAAAAATAAAATAAAATTAGAATATAAACTAAACCTAATTCCAATTTCGTGGGATCCCCAGTTGTATTTTGCATATGCAACAAGTCTTTTAAACCCCTAGGTGGCCCTAGAGGACAAGTGAAGTCTCGTGAAGGTTTATAGTAATGACACCTACAAACATCTGTACTACCTTGTCATTGTGCAATATATTCAAGTAAAACATGAAAATCTCAAAAGTGATTGAATTATATTCCAAAATTTCCTGACTCACAATACATTCAAGAAAATCCACAAATTATTAACAAGATTGAATTTTCAACTCTCCACATTCTTAATTTCACACAATTCTTAATTATTTTTGAAAAATTTAGCTTCAAAAAGATTTGTCAGAATTTTCTTTGATGTGTCATGATAAGCAATTGAATGTGTGATATCAACCGTACTTTTCAACAGTTTTTCTGTCTTCTCATTTATTATTGAATTTTCTTTCAATTTAAACTACCAACTCCAAGGCTTTCGTTCAATACTTTTTTTTATAAGTGTGACTGTGCAAAATCTAAGTCTATTAAGCATTCTAGACAACCCATGTAGCAAGTGTTAAGCCGGTGACTCCCAAACCAGATGGTTTTAGGGCATCAGGTGTCAAGACACCTCTAAGGGCTTAATAACTCGAGTTAACTAGGCTACGAACTCAAACTAGTCACACTAGGTTATTTTATCCATTTCAAAAATCACACGGTTTGATGCGAACTCTCTCTGGTTAGTGAGGCAAGAGGCCCGGTTACTAAGTGTAAAACCTGGTTAGGTAACCCATTCTTCTATCAATTTTTCTTTTTAGCTAAGGTTGATGTTCAATTTCTAGATTATCTAATTCTTATGAGTTAACAAAAGCACTAATCAATTAGCTTGGTTTTAAACCTCACTGCAATATGTTAGAGTGCTTGCGCAAATGTCAAAGTCTATTCATGATTAAAAAAAAAAATTAGCTTTTGTAAGGTTAAAAACAGTTATAAACAATGTGTATTTGGGATTATGTGTTCTCAAATTCAACTCTATCAATAAAATTTGGATTATCCGATATACATTACAATCTTTCAAATCTTAGAATAAACAATCGAAAAAATTTCAGTGTTTTTGCATGTTTTACCCTATTCATGGTTACACAATCATCAAAAATAAAATAATAGTGTAGCCTATTATTTCTTAACTCCAAACTTAAACTTTACATTGTCCTCAATGTAAAAATAAAAATAAACTACAGAAGGGATTAGAACAATAATACCTGAATCGTGAAATGCAAACCATGATGAGAAAGGTGAAGGGGGGTGAAAGAGATAAGAATGAAGACAAACCACCCTAAACTTCGTCCAAACAATACCTACAGGGTTAATACAAACCAAGTAAAAGAAGTAAAAGGGAGCATCTAAAGTTTAAAAATGTGGATAAAACAAGTAAAAGACTGACTAAAAAAAGTACCGAAAAAGTAGAGCGAAGCTCTATACAACAGACTCAAGAAAATATAAAAATCCTAACTAAAGACTAGAGGGAAGAACTATTGAGGAGGAGGAGGATAGTGGCTTGGTGGAAATTGTGTCTCTAGTGCAACCCTCATCATCTGTTGAAAATCAAAAGAACTCTGATAAAACTGATCAGACCTATTTCAATGCTGGCGCGCCTCATCATAAAAAGCATCAGCCTGTCTCCATCTCTGCTCTGAATGGTCCTTAAAAGCAAGAAAATTTGCCTGATGCTGCTGCTGGATCTCCCATCTCTGCTGTTGTGTCTCCAATCTCTGATCTTGAATACTCTAGTACTCTAAAACTCCTGACGAGTGAAGGACACAAGTGCCTTTGTCTGAACACTAGATTGGGGAGGTGGCCTTCTAGGTCTAGGCCGGGGAGGTGGGGGAGGTACATGAACCTCATCAGGGATAACCTCATCCTCTGGAGTCGGATCATCATGCATTCTCTTCTTGGTGTTCTTAATTAGAGCATGATGTGATTTACCCCAAGAAGACTCTCCAAAATATACCGGAGGTGTAATGGGCTCACTCTCATCAATCACATACCCGTGGTCAAGTAATAATTGGGTAATTAAATTACCAAAGTACAGATTCCATGTATTTGATCCAAGGGACTGCAAAACAATGGCCTTGTCATAGAATTTCTCCATAGTCTTCCAGATATATTCGGCCACATCAACCCATTGCCCATTCGAAAACTCATACAACGCTCTCAATAGAAGATCTTGTCTCTGAATTTTATGCCCTATGGGAAACAGATTTAATTTAAAAATTGAGTTAACAAACCATAGATCTAGTGGGAGTAGAGCCTTGCTGGTACAATTTCTTTTTCCATCGTCATGATACCTACCATCACACATAAGCCTGATAATATCATGAGTGTCAGGGCTCTGAAGTGGGGAGGGTGTAAACTCTAACTCAGATGGTGGAGTAACCGGGCATCCCATAGCCAAAGCAATAGACTCAATAGTTACATCAAAACTACTCCCATCCACGGATACTGAGAGAACTGGCCATCCATCTCGACTTCTCTTAACCATATTTTGATAAAATAATCGAACTAATCAAGGGTGGGCCAATGTAGAGGGCCCTAATAAACACAATATTTCCCTTCTTTCCAACTCTTCAATGGTAGTGGTGGTAGGCCTATAATTTCTAAAAAATTGAACATCAAAAATGGTCATAGGCTCCACCTGCCACTCCCCAAATTTGGCATTGGGTTCCTCACGAGACTCCATTGGTTGTTTCCCTGTATTTTTCCTCTTCTTAGGGGCCATTTTATTCACAAAATCTCTTTGAGGAATTTTTACAAACACTTGGTGGGCACACTAATTCACAACCCAAATCAACCCCAAAACACTCCACAAACAGTCAATCCGACCTCCCACAATAACTAGAAGATTCAATCCAACCAAAGTATCATTCACTCGGCCTACTCGGTCTCCCACAATTACAATAGAAACCAAATCCTACTTAAATCATCCAATAAAAGTAAACTAAATTGAAAGGGATGAGATCTAGAAACCTTTGAAGGAATATGTTGGAAAAGATCCACAATCTCCTTTGAAGAGTTCACCAAAATAAGAGTGAAGAATGATGTAGGGAGGATTTGGAGGAAGAAAATGGAGAACAGTGAGAGAGTAAGAGAGAATGGGAAGAGATTGAGTTAGAATGAGGGAAAAAGGGGTTTCACAGCTGTTTTTAACAAAAGATCACGAGTGGGGATAAAAAAAAAAAGCTTTTTGTCCCGTTCGTAAGTGGGCGATCGATCCCCCTAGGGGTGATTGATCGCCAAAAACGCCTCCCCCAATTTTTTGTTTTTTTGTTTTTTTTTTCCGAGTTAGATGGGCGATCAATCCCCCCTAGGGGTGATCAATCGCCAAAAACGCCAATTGGCGGCCAGACTTCTTTTTTTTTATAGTTACATACAAGTGGGCGATCGATATCCCTAGGGGCGATCGATCGCCAAAAAAGCCGGTTGGCGCCCAGACTTTTTTTTTTTTTTTAAGACTCAAAATAAAGTAGGGGAACCCTGAATTGACTCTCTAATAGAATAGGGGGATGTAAAATCCACCCCAAACTGACTCTAAAAAAAATGGTGGATATAAATCCACCCCAAACTTATAATCTAACATAAAAAAAAAAAAAGACACTACAAAATCAATGGGTTGCCTCCCACAAGCGCTAAGTTTTACGTCTTCAGCCAGACATCCTCAAATTAATCAACCGTCTTGATAGATGAGATCATCTAAAACTGAGGTTTCAATTAACTCACCAGAAACTATACCCTCAACATAGGGTTTCAATCTTTGTCCATTTATCTTAAAAAGATTTCCACCCTTATCTTTGAGCTCAACTGCTCCATGGGGAAAAACTGTGGTTACAATATAGGGTCCATCCCATTTAGAACAAAGCTTACCAGGGAAGAGGCGTAATCTAGAATTAAAAAGCCAAACCTTTTGATTGGGATGAAAAGACCTTCGTAAGATGGTCTTATCGTGAAAAGTTTTGATTTTGGCTTTATAGATTTTTGCACTCTCATATGCATCATTACGCATTTCTTCCAATTCGGAGAGTTGGAGTTTCCTATTAGATCTCGCTAAAGCCATATCAAAGTTAAACTTTTTTATGGCCCAAAAGACTTTGTGTTCCAACTCTACCAGAAGGTGGCAAGCTTTTCCAAATACGAGGCGGTAGGGAGACATTCCGATTGAGGTCTTAAAAGCTATACAATAAGCTCAAAGGTCATCATTAAGCCTTATAGACCAATCTTTTCGATTAGTTCTCACTGTTTTCATTAGAATATTTTTAATCTCCCTATTTGATACCTCTACTTGGCTGCTCGTTTGGGGATGGTAAGGGGTAGCTACCTTATAAGTGATAGAGTATTTGAGGAGTAGAGCCTCAAATATCGATTTAGAAAATGTTTCCCTCCATCACTTATAATTGCTCTAGGTGTGCCAAATCGACTAAAGATATTCTCTTGAAGGAACTTGACCATAACTTTGTGATCATTAGTCTTTATGACAACAGCTTTCACCTACTTGGAGACATAGTCCACCGCTACCAAGATATATTCAAATCCGAAAAATGGTGGGAATGGACCCATGAAATCAATACCCCATACGTCGAAAATTTCAACAACTAGAATCGGAGATAAAGACATCATGTTTCTCCAGGATATTGCACCTAATTGTTGGCACCTTAACCAAGCCTGACAAAAGTCATTGACATCTTTGAAGATTGAGGGCCAATAGAAACCACATTGTAAGACCTTAGCTGCGGTCTTTTTCCCTCTAAAGTGACCTCCGCATGCAAGAGAGTGACAAAAGGTAAAAATACTTTGGAATTCACTCTCAGGCACACATCTTCAGATCACTTGATCGGAGCAATACTTAAACAATTCCGGATCTTCCTAGAAATAGTATTTGATTTGGGAGAAGAAACGGGATTTGTCTTGCTTAGACCATGAAGATGGAATTTGTCTAACTGCTAGGTAATTGACAATATAAGCAAACCATGAGGTTGAACTTTATTTACCTAAAGCAATTGTTCATCTAGAAAGGTATCCTCAACTGGACATGGCTTTAGAGAAGAGTTGACTAAGATTCTAGATAGATGGTCGGCGACTACATGGTCGGAACTTTTCTTGTCCCGGATCTCTAGATCGAACTCTTGAAGGAGGAGGATCCATCTAATCAACCTAGGTTTAGTGTCCTTCTTGGCAAGGAGATACCGCAAAGCGGCATGATCAGTATATTCTAAAATTTTGGAACTTAGGAGATAGGATCGAAATTTATCAAGGGAAAATACTATAGCTAGTAATTCCTTCTTGGTAGTGGTGTAATGTAACTGAGCATCTGAGAGGATTTTACTTGCATGGTAGATAGCATGTGGGGTTCTATTCACCCTTTGCCTTAAAACAGCCCCGACTGCATAGTCTGAGACATCACACATAAGCTCGAATGAGAGTGACCAATCTGGGGGCTGAATGATAGGAGCAATAGAAAGTAGAGTGCGGAGCTTATCAAAAGCTTCATGACATGCTTCATTAAAGGAGAATAGGACATCCTTGCACAATAAATTGCTTAAGGGTGCTGAAATTTTACTAAAATCCTTAATGAAGCGATGGTAAAACCCTGCATGGCCTAAAAAAGATCGAACCTCTCTCACCGTGGATGGTGGAGAAAGACTCGCTATAAGGTCAATCTTGGCCTTATCGACCTCTATCCCTCTTTTGGACACAATGTGTCCCAAAACTATCCTCTCTTGAACCATAAAATGACTCTTCTCTCAACTCAATATAAGATTTGTCTCCTCGCATCATTGCAGGACCAAAGATAAATGATGGAGACAATCTTCAAAGGAGGTTCCAAAAATGGAAAAATCGTCCATGAAGACTTCAAGAAAATTTTCAACCATATCGAAGAAAATAGAAATCATACACATTTGAAAAGTTGTCGGTGCATTACATAGGCCGAATGGCATGCGCCTATAGGCAAAAGTGCCAAAATGGCATGTGAAGGTAGTTTTCTCTTGATCTTCAGGATAGACAGGTACTTGATTGTATCCAGAATAACCATACAGAAAAAAGTAATGACTCTTACCTGCTAGCCTTTCTAGGATTTGATCAATGAATGAGAGTGAAAAATGATATTTCCTAGTCATGGAATTCAGCTTCCTATAATCAATACACACACGCCAACCCGTGGTTACGCGTGTTGGAATATCTTCTCATTCCAGATTAGTAATCACAGTGATACGTACTTTTTTCTGGTACCACTTGAATGAGACTCACCCATTTATTATCCGAGATAGGGTATATGATACCCGCATCTAACAACTTTACTATTTCCTTCATCACTACCTCTTTCATATTGGGATTCAACCTCTGTTGTGCTTCCCTTGAAGTTTTGGCATCCTCTTCAAGATGGATGCGTTGCATGCACACGGAAGGATCGATACCTTTCAAATCTACTATGGTCCACCCTATTGCTTCTTTGTGTTTTTTGAGCACAACCATCAATTGACTCTTGTTCATCAGTTAAATCAGATGCTATGATAACTGAGAGAATATCTTTTGATCCTTAAAAGACATATTTAAGTGAAACCGAAAGGGGTTTAAACTCAAGTGTAGGTGCGGCCTCTAAGGATGGGTGGGAGAAGTGCTAGTAGTGGCGGGGTAGTGGCTCTTTCCTGGCTTTCCAAGGTGGGAAATCCATTTGAGAAGTCGAATTCAGTAAATTGTTGACTTCTTCAATGGATCCCTCTACATCGAATTCATCTGCATTAAAGTGAGACAAACATGCTTCATATAGATCATTGGATAAGATGTAAGGAAGTGAATCCTCAACCATCTCTACAAGAGAATCAATCATAAAGCATGCCTCATCATCATCATGAGGGGGTTGTTGGGATGTGCTAAAAATGTTTAACCGGACCTTCATATTCCCAAAAGATACATCCATCACCCCGGTTCAACAATTTATACATGCATTGGCTGTAGCCAAGAAAGGTCGACCAAGGATCACAAGAATTTGTTTTAAGGGATTCCGGACCGGTTTCATATTAAGAACGAGAAAGTCAACTAGAAAGTAAAATTTGTCGACTTTAATGAGGACATCCTCAACTATCCCTCTAGGGACTCTAACCTATCGGTCAGCTAATTGCAGAATGACTGATGTAGGGCGAAGTTCGCCCAACCCTAACCTTTATAAACCGAGTACGGGAGAAAATTTACACTTGCTCCTAAATCAATGAGGGCTCGGTCAACTAAGTGATCTCCAATAATACAATGAATAGTAGGAGCATCAGGGTCTTTGTATTTAGGAGGAGTGCTTTATTGAAGCAAAGAGCTCACTTGCTCGGTTAGAAGGATTTTCTTGGACACATGAGTCCTTGATTTACGTTTTTGAGTGCATAAATCCTTCAAAAATTTGGAATAAGCCAGAATTTGCTTGATTGCATCAACCAGATGAAGATTTATCTTGACTTGTTTGAAAACCTCAATCATGTCTTCCATTTTTTGTCACTTTTTACCAAAGGATGAGGAATCATTCAAACAAGTAGGATAAGGGGTTTTAGGCATGTAGGATGCCTCGAGAATGGGATTTAGAGTGGAAGAAGGACCTTGATCCTTTTCATTGGTATCCTTTCCCTCGCCCTCAATTTCAGAAGATCCTACAATGGGTTGATTTTTCTTTCTCTGATTTTTCTTTACATTTTCTTCAATTACCTTCCTACTCCGTAAGATTGTCACAGCCTGAACTTGTTCATGATTTATTTCATTAGCTTGATTGACACCTTTAGGATTACTCACAGGTTAATTTGGAAGTGTTCCATCAACACTCCTATTTATAACATTAGCAAGTTGTCCCATTTGAGACTCAAGCTTTTGAATAGATTGAGAGTGTGGGTGAAGCAATTGTGTATTGCTCTTCAGGCCTTTTAAAACATTTAACACCTTCTCCTCAAAAGATGGATTTCTTTGGTTAAAATTGAGGAGCTGGTTGCTGAAATTGTTGGGGTTAGTAGTTAGATTGATTTTGAAAAGGCCGACTGAATGACCTTTGAGGTGGAGGAAAATTATTCCCTTAGAGTTTGTGGCTGCCATGCAAAATTAGGATGATTCCTCCATCCCGGGTTATAGGTATTTGAGTAAGGATCATTACCCAGACGGATATAGGCAGCATTAACAAACTCTTGGACAAGATCCGGGAATTGGGCAGCTGATAGACACTCTTGGACATAATGTTCAGGGCTAGAACAAATAGGACACACCTCCTGCTGATTAGGATTTGGTTGAGGAGGTGTGTAGGAAGGTGACCCTGAAGCCATTAGTTTATCCAATTTTCGAGACAATTCATCTACTTTAGATGAAACATCTATTGAAGCCCCCACTTCATAGATGCCTTTCTTAGGATTTGATGAAGATGAAGGTCTCTCAGAACGATTATTCGAAGCATGATGAAGATGAAGGTCTCCTCAACTGACGGTTGAGTGCAGGCAATCCATCATAAAAAGATTGGACTAACTGTCACTTTGAAATTTTGTGGTGGGGACACTTACGGAGAAGATCTTTGAATCTCTCCCAAGTTTCATGAAATAGCTCACCATCAATTGAAGCAAAGCTGGTGATGGTTCGCCTTATTAAGTTTGTTTTTCCTATGTGAAAGAATTTCATAAGAAATTCTTGCTGCATTTGAGCCCAAGTGGTAATAGAATTGACCTCTAAAGAATTAAGCCAATATTTGGCTTTGTCTTTTAAAGAAAATGGAAAGAGGCGCAATCTAAGGGCATCATCAGAAAATCCCTGTAACTTGAAAGTTGTATAAATCTCATGAAATTCATCAAGATGTTTGTAGGGATCTTCATTATTAAGTCTGTGAAAAGATGGTATCATCTAAATAATACTGAACTTAATTTCGTAATAGGTTGCCGTAGTGTCCGGCAACCGGATGCATGAAGGGGATGAATATGTAGAAGGAGTAAAATACTCATTCAATGATTTCATTGGGTCATGTTCTTCCGTCATGATAGGGAAAGGAATGCTTCTGGGTTTGCTCTAGGAATGGTAGAAACTTTCGGTTCAAAATTAGATTCAAATAAGGCAGAAGCCTTGAGAAACCTAGTAGTACGCTCTAACTCAGAATCAAGGGAGAATAAATTTGGATTACAGGACCTCCTACCGTGCATACACCCTAAAGAAAAACTCTATGTTTGACAGACACCAAATTGAAATAAAATATCTACTTAAAAAGTAAATACTCACAGAACTCTCCTGCTTTCCACAATGTTTAATAAGCTTTTTCAATCCCTCCAATTTGAGCGATTTGGTACTTGAAAACACAAATATTTCCAATTAAATAAAAAATATATATTTTTGGATTTTTAATTATGATTAATTTAAATTTAATCTTTCAAATTAACAACTAAACTGTTCCAGCAATCCCCGACAACGTCGCAAAAAATTGATCATCAGTCAATCTTAAATTATTCATTCTTAGTAATAATTTCGTAGAATAGTACTAGCAAGGGTATCGTTCCTCTGAGGACTGCGCTGCTTTCGTTGCCTTTTATTCAGATTAATTTTAAACTAATAAGATGGGTAATTGAATTTTTCTTAATTAAACTAAAGGTAGATTTCTAAATTAATTATCAACTAATGGTTTTAAATCTTTTGAAAGAGAAAATCTAGGGTTTTCAAATCCATCACTAACCTAATAACCAACCCCTATTTTGAATTTATCCTAATCTCTTAAATTGCAAACATTTTAGTTAGAGTGATAGCAAGTCCCCTCTCAACTGATCTAGAAAAGTTCAAGGGATCAAACCCTAGGCATATCGTATCTTCGGTTAGCACGAATGATACACACTAATCTACAGTTGTGTAATCACTCGTCTTCCCTTAGCATAAGATATCTTAGAACTTGGTCTCTCAATATGTTAAAATCATTGTATAAAACCTATGTTTAAATTCTAACGAAAATTAACACAAGTGATTTTAATTCCAATTTCATTATGCCTAAGACAAGGTTAAGAATTCTATAGAAATAAAATATAATTCAAATAAATCCGGTTGTTGAAACAACCCTCTCATTATACAATCAATGTTTTACAACTAAGAAATCAAAAATAAAAATAAAATAGAATGACACAGTTACTTGGCTAGGGTTTCATCGAAACCCTATAATGGAAATTAGTTCATCGCGAAGGAAGAATGCATCATCTTCATATACAAAGCTGTTGCACTTCTCTTCATGGCTTCCTTGATCTTCAGAGCTTCTCTTATTCAGATTCAAAAATCTCTACAAAATTCTCTAATGGAATCTCTACAAAGAATCTCTCCTTTTATAGAGAAAGGAGAAAGATAGAGTCCTCCTAGAATAAGGACTTCTAATTTGAGTACAACTCTTATTTTCTCTTTTCCCTACGAATTTGAGCCTTAAAGAATAGTCAAATTGGGCCCAAAAGAGATAATTCTCGCATTTAATAAAATCCATAAACGCAAAGGGGCGATTGATTGCCCAGGGCAGAACTTCCCCAATTGCTTTAGGTTTTGCTCCATTTTCTTCTTGAGATCCTTCTGAATCTTTAATGCTTTTAAATCTTTCATTTTAAACTCTTTTTCTCTCATGAACCTAAAACAAATTGAAACTACCAAGTAGCATAAAATAATACAAATAATTACTCTATAGGATTAACAAGTTAAGTTTGAGGTGCTTTTATGTATAACATTTAGCACCGATCCCTCTACCTTCATTATTGTCATAATATGGCTACAAGGGATCCCTACCGTTTCAAACAATGAGCATGTGCACTTCAAGATTTGTTCTGTCCTATTAAATTCAACATGATATCTCATCTGGGGGTGTTCATATTGTGACACCCCGAACCTACGCCTACCGGAGTAGTGTCCCGAGATGCGTGCCCAGTCGTTCATACTAGCTCAGCGGAAGACTTTACCACACAAATGCGGAAAAATTTAAACTTTACTCACATGAAGCAATATAAACTCTGGTCATCACAATAGCCATCAACCACAAAACAAATACCTGTATATTATTTACCATTGTGTCTGTTTTACAAAACGGAGGCGCCACTAACGCGCCGGGGCAACTCTTTATCCAAAGACAAAAGTATAAGGTGCAGGATCCACACCTACTACTCGTCTGCTCCAGTATCTGTTGACATGAAACGTCAGTGAGCTATGAAGCCCAATAAAAAAAACCACAATCCATCTATACTATCTTCCACATTATAGCAAAGCATCAATAAACACATAATATACATATGCCGGTTCATGATACAATTTAGTAATATATCCAAGTTATATTGTGACCCTCAGTCACACAGGGTCATCGCACCCAACACGAGATTCCCAATCTCGAATATCTTTCCCAATTATGTGTTGGACATATATGCCCTCGAAAGCCAATAAAAGACTTTTCTATGTTAATTAGACAAGCATCATATTCACACAACCAACTATAAAGGGTATTTATATTAATTATTGTCTCATATGATGAAGACATAAAGTTCCATAGGTAACATTGTAGGAAAATCATGCAAAGGTTGTGAGGAGATATGATTTTCCAGTTCCTTGTAAACCTAATATTGTTCGAAGCCTCTAGAGTACTGGTTGGGCACCGTACTTCATCATGGCTTGCACATGTGTAGTTCTATGAGATAGTGTGATGAATCTCATTCACAGAGAGTGGTGACTCTTGACTAACATGTGAGTATATGTAGCAAGTACATAATACTGAACGGGGTCACTAGTGGATACCCTATGGAATTCACTGTCAGATTGTATTAGGGTTATCCATTTGACAAATTGTCCTTAGACCTGAGAGGTTAACATCTTCTCAGACATTTGTCTATATGTCTTTGATGTGCCAATCGGCAATGTCCAATACACAGGACTAACTCCGGGTACGTTGGGTCATGTACACTATGTTTGGAGAAGTGTGTAAACACTCAATAAGGAATCCACAACTCCTTAATTGGAGATAATGATATCAAGGTGATACTTGTTGAACTGAACTATTAAATCCAGTACTAGTGTTTTTCGGTAAAATGGTCTTTATCGAAGTTGATATTTTTAATATGGAAAAGTATATATAAATATATATATGTCAGTTCTTTTCTAATGTTTCTTCAAAAGTGTTTTGGAGGTTCAGTTCATTGAAAAAGTAATCATGAGAAAGAGTTCTATTCATAAGCTAGGGACTAAAACAGTGGAATTGTTCCAATCCCGGAAGCTTACAAGTGATATTGGAATGTGGAAGGATTTATTTGTAAATATATTGTGAGATGGTACTTACAAGCAATTCTCTAATTTCTGGAGGTTAATCACATTGTGTTAATGGACATTAATTGTGATTGGTGGAAGTCCAGGGACTTAGATAACATTCTATGATCCTAATGGAGTTTTAGGAAAGGTGTTTCCCAGTAACAATGCTTCAACCAAAAAGGTGAAGTACTTGGTCCCACAACCAGAAATAGGAGATCCCTTTAGATCCCACACACAAGGACCTTCTTAAAGTACTTAATTTAATTATTAATTAAATTAATTAATTTCTCTAAGTAATCACTATATGGTATAGTGAAGCTCTAAAAGGTGGAATCACATTGGATGTGAAAAACCAAATGGGTAGGACCCATTGAGAATTATTATAAAAGAATAATTCAAGTGACCAAGAGGGTTTTGGAAACCCTTTGGGCGTGTGGAGTGGGACCCATCTAGGGTGGGACGCCCACTTCATGGAGGAAATAATAATTGTTATTATTTATTTAATTAGTTTCTAATAACTAATATCCTTATTGGATAAGGTTACTTAGTTTAGTTAGTTAGTTACTAATTAAAGATTCCTTATTGGACAAAGATTCCATTAGTTAGTTACTAATTCAAGATTCCTTATTGGATAAGGATAAGATTAGTTACTAATGGATAAGGTTGGTTTCTTTTAAGATTAATCCTAATTGGATTAGGAGAATAATCAATAAAGGAAACTATTGAGGAATCCTAATTGAATTAGGATAAGGTTAATGAATTATAATTGGATTACAATTCAAGCAACCAAGAGGGAACTTATATAAGGATTGGATGCCCAGCCCTTAAAGATATATAATTCTCCAGGATTTTTTCTTCTCTCCCTCTCCTCAAGTTCACGCTCAGCCCTCTCCCCCTTTGAGGGTGTACGGTCACCCTTCCCCTTCTTCCTTTTTGTTTGGTTTTTGATCTTGATGATCAAGAACAAGTTCTTTGAAGATCAAGATTGGATCTTGTTTGATCAAGAAAAGTTCTTGGATCAAAGAAAAGAAGAAAAGAAAAAAGAGAATGGAATTTGGAAGGGTCATTAGCTTCCATTAGAGAAAGCTTTAAAGGAAAAAGAAGGTTCGTGTGAATCGACAGGAGACTTGACACTTGTGAAGTTTTGCGAGTACTATTCTAACTTGGATTTGACTTAACACTTTCAAAGTCGCAAAGGTGAATGTTATTCCTATCTTCATTGAATAAAATCAATTAGAATCTTAGTCAAATCTTAGGATTCGATGTATGCCACCCAATAACTGTTTTTCTAAAATTAAAAAGAGGCATAATTTCATTATGGAGTTCGTTATGCAACATGTATTTCTTTTACCAAGTTATTTGTTTCGATCATCAACCATGTTTTACTCCGAGTCCTGAGACTCTGTTAACCGACCTTTAGCTCATACATGTTTATCATAGTGTGGTCTCTATACCCTATTCGAGCTTGATCATTCTAAGCTCAACACAATTCCGGCATTACCCGGTCACATCATAACTTGAGTCATCCAGACTCCTGAATACTGTTCCGATATTTACCCGAACATGACCAACCCTTGGGTGTCCCAACCCACACAGACCAGAATCCTGAAGATTCTACACAACTAGGGTAATCATCCTCCAAGGACTTACACATATATTCTAACTGACAGCACCTACTGTGTATACACACCGCCATCTCACTGGTTATCAGTCACGAAGGAACCCCGACCAACTTGTCTACCGTCATCTTCTGGCTATTCACTGGAGGCACCCCGGGACTTACTGGACACCATCTCTCCATGACGTACCACCTAGAAAGAACCCCAATAGGCACAACGCCGCCTCTTCAGACCCAACCATAGAGGAACCCCGGTCAATACACTATATAATGCTCAGTCACTTTAGACATCTTTTAGGACTCCGACATCTCCCAGTTCAACCAATTGTGACAACGCTTGAGTATGCCGGCTCAACTAACTGCGAATCCGAAGATTCCAGACTATACACAATCACTACTCCGGACCTAGTCAAAGAGGATCTTTGGATAGTAATCCACTAACTCCCGACTATCAGTCACGGAGGTCTACACACTACGACCCCGACTATTCCAGTATCAAAATAATCATCCCATCATATACACATGCCATGTCAAGTCAACAAATCGCTTAGCGATTGGTCACCCAATCGATCGCCGAACCTAAATTCCGAGTTATTCAACCCGAAACCGAGGGCTATGCCCCTCTGCTCAGTTCCTATACCTCCCCATACAAGTACATACAACCCATTTTAACACACTATGACAAGCATAATGTTGAATAAAGATCTGAGATTAGGAAGGGGCTCTGTAATTATCAAAACCATACTGTTGTTCCTAAAATGACAGACTAGGTTTTATTTAGAAATTCATATTGTCAAATCCAACCATCAGATCTCATTGCAATTTTGATATGATTGAAAAAGTAGGAAGGTCGCAATATGGTAAAAATCTGAGCATGATCTGAGATAAGGAAGGTTCCCTGTAATGATCAAAACCGTACTGTTAGCCTTAAAAACAGCAGACTAGGTTTTCCTTTAGAAATTCATATCATCCTATCCAACCATCAGATCGCAGTGAAATTTTAATATAATTTACAGATTAGAAAGATAAATATGTGGTAAAATTTATAGCATGATCTGAGATCAGGAGGGTTCCCTATAATTAGGAAAACCGTACTGTTAGCCTTAAAAACAGCAAACTAGGTTTTCCTTTAGAAATTCATATCATCCTATCCAACCATCGGATCACAATGAAATTTTGATATAATTTACAGATTAGGAAGATAAATATGTGGTAAAATTTATAGCATGATCTGAGAACAGGAGGGTTTCCTATAATTAGGAAAACCGTACTGTTAGCCTTAAAAACAGCAGACTAGGTTTTCTTTTAGAAATTCATATCATCAAATCCAACCATCAGATCGCAGTAAAATTTTGATATGATTTACAGATTAGGAAGATAAATTTCGAATAAAAATTTGAGCATGATCAGAGCCCAAAAAGGTTCCCTATAATTAGGAAAATCGTATTGTTAGCCTTAAAAATAGCATACTAGGGTTTCCTTTAGAAATTCATATCATCCAATCCAACTATCAGATCGCAGTGACATTTTGATATAATTGAAAAAATAGGAAGGTAACAATATGGTAAAAATCTGAACATGATCTGAGATAAGGAAAGGTCCCTGTAATGATCAAAACCGTACTATTAGCCTTTAAAACAACAGACTAGGTTTTCCTTTAGAAATTCATATCATCCTATCCAACCATCAGATCGCAGTGCAATTGTGATATGATTTATAGATTAGGAAGATAAATTTAGAGTAAAAATTTGAGCATGATCAGAGCTCAGAAAGGATCCCTATAATTAGGAAAACCGTACTATTAGCCTTAAAAACAGCAGACTAGGTTTTCCTTTAGAAATTCATATCATCCAATCCAACCATCAGATCTCATTAAAATTTTGATATGATTTACAGATTAGGAAGAAAAATTTAGAGTAAAAATTTGAGCATGATCAGAGCTCAGAAAGGGTCTGATATAAATAGCACAATTTGCATAATTTATCTAGTGGAATGAAAAATAGATAAGAAAGCGTTTTTATTACCTCTGATACACATGTTTCGAAGCTCCAAGAGATGAAATAGACGCCGCCAATGCACTTAGCACATCCAAAAATGTCAGGATACGCCTCTTTATCTCTCTCTAGAAAATTCCCTTTCTCTCTCTAGAATGTTTCTCTCTCTAGAAAATTCGGCAGGGCTTCGCCTCTCTCTCACTAGGATGAGAGAAATGGCTGGGGGGTGGTCTACTATTTATAGACTAGCCTAACCCACACATGCACGCCAAGTGTCGCTTGGAAGGTGCCACGTGTTGGCCTGAGCGGAGACACGTGTCGCGGCTTGCGAATCGCGACCGATTTCCGGTAATGTCGCCGAAAGTCATTCCGAAACCATACCATATGATTTTTGATTTTGACAAAACTTCAGGTGATCGATCTTGGGGTAGTCTGACACCTGCTGTAAAAATTTTGGGGACATCCGATGGGTTTTAACTGCCAAAAAGTGCGACCGGAAGAATTCGCAAAACCCACAAATTTTCCAATTTCGGATACAAAACACATTGGGGTTTCGCCATATGAGATAATAAACTGTCGAAATGACAGATGGTCGTCCCCATGGCCTTCCAGCATGTAGTGGAACAATCCGCACGGATTTCGATTAGAAAGTCCGCTAAATATAGACCCCCAATCGAAATTTGATACACTACGAATTCCCTGATTTTCTCGATGTTTCCACACACAAGACCTTCGCGGTTTCGCGAATTGATGTGCAACTGAATCGGAACGATAGGTGGATGTCCGGATAGCCGACCGGCACACTATGTGCGCAGATCGAAGAAAAACAATAATTTCGTAGTAGTGCAACCCAATTCCGAGTAATACCTACTTTACACAAATTTATCAAACACACAATTAATTAACCTCAATTAAGGCCGATAATCCAAAATTTTATTATATTAAAATTCCAGGTCGCTACACATACTGAGACAATGTATCTAGGATTACCACTGAATTCCTCAACTGCCGCAATCATATTCTTCCCCTCATTTAGCAACTCCTGTTGCACAACCTTGAATATATTGCTCGTGTAAATTTGTGACGTGTGGCACTCTAAGGATTCCATGTTGCTAAGGATAACTGGTGCAGTCTGATTTGTAATGCAATCCTCGCGTGCCTCTACCTCTCGCATCCCTCCGATGGCTTTATCAAACAACTCAATAAATTGGAACAACGGCGTGTGACGATAAAAAACCTTTCGAAATACAACATTCATGCTTTTTGAGCTTGTGTAGATCTTATCCCAGCAAAGTAGTGGCCTTGAAGGTAAGGGTCCGCCCATAAATCTTTTGTCCTGTACAATCTCTTTGTCTATGTGTTGTTTTGTAGACCGTGGCTTTCAAGGAGGGCAACCTATGATTCCTCCTACTCTTCAGGTGTCTCCCCAAATTTCGTGCACTCTTCAAAATCCTTTAAGAACCCATTTTTGGGGATGTTGGATAACACATTCTGCTTCAAATGCCACTGACACAATCGATGACGTGTCTGAGGAAAAACCTCCTTAATCACATTGCGCATCGCGTGGTCTCCATCAGTGATAATGGATATGGGCTCTTTACCATTCATTGTTGTCAAGAAGGACTTGAATACCCAACAAAATGAATTAGTAGTCTTATTAGACAATAATGCGCATCCAAACAAACAACTATTGCGATGATGGTTTACCCCGACGAAAGCAACAAAAGGCATATCATACCGATTAGTCTGATACGTTGAGTCAAAGGGTAACAACATCGCCAAAGGCCTCATAGTCCAGCTGACATTGGCTATCTGCCCAAAATATGTGAAAAAGTCGACCATCATCATCAACAAGGTGCTTGCAAATCAACCCTAGATCAGTAATTTCCTTATTTTTCATGTATTCCATGACTAATTGCATGTCACCATCTTCAAGTTTTTCCCTTTGCTGCCGATTTACCGGATTATACATGTCCATTTGGGTAAAACCCAAATTCTTGTAACCCCTAGCATTTTTTAACATTAAATCCATTACCTGCCTCGTTCTTATGCCAGAACCTACTAGTGCTTCTATTTCGGATTTTTGAACCTCATCCATTCTTCTGTGTGACCTTAAGTGATTCACTTTTGCAGGATGTGCAAATTGATGATTGTGCTCGGCTTTAAAATCTTTCACTTTCCATCGTCCAGTTATCTTGTCCAACTTTATGAGCAATGATGCATTACAACCACATTTAGACAGGGGCCTTGGGTTATGCGTTCTGCCATCTAGTTCCAAGTATTTTTTTAATCTATGTCATTTTCTCAAACAAACAAACCGATGTGAAGTAATAACATCACTTCTAAGGCGTACCACATTATCTTTTCGCATGCTAAACCCCATGCTCCTAGCATACGCATTGTAAAACTCAGAACCCTCATCTTCTGATGCAAAATCAAGTTTCATTTTATCTTTGTACTTAATACCATTATCAAAATCAAGTCCCAAACCCTCAAAAGACAACTCATCATGATGATCAACAACTTCATCTTCATCAATGTTATAGTGCGTAGATGGTCCTGCTATGCTAAGCCCCTTTTGTAAATGAGATTTGCAACAACACATGGAAAACATTAAACACACCATTTTGTCATCTGTAGCTCTTAAAACATGAAAAATATCAATAGGTGCAAAAATTCATTTTTATTTACAAATTTTGTATGGAAACTAATAGATACAATTCATAGAGTAAATAAAACCATAGGTGCAATAATGTACATGAGGGTGCAACTCCCAAAAGCCTATTGAAAGTAGAGAATTTTTGATATACTCCATTAACTATAAGAATAACACTAGATAAATGTCATAGCGTCAATAAAGCATCAGGTGCAATTGAGTACACGAGAGTGCAACAAGGGTGCAATCTGAAGCAATTTCAAAGAGCATATTCGTAGTGAAAATTAGTTCAACAAGGGATTTTTTTCATTATATGAATAAATATCACCCTTTTTATTTTAGAAAAACATTAGTTAAAGGTTGTATATTAAATAAAAACATAAGTGCAATATGGTGCATGAAGGTGCAACTCTAAAAAATAAAGTAGACCACCAAAGAAAAGTATGTTTGTTTGAAAGAGAAATGAAGAATCCAGAATTCTGCATAAGAAAATTCAAATCTAAATAAACAAAGAGATTATAAATGAAGCTAGCAAGGTTACTTCATAAGAGAAAAACTTTGTTAGTGTTAATGGTAGAAAACAAAACCCTTATTTCCTACGTCCAGGAGAGCTTTCGTGTTGTAGGGGAGGGGGGGGGGGGGGGGGCTGCTTGTTCTTGATCCTGAGATGGTGAAGAGGGTGAGATGGTGAGGGAGAGAGAGTCGTGAGAAGAGAGTGATGAGAGAGAGCCGTGAGGGGAGGGTAAGTGAAAGAGAGAGTTGAGAGAGAGAGAGATTGTTAATTCATAAATCATGTTCTCCTCTCACCGGTTACCTTTTTAGGTGACCTTCTAAGCTAAACAAGTAATAAGTGTGACTCGAGTAAGAAGACATCTGAACCATCCATTAATAGATTGGATGGTTCAGATTTGTGCGTATAGTATGCTTAGATACCCTTTGGGTATTGAAAAAATATCCTGCTGAGATATCCCTAACTTGAAAAAAAAAATCCTAGCATTTTTAAGAAATCTGACGTGGCACTCTTACCAATTGCATTTGAAGAGCTTTTCCTCATCTATTACCTAAGGAAAATAGTCACCTCCACGGTCGGTGACGGGAGGTGGGGTGTCTCGGTTCCTATATTCTTGCCATATGTCCCCCTTGTCACGCCCCAAAACCAACACATAATACATCTCATATTTGTGCAAATTCCAAGGTGTGAACCTGGAATAAATCCAGAGGCAATGGAATTTAATCTAAATAAATTACCATTAACAGATGCATATCTCAAGCATTAAGTTTAAACCAACAAGAGTAAATAACCAAAAAACTGAATCCATATAAAAATCTCACTGACATGACACTCTACCTCAAATTAAAAGTACTAATTAAAGTTTTGCAATGAAACCCAACAGCTAACTAAGTTCTTGACTGTTTTCCCTAGGTCCTTCAGGTACTTCCTGAAAAATCAATAAATATAATAAGGGTGAGCTTTTGGCTCATCAAGAGAATACAACAACATGCAACCATTATGAATAAATAAAACAATAAACAACAGATATGAATATGCATCATTTAATTTATTAGTTTACACAGTTCTTCTATCAATAAGGTTTACAACCGTATTAATCTTGTATGGTTTGATACAGGGACCCTTAGGTTTGCACATAGCTCACCTAAGGTAGTCACTCTGAGAGGCACGTAACTTCTCAGTGGGATTACAAAAAGCTCTCCGTCATAATTTAGACCTAGAGAGCCTCTCATTCTCTATTTGTCATCCCTTGGTCTTATTCTTTTTAATTCGTTAACCTCACTCTTTATTATGACGTCTCATACCATCATAATAAAGAGAACATAATATTGCAAAACTAAAACAATTACAATTACACAAGATAATAATTGAAATATATTTCTTTAAACATGTCATTCTAAAATAAAGAGAATCTATAATTTATCTACTATGCTCACAGTACCAACAATTCCAAAATAATTATTTGACAAAGAATAAATTAATTAAATCATTTTACATTATTCTCCTTCTTTTCTTTCGTTTTATTTCGTAATCTATTTTATTAATTAATTTAATTATTTTTCATCATTTTTATTTAATTAATTCAATTAATTACAGCCCCCAAAACCACCATCGCAAAACACCTGAAACGGCGCCGCCAATCGATCGGCGGGTCACATGCGATCAATCGGTGACCATCGATCGATCGGCCCAAGGCCCCCGATCGATCGGTATCGACGATTTGGCTGGAAACACCAGCACAAACCCCATATTTTGATTTCAACTTTCTGAACCATTTTTCTCGATTTTCCAACCCTCAAAACCCTTGTTAATGTACCCACCATTGTTCTTTCAATTTATAATTTTTTATTCAAACATTATTTATGCATTATATTTCAAAGTACATAGATCTCTATCCTAAATATCACACAAATATTAATGAATCTATATGAACTCAAGATAAAACAAAACCCTAACTCTAGGGGAGTATTCACTTGCCTCAAAGGATCGAATCTCAGAATTTTAATACTTCAATCCTACCCAAACACGCTTGTCTCGAAGGATCAGACCACCACGAGAAAGAAGCTCAAATCTCCAAGCCTCGAATCTCGATCTAGGTGCTTGAAAGCTCTACCAAAGTGCAGCCTCTTTTTCCTTTCTCTCCCACGTTCTATTCTCCAGAATTTCAGTTTAGATTAAAATAATGAGGATTAGGTTTAACATGTTCGATTTATATTAACCCTAATTCTTATTTACCAAAAGGCCATTAGTGGCCCTTGTTTGTTTATAGGTTCTAACTAACCCCATTAAACTTATTCCCATTCTCAAATTTATTACCCCTATTCAAAGAGATTACTGAATCACTCTTAAAAATAGGAAAAGAAATTTCAAGATCATTATAATCCACCCTCCTTAAAAGAATTTTGTCTTCAAAATTTAACATACCTCAATAGGAAAAAGATGTGGATACTTCTCCACCATATCCGACTGTAGCTCCTTCACCAAGAAGATAGACTTAGCCCGGAACTGCTTCTCCATTCGATCTACGATGCGAACTAGTTTCTCTTCGTATGACACATTTTGTCTAAGCTCCAAAGTGCTGAAATCAATGATATGTGACTCGTCTCTCACATACTTCCTCAGCATGAACACATGAAACACATTGTGCACACCGGACAAACTGGGTGGCAACGCCAGTCTACAACCCACCACTCCAACCCGATCCAAAATCTCAAAAGGTCCAATGAACCTTGGAGATAACTTCCCTTTGTTCTTGCCAAACCTCATCACACCTTTCATTGGTGACACCTTCAGAAGAACATGGTCCCCAACATCTCTCCGTCGTCTATCAGCATAACTCTTTTGACGACTTTGAGCTGTGCGCAACCGTTCTCTGATTATTGCCACTTTCTCTGTGGTCTCACGAACCAACTCTGGCCCGAGTAACCCATTGTCACCCACCTCTGCCCAACATACAAGAGAGCAACACGGTCTACCATACAAAACCTCATATGGTGCCATGCCAATACTGGCATGAAAACTATTGTTATAGGCAAACTCCATCAAAGGTAAATGATTAACCCAGCTACCCTTGAAATCTAGTACACAAGCACGAAGCATGTCCTCCATAACCTGGTTGACCCTCTCTGTCTGACCATCGGTTTGAGGATGAAACGCAGTACTGAATTCTAATGATGTCCCCAAGGCCTTTTGGAAACTCTTCCAAAATCTAGATGTAAAACGAGAATCCCGATCTGAGACTATTGACGTTGGAACTCCGTGAAGCTTGACAATCTCCTTGACATACAGTTTACTTAACTCATCCATAGAGTAAGTAGTACGGATAGAAAGGAAATGAGCAGACTTGGTCAAACGGTCTACTATTACCCAAATTGCATCAAAACCTTGCTTCGACTTCGGTAATCCAACCACAAAATCCATGGAAATGCTCTCCCACTTCCATTCCGCGATAGGCAAAGGTTGTAAAGGCCCAGCTGGTCTCTGGTTCTCAGCCTTTACTTGTTGACAAGTGAAGCACTTCGACACATGTTCAACAACGTCCCTCTTCATGCCATCCCACCAAAAATGTCTACAAAGATCTCGATACATCTTTGTACCACCCGAATGGACTGTAAATTTGTAACGATGAGTCTCGTCCAAAACTTCCCTCTTTAGATCTACCAGATCTGGAACACAAAGTCTACCACGAAATCTCAGACCGTTATCCGACCCCAAGGTCCAATCTGAAGAGTCATCCACAACTGATTCCACTACTCTTGACTGAATCTTCTCATCATGCAATTGAGCATGAATAATTCTACTGATCAACGATGGTTGAACTATTAGACTGTCAAGAAGAGCCCTAGCTTCACTCTGAACTGGGCGAAGATCAACTTCTGACATTGTCTGAAGCATTCGGCTACTCCTAAACCATCATAAGTGCAACCAACCCTCTAGGTTTGCGACTCAAAGCATCAGCTACCACATTAGCTTTCCCAGGGTAATACTGGAGCGTGAAATCATAGTCCTTTAGATGCTCCATCCACCGTCGCTGCCTCATGTTCAACTCCTTTTGCGAGAACAAATACTTCAAGCTCTTATGGTTAGAAAAGAGTTCAAACTTCTCACCATACAGGTAGTGCCTCCAAATCTTCAAGGCAAAAACCACAGCTGCCAATTCCAGGTCATGAGTTGGATAGTTCTTCTCATGAACCTTCAGCTGTCGGGATGCATAGGCAACAACCTTCCCATTATGCATTAACACACAACCTAATCCCTGATGCTACGCATCACTATAGATCACTAGTCCCCTTCTTCTCTCTGGATAGTCAAAATTGGTACTGAAGTCAATCTATCATTCAGCTCAACAAATGTCTGCTCGCACTTGTCATCCCAAACAAACTTCACATCTTTCTTCGTTAGATTTGTCAACGGTGAGGAAATCTTCGAAAACCCTTCAATAAAACGCTGATATTAACCCGCAAGACCCAAGTAATTGCGGATCTCCGAAATAGACTTGGGCTGTTCCCAATTCATCACCGTCTCAACTTTAGCAGGGTCCACTGACACTCCATCCTTGGAAACCACGTGTCCCAAAAACTGAACCTCTTCCTGCCAAAATTCACACTTTGACAACTTAGCATACAACTGATGCTCTCAAAGTGTCTGAAGTGTGATGCGAAGATGTTGCTGATGCTCTTCTCTAGACCATGTATAAACCAAAATATTGTCCACAAATACTACTACAAACTGATCCAAGAAAGTCTTGAACACTCGGTTCATTAAGTCCATGAACGCAGCTGGTGCATTAGTCAACCCAAATGGCATGACTAAAAACTCATAGTACCCATACCGTGTTCGAAAAGCGGTGTTTGAAACATCCTCCTCCTTCACCCTCAACTGATGATAACCTGATCTTAGATCAATCTTAGAGAACCACCTTGCTCCCTTAAGTTGATCGAATAAGTCATCAATCCTTGGTAAAGGATACTTATTCTTGATCGTTACTTTATTCAATTGTCGAAATTCGATGCATAATCGCATAAATCTATCATTCTTCTTAACGAACAAAACCGGCGCGCCCCAAGGTGATATACTCGATCGAACAAAGCCTTGATCTAATAACTCCTGGATCTGACTCTTTATTTCCTTCAACTCTACCAGTGCCATCCTGTACGGGGCTCTCGATATTGGCGAGGTTCCCGGCACCAAATCAATTTGGAGGCACACCCGGTATATTTCTAAACACGTCTTCAAACTCAGAGACAACAGGAATCACCTCCATACTAAGACTCTTCTCCACACTCAATATGAAAGAGAAAACCTTTTATCAAAACTTCATCCGAATAACAACTCCGGAAAGAAAAATGTATTTTTCTAGGGATTGAGAAAGTTACTGTCTTTCCAAAACAGTCTATCTTAGCATGGAAGGCAGCTAACCAATCCATGCCTAAGATAACATCGAACTCTCACATCCCAAGAACCACAAAATCTGCTGATAAAATCCTATCCCCAATTTTAACCGGACAGCCTCCAAAAACTTGACCCAAATAAGCTGACTCTCCCATTGGTGTTACAACTGACAAAACAACCTCTAATTTTTTTGGCACTAAGCCCAAGACATTCACAAAAGATGTTAAAATGAAAGAATGTGATGCTCCTGAATCAAACAAAACTTTAGTGACACAATGATAAATGGGGAGGGTACCTTCCACCAGTGCCTCAGATGCATCCGCCTCCTTCTGAACTTCTGCAAACACTTTTGCAGGACCTCTCTGCTGGTTTGAAGCCTGACCCTGTGGCTGATTAGTCTGCTTCGACTTGGGACAGTTCCTTGCTATGTGCCCCTTTTCCCTACAGTTATAATAGATCCCTAGAAAACTCTTAGGCTCTCCATTTACGACTGGCACAATAGATACTAAGGTTGTAGATGTGACTGGAGCAACTGCCTTCTGTCGCTTCTACTGTGGTTGCTGCTGTGGAACTCTAGGGTGATTTTTCTGCACTTGCTAAGGCCCAGGCACAAACTTACCCTTGTCCCTTGACTCAAACCTCTGATCTCTGCTTTTCTGATAATCCACATTATCACGTTCGACCACCAAAGCTCGCTCCACTACCTCTGCGTAGGTCCTCAGGCGAAGGCTCACTATCATCTTTCTGATAGATGGAGTCAAGCCTTGCTTAAATTTTCTCACCTGGCGCTCCTCACTCTCCACCATATACATGGCAAAATGAGACAGCTTAGCGAACTTTGCCTCGTACTGACCCACAGTCATTGATCCCTGAACAAGGTGAACAAACTCTAGGGCCTTCTGCTCCCTAACAGTGCCTGAGAAATACTTGGAATAGAATTTCAACTTGAATTCCTCCCAACCCATCTCAAATACCTCCTCTGATCTGGTAATCATATCCCACCAATGATGTGCTTCACCCTTCAATAGAAAAACTACGAGTTTCCTTCGCTGAATCTCGCTGCACTCCATGACCTCAAAGATCTTTTCAAGTTCTTGGACCCACTTGTCCGCTTCCATTGGATCTACAGCTCGACTGAATGCCGAAGGGTTTAACCTCTTGAATTCCTTAATCAAACCAGCCATGGGTGTGGTCTCTGAAATCTGACTAGACGTGTCTGACCGATTTCCTGCTTGACGAGCAGACTCCTCCAGAAGCTTTGTTGTGTCTCCCAGTGCCTAGAAGACTGCATCAATCCTTGGGTCTAAGCCCTCAAATGCCCCAGCCCTTGCTCTTGTCTGACCTCGCCCTCTTCCTCTCCTTCCAGACATAATCCTTATTACAAAAATAAGGAAAACATTAGTCTGGTTGTACAAAACAAATGAAGGAAGAACTCAACGAAATAATTTCTCAAGGACCTTAAGGACTCTCTTAGGTGTTACTACAAACATCAGGGTTACTTTAAACCTAGCTCTGATAGCAATCTGTCACGCCCCAAGGTAGTCACTCTTAGGTTTACTTTAAACCTAGCTCTGATAGCAATCAGGGTTACTTTAATCTTGTATGGTTTATACAGGGACCCTTAGGTTTACACATAGCTCACCTAAGGTAGTCACTCTGAGAGGCACGTAACTTCTCAGTGGGATTACACAAAGTTCTCCCTCAGACTTTAGACCTAGAGAGTCTCTCATTCTCTATTTGTCATCCCTTGGTCTTATCTTTAATTCGTTAACCTCACTCTTTATTATGACGTCCCATACCATCATAATAAAGAGAACATAATATTACAAAACTAAAACAATTACAATTACGCAAGATAATAATTGAAATATATTTCTTTAAACATGTCATTCTAAAATAAAGAGAATCTATAATTTATCTACTATGCTCATAGTACCTGCCATTCCAAAATAATTATTTGACTAAGAATAAATTAATTAAATCATTTTATTTTATTTTATTCTCCTTCTTTTCTTTCGTAATCTATTTTATTAATTTATTTAATTATTTGTAATCATTTTTATTTAATTAATTCAATTACTTACAGCCCCCAAAACCACCATCTCAAAACACCCGAAACGGCGCCACCGATTGATCAGGGGGTCACCTGCGATCAATTGGTGACCACCGATCGATTGGCCCAAGGCCCCCGATCGATCGGTATCGGCGATTTGGCTGGAAACGCCAGCCCAAACCCCATATTTCGATTTTTTTCAACTTTAAGAACCCCTTTTCTCGATTTTCCAACCCTTGAAACCCTTGTTAATTTACCCACCATTGTTCTTTCAATTTATAATTTTTTATTCAAACATTATTTATGCATTATATTTCAAAGTACATAGATCTCTATCCTAAATATCACACAAATATTAATGAATCTATATGAACTCAAGATAAAATAAAACCCTAACTCTAGGGGAGTATTAACTTGCCTCAAAGGATCGAATCTCAGACTTTTAATACTTCAATCCTACCCAAACACGCTTGTCTCGAAGGATTAGACCACCACGTGGAAGAAGCTCAAATCTCCAAGTCTCGAATCTCAATCTAGGTGCTTGAAAGCTCTACCAAAGTGTAGCCTCTTTTTCCTTTCTCTCCTACGTTCTGTTCTCCAAAATTTCTGTTTAGATTAAAATAATGAGGATTAGGTTTAACATGTTCTATTTATATTAACCCTAATTCTTATTTATCAATAGACCATTAGTTGCCCTTGTTTGTTTATAGGTTCTAACTAACCCCAATAAACTTATTCTCCTTCTCAAATTTATTACCCCTATTCAAAGAGATTATTGAATCACTCTTAAAAATAGGAAAAGAAATTTCAAGATCATTACACCCCTTCTAACCCTTCTAACTGTGGTTAACATTCATCCACCCTTGGGATTCACCCATCTACCCTTGGGTTTTAGAAAAATAAAAAAATAACTAAAGGGTTAAAAAAACTAACCTGAGTTAATGGAAGTTGAAGGGTGGGCTATTTGAGAGCGAGGAGGCATAGTCCCCTCCTCGGCGGACGTGGGGACTATTGCTCATTACCTAATTATATGGCACGCGTTTTTTTATCCCCTTCTGCCAGTGCCACGTAGGTTTTTTTATCTTCTGTCAATTCGCCACATGTCTACCCACTAACTCACGTTCATTTCCCAAACCAGCATCAGAGATTAGGTGGGTCGGTTATTAGCAATAGTTTGAGTATACTCTTTTACTTGATTTATGGGATGGGGACTGATTTGGATCCACACATGTGCATAATTTCTATTCAATTTCAAAGAAGAAGCATATGGTACAATTTAGATAACATTCTTAATTTGTTTACTAAAGAAAACTTGCGCATAATTTCTATTCAATTTCAAAGAAGGATGTATATAGTAAAATTTAGATAACATTCTTAATTTATTTACTAAACATAACCTCTTTGTAATCATGTACACAATATGGACATTTGAAATGAATATTTTAATGGGAAGCTAAGGCTTGTCCCATTGGTGAGTATGTCAATTGAGCACTCTGTCGATCGGGGTTCCGGTCCCTGGAACGTGCTTAAGTTGAAATATCAGCCCTGACAGGTAAGTTGCCGTACTAACACTAACCACTGACCTTTCATCAGCCCCTGTGGGTGGGGCCCTAAAAAAAATGAATATTTTGATATGAAACAATCAATGAATTGAGATTATTTGTCGGATTGTTGCTTTTCGTATCCTGTATTTTGAATTTTATAGTTTAATCTTAACTAGTAAGAAGCCCGTGCCATGCACGGAGAATATAAAAAGAAAAAAATAAGTATAATTATATTATTATTTTTCAAATAAAATAGTTTTCAAATCATTTTTCATTAAAGGAAAAAATAGAGTAAAATATTCAAACCTTTGGAGATAACAAATGATCATCAAAGAAATTATAGAATTTTAGGAAAAATCTAGAACAGAAAAAACTAAAAAGGGAATTTTTTTGGTAGCGAAAGTACTAAGCCCAAATGGGTCCAAGTACACCTACATCAATGTGCCCGCTTAATGCCTAATCATTGGGTGTATCAATCGTGGTGTACCCGTGTCATACCAAATTAAATTGATGAGTGTACCAATTATGGTAGACATGTGATGTACTTGGTAAACTGGGTGGGATGTACCATACCCTATGTGCATGATTCACAAGATGCCACTAATTTTAAGCAAAACATAACAACAATAAATCATATTTCTCACAACAATACTTCAATGAGAACCCATAAATAGCAACCTTACTAAAGCTTCTTTAACCAACGGAGTACCATGCAGGTAAATGGAAATGACATTATTATAAGTGGAGTCTTTGATCATATAAATCATTACAAATATATATCAATGAACTGCTTTGATGCAGAGGGTGTGTTTGAGTTGTGTGTGTTAGAGTGCTCTATAAACCTTTACCAAAAAACAGAATGGGCTTTGCCCCTTATTTAGTCCCACATCGGTGGATACAAAAGAGATTAAATGATCCAAAAGCAAGAGAGAGAAAAAACACGTACACACTTTCGTCTCCCCATGAGCTTAACCGGGGTTCCGGATCTTGGCGAAGCCAAGCAACTTTCTAACAATTCGTCCAAAACCAATATCCGCCAAGGCCACCATGACCCATTCCGATGCCTAACCCAGACAAAGCCTCCAACTGACGTATCTATCCCCATCGTATTCAACGCACAAGGATTCCCCATGTCTCTTCCCCACAAACCAGATGCCCATTCTTCATCATTGATGCCATATCTACACGCATTAAAACTTCCTGCATTATAGAAAACATTGAACATAGCGATATATATTTTGGATGTGCTCTTTCAATATCCCTTAAAAAATCCCCTCCTTCGCAAAACCTATCAATCATAATATAATAACACAACACATAATGACTAATATATCTGTCAACCATTTCTTCGAACGTCTGTGGTGCATCGGATAATCTCAGTATTTGCAAGAGATTTAATGGAAGTACTACAACTGAAGAGGTTCACTTCTAATCCCTGGCTACTAATCCAATTTATTAAATCATTCCCATTGTTGCTCTTTTATAGAAAAAATCTTGATTTTACACGACCCATCTCCCCGGAACTTTTTGCATGTGCCTTGGAAAATGTGTCAAGGCATGGTGGCTTGTAATCTCAAATTTCATAAAATGAGAATTTGGAACTTTGAGAAATTGTGTTAAGAATGCTATAATATAATAGATAAATTACTTACTAATGTCCATAAGCCTTACAAGGGTCCTAGTCATGTGTAGAAAAGGTCAAAAGGTAAATAGGACAAGTCCAAGTAGTAGGAAGGGGTGAAAAAAATGGACTCAGTATCAAATTTCAGAGCAACCGATCGCTCGGTCCATCTTAGCGATCGATTGGACCAAAATTGATCGATCGGAGGCTATCGACTGGTTAACTTTTTTGTATGGAAATTTTTTCCAGAGAGCATGTTTTTGACCCGTCGCTAGGTCAAGAACACCGATCGCTCAGTAGGCGACCGATCGCTCGGTCCTCACCACCGATCGATCGGTCTATCGTGTTTTGCAGAAATTTCATTAAGGGTTTTTTTGTCATTTGGGCGTTAAACCCTTTCCTATAAGACTTTGCCCGAGACTTAGGGCTTCATTCACAATACATAGAAGATTTTGAGAGATAGAGAGAGAGGAGAAGGGATTCCTAACCTAGGTTTTTCCTCTTGAGAAGGAATCAAGGGTTTTGGAACCCAAGATCATCCCAAAAGCTTGGACTTCTCAAATCCACCCTCAAGCACGTGTGGAGTCCCATCCCAAGCTAGGGCAGCGTTCTCCACGACATTTTTCAAAGGCTTTCTCCTCTTCTTCAAGGTTAGTACACCCTACTAACTTCCCTAGAAATAACCTAGTTTTCTTGAATTGAGAATGGTTTGAGTTTTGTGTAAACCCAAGGTTCTACTTTTAAAAATAATAATGCCCTAAATTATACAAGATAATTAAGTATGAATGAAGTGTGGAATGTTGGATGTGGAGGCGATTGGATGCCGTATTGTGTGATTTGGGTGATGGAAAATGGTGGATGGGCATTGTATTCATAATAAACGCACACCATGTGTATGATGAAACCTATGAACTTAAAGAACTTGGAATAATGTGGCTATGAATGTGTTGCACATTAGGTGTTTGGAAAAAAATGCATAAATGAGAATGTCGAGAATAAATGGAGGATTTGGGGGTATACTTGTGTAGCTTTCCGTAAAGGGTGATTTCAAAACAAATGCTCTATATGTTATCATTAAATTCCTCATGCCTATGCAATTGCAAGAAATGTCACATTATGCTTTATTGTTTCATGTTAACCTGATTATTAAAAAGAGAATTAAAATGCAATGTGTATCCCTTGATTTATTTATAATAGTATGATCGTCACGAATGGCACACACACCAAGCACGTACGCATAAACAGAGGTTTTCCCTATATGAGTAGATGAAACAACCAGAATGAGAAAAGGAAACATCAAGGAGGTTGGTAGCCCAGGGATGTTCTGGTGCTAGCCTCTGACTCACAAGTTAAACCAACATGAATGTCAAGGGTAGGGCATATCCCTAGGATATGTCATACCTGGCTCACAAGAAAACATGACAAGCAAGAATCACGAAGCATGGAAGGATGTTAGTGTACTAAGACCAGGTACGGGCACTAACATTTGTTCCCAAACAAGTATGAGAGGATGCTGGTATACTAAGGCCAGGTACGGGTACTAGCATCTGTCTCCAAGTAAAATAACAAGCATGAAAGGGTACTAGTGTACTAAGACCAGGTACAGGCACTAGTATCTGTTTCCAAGACAAGAATAATATGAAAGTATGCTAGTGTACTAAGACCAGGTAGGGCACTAGCATATGTTTCCAAGGCAAGCAGTGAAAGGGTGTTAATGTACTAAGACCAGGTACGGGCAATAACACCTGTTTCCAACAAGTATGAGAGGATACTAGTATACTAAGACCAGGTACGGGTACTAGTATCTGTCTCCAAGCCAGAATCAAGAAATAATGGAAGGGTGATACTAAGACCAGGTACGGGCATTATCATCTGTTCCCAGGCAAACAAGGAAATTCACAAGCAACTCGACAAGAAAACACGCATGATACTCACAAGACAAGAACCAGATAAGAACCTAGTATTTCCGTCCATTTCATAGTTCGGGTACTAGCCAACAAGAAGAACCTCATAAGACATGTAAGGAACCCACAAGAAGCATAAAATGTAAAGTTTAAATTACAAGAATCACAAGGAAGGTGAAAAAGGTTTTAGTCAAAACATGAACCCTAAGTATGAGTTGAAATCTGATGCACAAGATTGTATTTGTTATTTGTTATTGCTTCCGCACTATGATTTTTGAAATGTAATGATGAACTGTACGATGTATGTTATTTTATTGTTATTACTATTGTTAGTTAGTAGCTTGTACTCGCTGAGTATTCCATGCTTAGCCGGGTTCTTTTATGTCGGTAGGTACATTACACGATATGTGGACTTTTGTAAGGCAGCTCAGGGCGAGCAAGAGGTTATTCGGATGCTTACCTAGATATTAGGAGGCTTGGCATATGGCCAATGGTTGGGATGAGTGAGAGATAGACATGTATTTGGGTTCTTGTGTTTGGGGATGTTGTCTCACTTGAGTTGGGACTCAAGTTGAAGGGTTCATGTTCATGTTGTAAATCCTATTCAATTATTGTAATTAATTGCACTTGGAGTATAGTTAAGTTATTAAAGAAATTTTAGTTCTCTATTTTACTTGCCTTGTATACTCTTGCAATTTGATTTAAGGTTAAGTCACGTCGCCAAAGTATCCTAAATCCTAGGGGGTATTTTGGGGCGTTACACATCTAGTGTTCTTATAACAATGCAATGGAAGACTCACAAAACCTCACGTCACCAACGCATTTTCCTATGTAATTAGGTGGAAGACTCACCCAACCTCAAATTTTCAACCTATGTTCTACTGTTCCATTCTCCCTCCAACGAATAAACTGAACCCAGAAATAGCCCACAACATGTTAAAAAGTTGAACAGGATCAAAAACCAGATAACGGTGAGGCACGGTTGCCCCAAACAACGGATGATTGCAATTGGAAAAAACCAATTCAAGAGATAAAATCAAGTATTTGTGTTATTCGAAAGTGAGTAACATAGAATTTAAACAAAATCAAAAGAAAATAAGGGGAAAAACATAGAAAAAGGAGAGTGAGAGAGGATAAGACCTATATAAATTTAGAAAATGGTATCAAAGACCAGATAACAGCGAGGTTCTTCCAGTTTGGCAGCTTCTCTCAAAATTCTAAATGACACATCTCTTCCAGCACTCTGTCTTCTCTTAGGTCTGATCCTGCTTTCGTTGCATAAATTAAAATTAAAGGCGCACGTCAGGAAACACCCTACGAAGAATTGATCAACCGGTGCCAGCTGTAATTCGTTGCACTAAGAAACATGCATTCACAATTTTTGGGTGTGCGTACAAGCCTACCCGTCCATCCCCTTCTAAATAGTTATCTCTCACGGTTAGGGACGCAACTCTTCAAGGAGAGCTTTAGGGACAACCCTTGGGAAACTGTATCAGTCCAAACATTACAACCCTATGCCTTTTCTCAATTCATGTCACTTTATTGAATCGTTGCAACCTCAACCTTTCTTTTAAATCCAACTGATGCTTTTTTTTTTTGGGTTAAATTGTACTGATGCTGAATGCACAAGTATCTCCAGACAGATGTGTCGTTTAGAGTTTCAAGAGTGAATCGAAATAGTTGATTGGTTGGATAGCGCCTAAAATCCCTCCTGAGATGCCACGTGGACCTCTCAAGGTTGTGTGTTAATGAGTAGTAATTTCAGTCCCGTGCATCTCACGGGGTGTTTGCTAGTATTTTATGGAACTTGAGGGGACGTAACTCTACGATCATCAAGTTGTTGGGGACGCAACTCTATGTGGCACTCTGAGAGCGATTTTAGAGAGAGAAAGAGTCTGTTATTCCTAGAAGGTTCCAACCAGCAACAATTCCCTCCCTTCAATCTTCATAGTTTTCCAACTCAGTGCACATGTATCAGCCCAAATATGTTCAAATGGTTGCAACCATTTTTCCTCTTAAAAGCTTCTACAATTTTTTTGTAGAGCATTTTTATATCTCATTCCTCAATTCTCTCATATTCCCCTTTGATTTTTTACTCTCCTGGTGTTTAGATCTTACTAAGTTTCAAAAAAGGAAAGCAAGAGGATGAGTGATACGAGGAGATATTGTTGACTGTAAGTTAGGAAGAGCGATAAGGCGGGGGAGATGAAATTGTTTATCTTTTTATCTCTCCGCTCCCCTCGAGGAGGGTTTCCACCGTTGTTCACTGTATTACATACAACGATAACAGAAAGGGGTAGACCTCTTCATCAAATCCTGATAGATGAAGAGCAAGTAGGAGGAGACAATGATCGACTGCCATTTATGTGGAGCAGAGAAGAGCCGATTGCGGGTGGTTATCTCTTGATAGCGGGTGGTTCTCACTTCTTTACATCTCTTTGAGACAGGAAGAGGATAGGTCGGTGGTGTATAGAGGCGGTTATTTACTTTACAATCCATCCATTGAATTTCCCACTTTTAACCACACATTGGGATGATAAGGAATTTAATAGACCATGAGTTGGTAGTTAGGGTTTTGGGTTGGAGATAGAATTACTGCCAATCGTGATTGAACTTGAGGAAAGTTCAATCACACCCACTGGCGGAGCCGTGGGGGCCAGGAGGGCTTCAGCCTCCCCTCAACTTTGAATTTTTTTTCTTTTTTTTAGTATAATGAGGGCTGGAGCAAGGATAGAGCCAGGGCACGAGGAGCTCTAGCCCCCCCCCCCCCCCCCTTAACTTTTGAGAAAAAAGTACTTGGCCAAACGTCGGTCCTCATTGGTCCACGTCCCGTTTTAAACACCAATTAACTATGGTTAAGATTTACCCACACCTAGGATACATCCATTTAAACTTGGTTTCTAAAAGGAAAAAAATATTAACCTTTAGTTGGTTAAGCTTAACCATAGTTAAAGAGGTACGAAATGGAAAGATGTGGGTCCACTAATCACTACTAAAAAAACTAAATTTATACTATATTATTTAATTTTAAAAGTGGCCCACGAACTTCACCCTCAAAAAAAAAATTTGGGGGCTACGCCCCAAACCCCCCACACCCTTTTGTTACCCCCTGCATGAAAATCCTGGCTCCGCCCCTAATCGCACCCATAGGTCAACACGTGTCCCTATTAACCCCTACTAATTTTGGTTAAGATTCACTAACCCTTAGGGTTTATCAATCTAAACTTGGTTTCAAAATTTAAAAAAAAAAAACCCAAAGGGTTAAAAGTTCTTAACTTGGGTTAAATATTTTTTTAGTAATTTTTCTATAAACTAAGGTTAAATTATTGAACCCTGGGGTTAGGAAGTCTTAACCACAATTAATAGGGATTAATAGTGTGGACTTGTGGGTGCAATTGAACTCTTCTCTGAATTTAATCGCGATTGGTTGTGATTCTATCTCGTTGGGTTGAGCGATCATGTTAGCCGGTCACCTTAATACACGGGGACTCCACCTTCCATTCATACATACACTTGTGTGTACAAAAATGTCTTCCTATGAAATAATAATACCAATACCAATAATATAACTACTATTCTTATCATTTTCAATAAAATTAATTCCAAGTTTTTTCGTTTACATAAGAGAGTTCGAATGTAGATTAAGATTAATTTCAATTGTTTCTGGGCAGAATTCTTTTTTTTGGTTAATTCTAGGCAGAATTCACATAGCATTATTTCAGTTATTTTATCTTAGGTGCCCGTCAATGTTATCTAATTTATAATAGATTAAGATTTATTTTATCTTCCTATTTGTTATTGTTTGAACATTTCTCTCATTCTCTCCCCCCCCCCCCCCCCCCTTTTAAATCTATTTTTGTCCCATGCATTTGCTAGTATGTATTAATTCAAATTTAATTTAATGTAAATTTCTAAATTCATAAATTGATCACAAACATACAACTAATAAATTGTGTCTACAACCTCATATTTACATCAAGGATGTGATTGAGTCTCTTTTAATGATGATTGTATGGAAATTATGTTTTTTACACTATATACCTATTGTGGAACAAAGCAGCTGACAAATGGTAATACTTTTATTCGTAAAATATTTTGTTTTTATTAGTACATTTTCTCTCTCTTTTATCATAATCCTTATCTGGAGTCTGAACTTATCCCGTGCATCGCACAGGGTGTTCACTAGTATAATAATAAAGGGAAAATCTAGAGTTCACGCATGGCGTGAAACTCTTAACGGTAATGCAAGTGTAAAACATACAATTTTTTTTTAATTATTACCAAACTTGATGGCATTTACATTGAAAAAATTCAGTGAACCTCAAATCCGATGTTTGAGTTGAGAATCTCATAAGTTCAAAGGTATGGTTAGGTTTTCCTATAAGTCTATCTACCCTTTTTATTATTGTAACAATTAAGTTATTAACTTAAAGGATGATGTACTTTAAGTGTGAAAATAGAGAGAAGCACGCAAACTATAACACAAGGATTTTTATGTGGAAACCCTTCCGAGAAAAACCACTGGACCTAGTCCAGCCATGAGAATCCACTAAGGCAAAGTTAACAAGAACTTACAAGACTCGAACTTGACTCCTTCGGACTCGACACTACAATCTTTCAGTTCTTAGTCCTCCATGCTTCAAAAAGTCATCACGTACTCACAAGTCCCGTGATCAACCACAACCGCTCGTACTTCTCTTTGTGTCTCAAAAACAGGCCACGATCTTCCGATCGATCTCCATCAATGACAGCTTCGGATTCCTCCGACCAAATCACACTACCGCGATCTTTCTCGGATCGATCTCCTTTGGAAAGGCTCCGGAACACTCTGACCAGGTTGTTCTATCCAGAATAGGTTGATGGTTTGATAAGAATCAATTCCTAGATGGACTCTAACAATGGGAAAGTCCAAGCAAGCTAGAATGGAACTTTAGGCTTGCAAACTTTAGGTTGAAAGCATCTAACAAAGAGGGTAGAGAAAAATAAATCCCAAAGGTTCTATGACCTCTGGAGAAACTTAAAATTACTCTCCACACACTCCCAAGATTGTTCTCTATGAACTAGAGGGGTTACAATAAATAGGGAACTCAAAACCCAAGAATGAAAGTTGCTAAAAGTGTTTAAAAACTCAAAATAGGCACACAAAAAAAAAAAAAAACGATTTGGAATTTTTTTCCATATCAAGGTCGACCTTGGAAGATACTTAGGTCAACCCAAATGAGGAGTTCGGTCCACCCAAACATCGTCCAAGGTCGACCTTGGGTTTTGATGCTTTCTAGATTTTTATCCCATACAAAAACATCCTATATCAGGGTCGACCTTGAGGTTAAAACCGATTTTAAGAAACATTTTCAGCCCTTTCACCCCTTCATGAAAGTTGTAGCTATTTTCGACACGGTCGATTTGATATATTATAGAGCAAACTCCGAGCTATTGTTTGGGAGATATGCCACCTACAAGCAACCTTGGTTTTTTGAAAAATTTCAGAATTTTGAACTTGTTTTGCACTGCATATCTCATCACCTAGGGTCCATATAATTAGTCTAAAACAATGTCTACCTAAGGTATCATATTATGGTTAATCTAAGTCAATTCCCACCTAAGGCAACATGGTATCTAGGTCACTTACCATCCTATGAGTGAGACGAAGGAAATGATCAACCGAGTCTTCAACGCTCTTCAACTTCACTTGTCATGGATGCTTGACAGTAATGACACAAGATACACACCTAATCACCTAGACTTACTTGTTTTGACACTGGAATAAGCCAACCCACAAAACATGGACTTTACATATATAATTATGGAAGATTATTGTTTTTGCAAAATTGTCAACTGTTTACTCTCAGATTCAAGAATGCCATTCAGTTTGAACATGTGTGGTCATTTAGAGTTTCACACATATTTAAAATATAAATACATTTTTTTTAAGGAAAATGGAAAATGGACCACAGGGTCCTCTTCCAACCTGACCACCCAATTGCAAATTGACATGTGCCAGTGAAACTGTTATTTTATTTTAACTTTATGTCTCTTTCTCAACGTGTTGAAATTTAATTGGTGTGGTCAGTTTGGAAGAGAACCTTGCGGTCCTCTAATCAGAACTATTTTTTTAAACATCGCCAAACAACTAAGAACTCCTCCCTCTACTTTATTTTCTTTTTATGTACATAGATATTTTTTTATATGCAGTAATTAATAATTTAATGTTATTTTCAATCTTGGGTTCCCTTTAGGAGCCTATAGACCTAGTTTGAGCTTACATATGAGGCTGTAAAATTTTTTGAAAAATTATATTTGGTTTTGCAATGACCTAAGCGGTTTGAAGAAAACCAGTCATGCCGGGTCAAGCAGACTTAAATGGTTCGTCCTAGGTGAGCCATTTGACCCATAGAGTTCAAACCAATGAGGGGTTCAACTCACGGGTCAATTGGTTTAATCGGCCAAGTCGACCCGGTTTTAAAATAGTCTCAAACGATTTATTGGAATTACACATGCTAACCGTGCTAGTGACTATGACTAATATTGCTCTTGACAACTCAATAGTAGGGGATAAACATAGGGTTGACAAAGGGTCGGCGAGGGCATGGCCTAGATCTTACTTGGCCCGACCCTCATTTACAAGGTGAAGCCCTAGCCCTCAAAGGCCTAGATTGGCGAAGCCCAAGCCCTACCACCCTCAAGGGCTAGGGCTGGGTCAAGGCCGAAAGAACCAATATAATATATATATATAGGGAAGGGATCTGTAGATATATGAAAAAGAACATATAAGTTCACATATGCTTATAATCAATGAATCTCCTTATCTAACGGCCACAATCACGCACCCTTTTATATGTACAAGGACATTTAAGAAAATTTAGTATTTTTTAAAAAGATTGTCTATCTTTAGTTTCCTAAAGAGAGAAGAACACGTTCTCCTCTCTCCGCTCCGGCATTCTCTCTCTCCATCGCCTCTCTCTCTCTAGCAGGTTTTTCTTTCATTCAAGAACATGCTCTCCTCTCTTTCTACTTCGACATTCTCTCTTTATCCATTGTCTCTCTCTCTCTCTATCTAGCGGGATTTTCTCTCGTTCAACAATGATTTAGGCGAATTCCGACGGATTTCAGGCTTCTTCTATAGCGAATTTTGGCCAACACAGGTATTTTTTTTTTTGTCTTTCTCGGTGATTTTGGGTTTGGGATTTTCTTTGTCAAGTGGGATATTGGTGATGCCCACCACTAGTTTATGTGATAATCTCAGAAGATCCTATAGTGAAATTTTTTAGCCATAGCCAAGTTAGCAAAAGGAATGATTGGATCGTTAGATCAAGGTTTCGTTGAGCACATGCAATATCAATCAGAAGATTAGATTAATCGGTACATGCACGGATTGGGCTCAAAACACAACATTATATATGTTTCCTTACTAACTTCAGATGTAGTGTTCTAATCCAACTTGTGAAGAAGTTGAAGAATTAATCACAGATTCAAAAACTTAACTTTCACCTTTGTTCTTATGATTCACATAGTGCAGCCGTGCAAAGATATAGTATTAGGAAGAAGAAGAAAAAAAAAGAGAAATTTCAGGAGAATTAATCATAGATTCACAAACTTCACTTTCACCTAAGGTTGTCTCACTGAGAAGTCCCGGACTCCCCCAGTGGAATCTCCTGGAGATCACTCACAGACTTAGACTTCTTCGAGAGTATCATACTCTTCATAGCCATCTATTGGATAGTGGTCTTTATCATTAACAACATATACTCTCTTTATTATGGTGTCTCATACCATCATAATAAAGAGGAACAAGAATAAGCATACATTTAAAACAGTATATGAAGCAAAACAATGATAATAGTGCATAAATTATATAACTCATGCTTTTCAAGCCTATCTACCAAGTTATAAAGTTTTACACAATTGTAACAAACAATATACTATTTTCAATTATCTTCTTTAAAATAAATAAAACAATTTATTTATTTTACTTGATTTTCCTTAAACATTTACCTAGAAATATGAGTTCATCAGAATCTAGAGAATTCTTCCATAAATAATTAAACTCAATACAGTTGCACTGCCTCACGAAATAATAGAAAACAGGGACCTTTATAGGTTTTACAATTTCTTAGAGATTCACGTCTTACTTCAAAATTATGAGGCATACTTTTAAGGAAAATAGACTTTCAGTACACAATAATAAAAATATCATAAAAATAAAATTATAATATGTTAAATATAAAATATTGAGTGAAACACAGCCTATCTGCAGTAAGAAAATTTCTGACAGTTTCGACACCTCTCACCAATAAATCCACCCTAAATACAATATAAAAGAAAATAATATGAGATAAATTGAGTTTAAAATCTATTAGTTTATAGTTGTTTTAAATTTTTTAAAACAACACTCTCATGTACAAAATATTTAAAAATATTATAGAACAAGTTGGGTTTTTCTACTGATCAAAGTCGGTTGTACAGTGAAACTGCAAAGAAAAGACCAAGCCTCCTGCTGGACTGGACGAATGTCAAATTCTGAAACTGTCTCCAGCATCTACCATTCTTGAACCATCATAAGAGCAACTAACCCTCTCGGTTTATGACTCAAGGCATCTGCTATACCGTTGGCCTTCCCAGGATGGTACTGAAGGGTGAAATCGAAATCATTCAGGTGTTCCATCCACTGACGTTGTCTCATATTCAACTCCTTCTGAGAGAACCTTTATGGTCAGAGAAGAGTTTAAACTTCTTGCCATACAAGTAGTGTCTCCACACCTTCAGGGCAAACACCACGGTAGCTAACTCCTGGTCATGAGTCAGATAGTTCTTCTCATGCACCTTCAGCTATCTGAAAGCATAGGCAACAACCTTGTCATTCTGCATTAGTACACAACCCAATCCCTGATATAGTAATTCCTGGATCTGACCCTTTAGCTCCTTCAACTCCACTGGTGTCATCTTATACGGAGCCTTTGATATCAGTGAAGTACCCAGCACTACATCAATACCAAAGTGTACCACTCTCTTACGGGGCAATCCCAGTATGGCTTGGAACACATCTTCAAATTCTGAGACAGCGGTTAACATTTCAACACCAACACCCTGATCCACACTCTCAATGTGAGAGAGGAATCCTTTGCTCAAGAATTCTTCGGAATGAAAACCCCGATAAAGGAAGGGTATTCCTCCAGGGACCGAGAAAGTCACTATTTTTCCAAAACAGTCTAACTTAGCATGAAAGGCAGCTAACCAATCCATACCTGTAGAGCCCCGAACTTTTGACATTTATGCATGACACTTTCGTAGCCATTTTGCCTTTAAAGTGGTATAATTAATAAATAAGGAAGAAATTAAAAATTCTGAAACATCAGAAATGTTCATTTTCGAAGTGCGTACCCAACGCAAGTTGAATCGTCAAAATCGGACGAGTGAGTAAAAAGATATGGCCAAAACAGTTTGGACATGTAGGCAACCGATCGCTCGGTGATTGGAGTGATCGATCGGTCCAAAACCGATCGATCGGAGGCTATCGACTGGTGGAAAATTTTGTATGGGGAAATTTTCCAAAGAGTTAAATTTTGACCGAGAGATCGGTCAAGACACCGATCGCTCGGTAGGCAACCGATCGATCGGTCATTAACACTGTAGAGCCCCGGACCTTTTCACACTTAATGCATGACACTTTCGTTGCCATCTTGCCTTTAAAGAAGTATAATTAATAAATAAGGAAGAAATTGGAAATTCTAAAACATCAGAAATGTTCCTTTTCGAAGTACGAACCCAACGCAAGTTGAATCGTCAAAATCGGATGAACGAGTCAAAAGATATGGCCAAAACAGTCTGGACCTGCAGGCAATCGTAGCTCGGAAGGCACTAAGGACGTAGCTCGGAAGGCGCTAAGGACGTAGCTCGGATAACGTGCTCTGACAACGTACTCTGATAACGTATACGTTGCGCATCCGTTGTGCAACAGACAACGGGTACGTTGTACAGCAAACAACGTATACGTTGTGCATCCGTTGTGCAACAGACAATGGGTACGTCGCGCAGCATACAACGGATACGTTGTACAGCAACAACGTGTACGTTGTACAGCTCACAACGGCACGTTGTACATAAGACAACGTGACAGCGGGTTCGGCACCCTTCACAGCACAACGTGTTTGGCACTGTTCACAGCACAACGTGTTCAGCACTATTCACAGCACAACGTGTTTGGCACTGTTCATAGCACAACGTGTTCAGCACTATTCACAGCACAACGTGTTTGGCACTGTTCACAGCACAACGTGTTCAGCACTATTCACAGCCCAACGTGTTCGGCACTCATGTTTTTGCAGAAAGTTCTGTAAGGGTATTATGGTCTTTTGGTCGGTTCACTCTTACCTTAAGAGTTTAACCCGAGCCTTTAGGGCTTCATTTCGACACTTAGAGAGATTGGGAGATAAGAAGAGAGGAGAAGGCGATTCCTAAACCTAGGGTTTCCATTTTGGAGAGAAATCAAGGGGTTTGTGAACCCACACTCAACTCAAGCCCATTTTTCTTCAAGACCAAGGCACAAACTCGTGAGGAGCATCTCCTCAAGCTAGGGCAGCAACTCACGGTTGTTTTTGGAAGGGGATTTCTTCCTCACTTGATCAAGGTCGGTACTTCTTACTACCCTCCTAGTTATAGTTCCTCTTTCCCCCTTATTTCTTTTGATTTTCTTTCATTTACACTCGTGCTATGAGATGGATGGTTGTGAATGGTGAATGGAGATGGAATGAGCGATTGGATGCCAAGAGCTGTGTTGTGATGATTAAAATGGGAAGGGCATTGTATCCATAATAAATACACCTTTATGATGTGAGTAAACTCACCTAGAAAAACATGATTTAGGTTTAAAGGAATAATGAATAATGAACACACCATGTTTGATGAAATGCCAAGGTGAATAAAATGAGTTGTAAATGAGGAAATGCATGCCTAATAAATTCTGAATATTGCTAGGACCTATGATAGTGAGTTTTCTAGCTTTCCCTAAATGATATGAATATTACATTGCTCAATCATTGATGTTATATGTGTTGTGAAATTACCCAAATGTCATATTTAAATTTAAATGCAAGTATGTACACGGTTCCCACGAGCACGGCATGCATGACATGATTTATCTAGGTTTTCAAGAACATGGTTAGAGGTGGGACATATCCTACGATATGTTTTACCTCGCTCTTGGCAAGGACAAGTCAATCATGCATTATCATAAGAAGGGTCTCCCTTCCCTCACAAGTACATCTCACAAGGACATCTCACAAGTGAAAGGACATGACATGAGCATTTAGGAAGAAGGGTCTCCCTTCCCTCACAAGTAGTTTACTTTTCCAAGCATGATACAAGCATGACATGACACGGCATGACAAGCATGAGCATTTTAGGAAGAAGGGTCTCCCTTCCCTCACAAGTAGATTATTTTTCCGAACAAGCAAGCATGATACATGACATGACAAGCATGGACATTTAGGAAGAAGGGTTTCCCTTCCCTCACAAGTAGTTTACTTTTCCAAGCAAGCATGACATGGCATGACACACATGACACGCATGATACGATAAGATAAGACAAACATGACAAGCTTTCAAGTACGAAAAGATATTTCAAGCCAAGTCAAGTGCACGATGTTTTCAAGAGGTTTTATCGGTTTTCTACGAAATACAAGCATGATTATAAATTGCTTTACTTCCTTGTATGATATGAATTGTTTCCTGCTTTATGTATGCTATCCGTATGCTATGACTGTTGGTTAGTGCTTAGTACCCGCTGAGTATTCCATGCTCAGCCGTACTTCTTATGTCGGCAGGTTCTGAGGGAGCTGCTGCTCCATTTGATGTTTGTGCTCCTGGTCCATGGGTGGAGGAGGAGTACGTCGAGGAGCCTTTTGAGGAACCTCCCGTAGAGGGTTATCAGTAGGTGGTGTTAGATTCTGAGTGAATAGCTGTGGGTGAGATGAGAGATATACATTCATGTATTTTGGCGGGTCTGTCCGCACTTTCTTTTGGATTCCTTTTGTGTAAACTTGGATTCGTATATACATAGAGGTTTGTTTAGACTTCCGCTGTGCTATGTTAGAGTATGTTTCCGCTGTTTATATCCTCTATTGTATATGCTCTGTGGATTTTTGCAGGTTGGTTTGTCAAGCAAGTCATGTAAGCCATGATTAGTCGTCCAAAGTTCACTCTAACTCCTAGGGTAGGTTTTGGGTCGCGACAAACACCGATCGCTCGGTACTCGCGTTTTTGCAAAAATTTCAGTAAGGGTATTATGGTCTTTTGGTCGGTTCACTCTTACCTTAAGAGTCTTGCCCGAGCCTTTAGGGCATCATTCAACACTTAGAGAGTTTGAGAGAATAGGAGAAAGGGGAGAAGGCGATTCCAACCTAGGGCTTGTCTTTGGAAGAGAAATCAAAGGGGTTTGAGACCCTAGATCACTTCAAGCTCGGCTCTTCTCCAAGATCTCGGCTCAAGCACTCGTGGAGAGCGTTCTCCAAGCTAGGGCAGCAGCTACACGGTCGTTTTGGAAAGGGGATTTCTTCCTCACTTGATCAAGGTCGGTACTTCTTGCTACCCTCCTAGTTATAGTTCCTATTTTCCCTTTATTTCCCTTTGTTTTCCTTTATTTACACATGTGCTATGAGATGGATGGTTGTGAATGGTGAATCGAGATGGAATGGGCGATTGGATGCCAATGGTTGTGTTGTGATGATTAAAATGGGGAGGGCATTGTTCCAATAATGAACATACATGCATGATTTGAGTAAAATCCATCTAGAAAAGCATGTTGTAGGGTAAATCAATAATGAACACACCATGTTTGATGAAATGCCAAGATGATTGAAAAGAATAATAAATAAAGAAAATGCATGCTTAAACATTTATGGAAATTGCTAAGGTTATGATAGTGTGTTTTCGCGCTTTCCCTAAATTGTTTAATTTATTACTTGTATAGATGGTAATGTGCAATGTGTTGTGAATCCCCCAAAATGTCATATTTAATTTCCATCGCAAGTGTGTACACGAGCACGGCATGAAACGACGTGATTTACCGAGGTTTTTCAAGAATAGAATTGAGAGGTGGGGCATATCCTACGATATGTTTTACCTCGCTCTTGGCAAGGACAAGTCAATCATGCATTATCGTAAGAAGGGTCTCCCTTCCCTCGCAAGTACATACATATCATAAGAAGGGTTTCCCTTCCCTCGCAAGTACATCTCACAAGGACATCTCACAAGTGAAAGGACATGACATGAGCATTTAGGAAGAAGGGTCTCCCTTCCCTCACAAGTAGTTTACTTTTCCAAGCATGATACAAGCATGACATGACACGGCATGACAAGCATGAGCATTTTAGGAAGAAGGGTCTCCCTTCCCTCACAAGTAGATTACTTTTCCGAACAAGCAAGCATGATACATGACATGACAAGCATGGGCATTTAGGAAGAAGGGTATCCCTTCCCTCACAAGTAGTTTACTTTTCCAAGCAAGCATGACATGGCATGACACGTACGACACGCTCGACAAGATCATGCAAGACAAACACGACAAGCTTTCAAGTACGAAAAGATATTTCAAGCCAAGTCAAGTGCACGATGTTTTCAAGAGGTTTTATCGGCTTTCTACGAAATACAAGCATGATTATAAATTGCTTTACTTCCTTGTATGATATGAATTGTTTCCGTCTAACATATATGAATTGCTCCTGATTTATGTATTGCCATTTTTATGCTATGACTATTGATTAGTATTTGGTACCCGCTGAGTATTCCATGCTCAGCCGTACTTCTTATGTCGGCAGGTTCTGAGGGAGCTACTGCTCCATTTGATGTTTGTGCTCCTGGTCCATGGGTGGAGGAGGAGTACGTCGAGGAGCCTTTGGAGGAACCTCCCGTAGAGGGTTATCAGTAGGTGGTGTTAGATTCTGAGTGGATTAGCTGTGGGTGAGCATGAGTGATTATATCCATGTATTTTGGCAGGCATGTCCGCACTTTCTTTGTTTTGATTTCTTTGTATAAAAAAATTGGTCCATGTGTATATACTTAGAGGTTTGTTAGACTTCCGCTGTGTTTTATAGTTATGCTTCCGCTGTTATCCTCTATTGTATATGCTCTATGGGTGTTTTGCAGGTGGTTTGTCAAGCAAGTCATGTAAGTCATGATTTAGTCGTCCAGGATTCACTCTAACGCCTAGGGTGGGTTTTGGGTCGCGACAGAAGTGGTATCAGAGCTTAGGCTTTAGGTCTCTAGGGTCACTTAGAATCTTATACCATGGCTTGACAAGAGCATATATTAGGAAACAAGTTAGGATGGAAGTAAGTCGGGAGCGAGTCTGGTTCCAAGTGTAAGACTAAACTTTAGTCTTAGTCTAAAAAGGTTGCTTTAACCAAGTACGGGTCCTAGGGACGCTAGAACACCAAAGTATAAGTATAATATTATGATATACTCTGATGACTTGATGTGATGTATACTAGTACTATAAAATTTTTACAAGTTGAATTATTGTGAAAGGGCACCGAGATAAATTGTGGTTTCAAGAAGACTCATGTGGTGTTATTATTCTCAGGACTTTAGTCATGAGACGGAACACACGGGGTCGTGGGCCACATACCAGAGCTTCCTCTTCTTCACGGGATGAGGATGAGCAGCTGGACCTCTCCCAGGTCTTAGGCTCCATTGCTGAGACACTTGCCATATTGGCGGCTCGGCAAACTATACCGGCATCAGAGGCACCTACTCCACCGCTGGGAGCTCCAGTACATCGTACAGCTGGAGTTGAGGCATTCCGGAGATTAAGGCCTCCATCCTTCCACGGGAGTGTGGACCCTCTTACTGCGGAGGCTTGGATCCTCCAGGTTGAGAAGATATTTGCGGTGCTCACTCCTACAGAGGAAGAGAAAGTGGCATGGGCAGTTTTTATGCTAGAAGGCGAAGCCCACCATTGGTGGTTGTCCGCATTGAGGACACGGGACTTGACCATGCAAGGTCAACCGTGGACTTGGGAGGAGTTTAAGGACACGTTCTATAAGAAGTATTTCCCGGTTGGAGCTCGGGAAAAGAAAGAGAGAGAATTCATCAACCTTGAGCATGGTTCGATGTCTGTGGCCGCTTATGAAGCCAAGTTCTCGGAGTTGTCGAGATTTGCGCCTCATATGGTTGCTACTGAGGCAATCAAGGCGAGAAGATTTGAGCAAGGGCTCAAGGATGTTATTATGGAGAAGGTTTCCGTTTTCAGGCATGCTACCTACCCTGAAGTGGTAGACAAGGCCTTATTGGTCGAGGCCAATTCTGAAGCGGTGTCTAAGAAGAGAGAGTTGGCAAGAGGCCAAGCCAGTAGTTCAGCACCTCCAGAGAGGCGGGCTCGTACCGGCCCTTATCAGTATACATGGCCAGCACCACAGATGAGGCCAACTTATGCGCCTCCAGCCCCATGGCAGTACGTGCCACAGGCACCTCGACCTCAGGCTCTTCCAGCCCCACGACCAGTTGCACCTCAGGTAGCGAGGCAGGCACCACCTTCGGCCCCTCCGGCCTACTCATATGAGGTCTGCACTTCATGCGGAAAAAGGCATCCGGCAGGAGATTGCCGAAGAGCATCTGGTGGATGTTATCATTGCGGTCGCCAGGGCCACATGATCAGGGATTGCCCTAGCCGGCATTTACCAGGCCAGTCTCAGGGTAGTAGGCCCCCAGCATGCCCAGCAGGATCATACCAGACGTCATCTCAGACTACCCGGTCTACACCTCAGTCTCACCAGGCAAACCAGGGGCGAGTTTTTGCCTTGACAGAGGGTGATGCACTTGCATCTGATGATGTGGTGCAAGGTACGCAGTTAGAGTTAATTTCTTTATTCGTGATTGTTATGTTATGCTCTATTCTCTGTGTACGTACTTGGCATGTTCTATATGTATATATACCTACATGTATACGATGTTGATGCATAGATTAACTTCGCTAGTTAAAATTTCAGGAACCCTACTAGTCAATGAGTATTTGGCTCGAGTGTTGGTTGATACCGGGTCTACTCATTCGTTTATCTCTCCGAGTTTTTCAGAAGGCTTTTCTGTGGAGCCTAGTCAGCTAAAACCGGAGTTAGCCATTTCGACTCCTCTCGGTAAAACAGTATTGGCAGATAAAGTGTATAGAAATAGTGTGGTCCAAGTTGGAAGCCACGAGTTGGCGGTTGATCTCAACGTCCTTGGATTCCAGGACTTTGACGTTATCTTGGGGATGGATTGGTTAGCAGCACATCATGGGCATGTAGCTTGCTTTGAGAAGATGGTACTCTTCAAGCCGGTAGAAGGAAAACCATTTCACTTTCGAGGGTTGAGAAGTAGAGACATTGCCCGCTTTGTGGCATTGAGCTTAGTGAACCCCGAGGCAAAGGACTCTTCGACTATTCCAGTCATGAGTGAATTCCTGGATGTATTTCCAGAGGAGTTGCCAGGATTACCTCCAAACAGGGAGATTGAGTTTGTGATCGAGCTTGCACCAGGCACAACTCCTATATTCAGGGCTCCGTATAGAATGGCCCCGATTGAACTTAAGGAGTTGAAGACTCAGTTGGAGGAATTACAGGGGCTTGGTTTCATACGACCAAGTGTCTCACCATGGGGTGCCCCGGTGTTGTTTGTTAAGAAGAAAGATGGCTCGATGCGAATATGCGTCGATTACTGGCAATTGAACAAAGTCACTATAAAGAATAGGTATCCATTGCCTAGGATTGACGACTTGTTCGATCAGTTGAAGGGAGCGAGATTTTTCTCGAAGATAGATCTTCGATCGGGTTATCACCAGTTGAAGATTAAGGTGGAAGATGTTCCCAAAACTACTTTCAAGACTCGATATGGGCACTATGAGTTCTTGGTGATGCCTTTTGGTCTCACGAACGCGCCGGCAGCCTTTATGGATTTGATGAACCGGGTGTTCCGACCATACTTAGATCGGTGCGTGATTGTATTTGTTGATGACATTTTGGTCTATTCCCAGACACTGGAAGATCACGTGCGCGACCTTCGCCTTGCATTGGAAATGTTAAGAGAGCACAAGCTATACGCCAAACTTAGCAAGTGTGAGTTTTGGTTGGAAGAGGTGGCATTCCTAGGCCACGTTGTTTCTGCAGAAGGTATCTCGGTAGATCCGAAGAAGATAGAAGCAGTTATGAGTTGGGCGAGGCCCAAAAGTGTCACTGAGATACGCAGTTTCCTTGGGTTGGCAGGCTACTACAGGAGATTCGTAGAGGGTTTCTCTAGCCTTGCAGCGCCGCTCACGTACTTGACAAGGAAAAATGCAAAGTTTATGTGGAGCGACAAGTGTGAGATCAGTTTCACGGAACTGAAGAAGAGGCTTACCACAGCCCCCGTCCTTACTGTGCCATCCGGACCTTATGGGTATGAGGTGTATAGTGATGCCTCACACGTTGGACTTGGGTGTGTACTCATGCAGCACAAGAAAGTCATTGCCTATGCATCAAGGCAATTGAAGGAGCACGAGAAGAATTATCCCACGCACGACTTAGAACTTGCCGCGGTCGTGTTTGCACTTAAGATTTGGCGTCATTACCTTTATGGGGTGGAGTTCTATGTGTTTACCGATCACAAGAGTCTCAAGTATCTCTTTTCCCAAAAGGAATTGAATCTAAGGCAACGGCGTTGGATGGAATTTCTGAAGGACTATGATTGTACCATTCAATACCACCCGGGTAAAGCAAATGTAGTGGCTGATGCTTTGAGTAGAAGACCTCAGGGGTTGTTAGCACACATGTAGGTTCAAGAATGGAAGCTACTAGAAGATTTGGTAAATCTGGACATCAGTGTGAATGACTTTGTCCGCGGTCCTACCTTGGCAAATGTTACGGTTCGGCCGTACATTATAGATTTGATCCAAGAATATCAAGCCATGGATGCAGAATTGTTGGCTTTTCGGGACAAGGAAGTTGCCAAGGGTAGTGAAGAATTTTCTCTCACTAGTCGGGGTGCTATCACATTCAAGGGAGGCTGTGCGTCTTAGCCAAGGCAGATCTTCGAAGAGAGATTTTGGATGAAGCACACCGTTCGAAGTACACAGTGCATCCAGGGGGTACAAAGATGTACCGGAACCTCAAGAGTCACTTTTGGTGGCGGAATATGAAGAGGGAGGTTGCGGAATATGTAGCACGGTGCTTGGTGTGCCAACAGGTGAAAGCAGAACACATGCGGCCCGCAGGTCTACTACAGTCCCTTCCGATTCCCGAGTGGAAATGGGAGAACATATCCATGGATTTCATAGTTGGCTTGCCAAACACGGCAAGGGGCTCAGATGCGATATGGGTAGTAGTGGATCGTTTGACGAAGTCCGCTCACTTCTTGCCTTACCGAACTACTTTCAACTCTAGTCAGTTAGCCGCTTTGTACATCAAGGAAGTGGTGAGGTTGCACGGAGTGCCCGTCAGTATTGTGTCGGATCGGGATCCAAGATTCACATCACAATTCTGGAAAAGCTTCCAGGAGGCTATGGGTTCCCGACTCGATTTCAGCACCGCTTTTCATCCACAAACGGATGGACAAACCGAGAGAGTGAACCAAGTCATTGAAGACATGCTTCGGGCTTGTATGTTGGATTTTAGAGGCAGTTGGGAAGAACACTTGCCTTTGGTTGAATTCGCCTATAATAACAGCTATCAAACGAGTATCCAAATGGCACCATTTGAGGCCTTGTATGGGCGAAGTTGTAGGTCTCCTCTCTATTGGGATGAGGTAGGAGAAAGGAAAGTACTTGGTCCGGACTTGATTGAGCAAACTGCAAACACAGTTAAGATCATCCGGGATCGATTGAAAGCCGCTCAAGATCGCCAGAAAAGTTATGCGGACACGCGCCGTAGGGACTTGGAATTTCAAGTAGGGGATCAAGTTTTTGTGAAAGTATCTCCTAGCAAAGGGATCATGAGATTTGGAAAGCGAGGCAAGCTCAGTCCTCAGTATGTTGGGCCTTTTGAGATTATCACGCGAGTTGGTGAGGTTGCTTACAGGGTAGCTCTCCCACCTCGCATGGCCGTAGTTCACAACGTTTTCCATGTGTCTATGCTTCGGAAGTACATTGCGGACCCTTCGCATGTACTAGAATTGGAACCGTTGGAAATTCGAGAAGATCTCACGTTGGTTGAGAAGCCGATTCACATATTGGATCGGAGAGATCAAGTGCTTCGCAACAAAACTATTCTATTGGTTCTTATACAATGGCAACACCATGCTCGGGAAGAAGCTACATGGGAGCGTGAAGCCGAAGTCAAAGCGAAGTACCCGGAATTGTTTGAATGAATTTTGTATAGGTTTTGTCTATGTAGCTTGTAATTTTGTTTGATTCTGTAATGCATGTCTCGTCCAAATTTCCAGGATAAAATTTTTGTAAGGGGGGGAGGATGTAGAGCCCCGAACTTTTGACATTTATGCATGGCACTTTCGTAGCCATTTTGCCTTTAAAGTGGTATAATTAATAAATAAGGAAGAAATTGAAAATTCTGAAACGTCTGAAATGTTTGTTTTCGAAGTGCGAACCCAACGCAAGTTGAATCGTCAAAATCGGACGAGCGAGTAAAAAGATATGGCCAAAACAGTTTGGACATGTAGGCAACCGATCGCTCGGTCAATGGAGCGATCGATCGGTCCAAAACCGATCGATTGGAGGCTATCGACTGGTGGAAAATTTTGTATGGGGAAATTTTCCAGAGAGTTAAATTTTGACCGAGAGATCGATCAAGACACCGATCGCTCGGTAGGCAACCGATCGATCGGTCATTAACACCGATCGCTCGGTACTCGCGTTTTTGCAAAAATTTCAGTAAGGGTATTATGGTCTTTTGGTCGGTTCACTCTTACCTTAAGAGTCTTGCCCGAGCCTTTAGGGCATCATTCAACACTTAGAGAGTTTGAGAGAATAGGAGAAAGGGGAGAAGGCGATTCCAACCTAGGGCTTGTCTTTGGAAGAGAAATCAAAGGGGTTTGAGACCCTAGATCACTTCAAGCTCGGCTCTTCTCCAAGATCTCGGCTCAAGCACTCGTGGAGAGCGTTCTCCAAGCTAGGGCAGCAGCTACACGGTCGTTTTGGAAAGGGGATTTCTTCCTCACTTGATCAAGGTCGGTACTTCTTGCTACCCTCCTAGTTATAGTTCCTCTTTTCCATTTATTTCCCTTTGTTTTCCTTTATTTACACATGTGCTATGAGATGGATGGTTGTGAATGGTGAATCGAGATGGAATGGGCGATTGGATGCCAATGGTTGTGTTGTGATGATTAAAATGGGGAGGGCATTGTTCCAATAATGAACATACATGCATGATTTGAGTAAAATCCATCTAGAAAAGCATGTTGTAGGGTAAATCAATAATAAACACACCATGTTTGATGAAATGCCAAGATGAATGAAAAGAATAATAAATAAAGAAAATGCATGCTTAAACATTTATGGAAATTGCTAAGGTTATGATAGTGTGTTTTCGCGCTTTCCCTAAATTGTTTAATTTATTACTTGTATAGATGGTAATGTGCAATGTATTGTGAATCCCCCAAAATGTCATATTTAATTTCCATCGCAAGTGTGTACACGAGCACGGCATGAAACGACGTGATTTACCGAGGTTTTTCAAGAATGGAATTGAGAGGTGGGGCATATCCTACGATATGTTTTACCTCGCTCTTGGCAAGGACAAGTCAATCATGCATTATCGTAAGAAGGGTCTCCCTTCCCTCGCAAGTACATACATATCATAAGAAGGGTTTCCCTTCCCTCGCAAGTACATCTCACAAGGACATCTCACAAGTGAAAGGACATGACATGAGCATTTAGGAAGAAGGGTCTCCCTTCCCTCACAAGTAGTTTACTTTTCCAAGCATGATACAAGCATGACATGACACGGCATGACAAGCATGAGCATTTTAGGAAGAAGGGTCTCCCTTCCCTCACAAGTAGATTACTTTTCCGAACAAGCAAGCATGATACATGACATGACAAGCATGGGCATTTAGGAAGAAGGTCTCCCTTCCCTCACAAGTAGTTTACTTTTCCAAGCAAGCATGACATGGCATGACACGTACGACACGCTCGATAAGATCAAGCAAGACAAACACGACAAGCTTTCAAGTACGAAAAGATATTTCAAGCCAAGTCAAGTGCACGATGTTTTCAAGAGGTTTTATCGGCTTTCTAGGAAATACAAGCATGATTATAAATGTATGATATGAATTGTTTCCGTCTAACATATATGAATTGCTTCTGATTTATGTATTGCCATTTTTATGCTATGACTATTGGTTAGTATTTGGTACCCGCTGAGTATTCCATGCTCAGCCGTACTTCTTATGTCGGCAGGTTCTGAGGGAGCTACTGCTCCATTTGATGTTTGTGCTCCTGGCCCATGGGTGGAGGAGGAGTACGTCGAGGAGCCTTTGGAGGAACCTCCTGTAGAGGGTTATCAGTAGGTGGTGTTAGATTCTGAGTGGATTAGCTGTGGGTGAGCATGAGTGATTATATCCATGTATTTTGGGGGGCATGTCCGCACTTTCTTTGTTTTGATTTCTTTGTATAAAAAAATTGGTCCATGTGTATATACTTAGTGGTTTGTTAGACTTCCGCTGTGTTTTATAGTTATGCTTCCGCTGTTATCCTCTATTGTATATGCTCTATGGGTGTTTTGCAGGTGGTTTGTCAAGCAAGTCATGTAAGTCATGATTTAGTCGTCCACGATTCACTCTAACTCCTAGGGTGGGTTTTGGGTCGCGACAATACCTAAGATGACATAAAACCCTCACATCCCGAGGACTACCAAATCAGCTGGTTTCCTTATCCCCAATCTTGATTGGGCAGTCTCTACATATAAGACCTAAGGAAACTGACTCTCCCATAGGTGTCACAACTGAAAGAATAATTAATATCTAGTGTTTTTGGTACTAATCTCAAGGCATTCATATATGAAACTGAAATGAAAGAATGTGATGCTCCCGAATCAAATAGAACTTTAGCCACACAATGAAAAATGGGAAGTGTACCTTCCACCAATGCTTCAGGTGCATCACTCTCCTTTTGCACCACTGCAAAAACTCTAGCTGGACCCCTCTGCTGATTTGGAGCCTGACCTTGCGGCTGACCATTCCTCCTTGGTTTAGAACAGTTCCTCGCCATGTGACCCTTTTCCTCACAATTAAAGCGAACTCCAAATAAGTTCTTCGGCTCGACATTCTGAACTGGCATTATAGGTACTACTGCAGTGGATGTAGCTGGAGCAACTACTTTCTGGCGCTTCCAATGTGGTTGCTGTTGCTGAACTCTAAGGTGGCCTTTCTGACCCTGCTATGGCCCTGGCACAAACTCTTCTTTGCTCATCTGTTCAGTCTTCAAATCTTTGCCCCTTTGAAAAGTGAGATAATCCTGCTCTACTACCAAGGATCTCTCACAGACTTAGACTTCTTTGAGAGTATCATACTCTTCAAAGTCATCCCTTGGATAGTGGTCTTCACCATTAATAAAATATTCTCTCTTTATTATGGTGTCTCATACCATCATAATAAAGAGGAATGAACAAGAATAAGCATGCATTCAAAACTGTGTATGAAGTGAAACAATGATAACAGTGCATAAATTAAATAATTCATGCTTTTCAAGTCTATCTATCAAGTTATAAAGTTTTACATAATTGTACCAAACAATATACTATTTTCAATGATCTTCTTTAAAATAAATAAAACAATTTATTTATTTCTTTTACTTTATTTTTCTTAAACATTTACCTAGAAATATGAGTTCATCATAATCTAGAGAATTCTTCCATAAATAATTAAACTCAATACAGTTGCACTGCCTCGTGAAATAGTAGAAAACAGAGATCTTTTAGGTTTCGTAATTTCTCAGATATTCATCTCATACCTAAAAATTATGAGGCATACTTTTATGGAAAATATACTTCCAGTACACAATAATAAAAATATCATAAAAATCAAATTACAATATGTTAAATATAAAATATTGAGTGAAACACAACCTATCTGCAGTGAGAAAATTTCTGACAGTTTCGACACCTTTCTCCAATAAATCCACCCTAAATACAATATAAAAGAAAATAATATGAGACCAATTGGATTTAAAATATATTAGATTATAGTTGTTTTAAAAATTTTAAAACAACACTTATGTACAAAATATTTAAAAATATTATAGAACAAGTTGAGTTGTTCTGATTCTGAAATTGCTGACAGGTTTAACACGTCCTAAACATAATTATGAAATCAATATCAAACGAATTCCTTTTGCCTGAAATTTTGCAGAGCGGTGTATGTACCAATGTTTGAACTACCCACAAAATTTCTAAATTTTTGGAATAAGAGAGAGTATATTATGAATATTTTTCCACGACTAGTCCTAAGATTCCAGAAATCTAACAACTTCATATTAATTCAAATTAAAATATTTAAACTTTAAATATGATTATCAAACTTCACATACTTCATAAAAAAAACTTTGAATGAAGCTAATAATGATTCAATAAAAATATATCTACTTTTAAATTAAAGAATTTACATATGAAGACCTAGATCTAAGGGTAGTATTCATTTGCCTCTATTCGAATCCCCACGAGCAACAAAAAAGACTCATTGAGATCCGAGATGCGATCTTCGTGGCTTCGAATCTCTAAATCAAACCCCACAAGTTCTAACGCTTTTCCCACAAGTTTTCTTTTCAAACCCTTTTCTCTACGCTGCCTCTTTTCTCCAAATTAGGTTTTGCAAAAAAAATGGTTTACTAGGTTTAACTTTATCTATTTATATTAATACCCTAATTTAGTATTTTACTAAAAGGTCCTTTGTATGGGGTGTTTGGTTACTAGTTAATCTAAATCAGGTTTTTTACATTATTCTCTTTGTTCTTTATTCACATTATTCAATTAACCTTTAGTTAGGTAAATTATCATGGTTAACTTTAATGATGTAATTACTAACCTACCCTCAACAGGATAATTACCTAAATACCCCTAGAATCAGGATATTAACTTGAAGGTCACTACATGTTGAATGTCATGCAATATGGTCCAAAAATTTTCAAAATTATCCCTTGAATCATTTGGGTAAATACATCTACACTTCCTAAGGTTTGACGAAAATACACATGGCCCCTTCAGTTTTCACAAATACATTAGGCACCCTTACTTTGCAAATCAAACAAACTTGAAATGTAATCATGAACCTGAACTGAAATTTCATCACAAAAAATGTATACTCTTCTAGTATTAATTAAGGAAAAGAAAAGAAGTGAAAGCTATAATTGAAAGGGTAAACCTGGAGCCCAAAAACTAGATACAGGAAATGACCATCTATGAGATCAGTACCACCATTCAAAGAAATTATGTTAAGAGATTATCTCAAAAACTAGTTCATCCCACACTTTCTGCTCATGTTGGATCCTGGCTCCTTGCATAGACTCTGTCAATTCTTGTATACCGCACTCAGACTATTGATCATCCCACTAGAGAATTACAAGAAATGAGAAACAAAACAACTCTTGAACAAGATCAAATGATAACACAACAACTCCTATATTAAGTTTCCTATATTGAGTTGTCAAAAATTATAATATAGAATGCAATTCCAAAGCTAATGACAAAAAACAATTCAAAAGCTATCAAAGATCAAGCCTTAAAATTCACAAAAAGCAATTCAAAAGCAGAGCGAAGTGTATTACTAAGACCATAAATTCGCCTAACAAAATGACCCCCAAAAGCATATTTCTAAGAACATAAATCTACCATTAAAGACTAAACTCAGCAGGCATGTTGTTTTGTGAAACCTGTTGTGTAGTGAACAGAACTTTGTATCCCCCCAATTGCTTCTCTCCTCCTACTAGCACTCATTCCAGCACCATACATGCTACTGCTACTCCTTCCACCACTGATGTGCAAATAATAATACCACAAGTGCACGACTGTCTATAAAAGTGACAGTGGCAAATACGGGTCGATCCACAGAGAACTGAACAAAACAATATTTAAAACTGAAATCTAACTAATAAACTAGTGATAAAAGAGATTTGAATTGATTTGAGATATATGATCTAACTAAAGCAAATAAATCAAAGCAAGTAAAGTGAGTAATAAAATGAGTAAATCAAATAGAAAGAAAGATCAAAGCATCCGGATTCCACTAGACATCAACTAAACAATCTACAAAATATCCCTAACTTTTTCAAATCATAACTCAAACCAAATAACAAATCAATGTTTCGGTTCAGAATATTTATCCTTAAAATCCTTTTCAAAATTGAAATTAAAAGTCTAAGATTACCTTCACTTCAAAAATCATAAAAAACTAAAGAACTATTTATCATAAATAAGCATAAACCATCATAAGAATTTATTCCTAAGCATGACCTATCAAATCTAAGCATAAACAATCAAAAATATTTACTTAAGCAATAAACATTGAAGCTTACCTAGAGCAATGAAGACAAACTTATTCTAGCATTAAAGAGCATAAATAAATTGGAAAAATTAAGGAATGAATTGTAAATTAAATAGAGATGACTTAGCTTCATCATTCGCTCTAATTAGGGAGCTTAGCTGGACATTGCAATGATCATACAATCAAGGGTGCCAACTAGCTTAGTTGGTAAAGTCCCTGGGCGCCGTACCAGGGACTTGAAATCGATTCCCGCCTATGTTTCTCTTGTAGGGGTCTGCCACTCTATCTCCAATAAAACCAGTAAAAAAAAGAAAGGAAGATGAGAGAAAAAAAGAAAAGAGGAAGAGCAAAACGTTTTAACCCTAATTCTTTCTCCTCTATGCATAAGCCTCCACTTGATGGACTGTTTTGACCCTCCAATCATCGGCATTAGGAGATCTTCGTGGAATACAATTTTGTTCCCCTTTGAATCTTCTTTCCAATGCATTAAATCTTCCCTTAATCCGATCTCTCAATCAAATGTTATGAGCAAATTGGTGAGTCATGGTCAGATTAGGCGGGAATCCGGGAAATCTTCCTTTTTTGGGGATTTGTTGTTCAATAATAGCACCCACAAAATTTACTTATTTTTCTTATAGATTTGGTTGCCAAATATCAGCAACCCATCTTCTCCTTGATATAATCCAATTAGAGGAGTGGACCCTATATGGCTTTTCTCTCTAATTGGCTTTTAGCTTTAAATTTCTCCAATTTGGGCTCAAATCTGTTAAACTCCTTTTAACTCCTACATAAAAGTAAAAAAGTTATAATTAGAACAATTAAGACAAAAGAAACAACTAATAAATGTAAATAAAGAGACAATTATTAACATAATGACATGCATATCAACCACCAGACAGGTCACTGCCACTCCTTCCACCACCAGACCTGCCATTGTCCCCTCAAGTCTACTGGATTTAAAAAGTAAGGGTGTCTAATGTTTTTTTTTTTTAAATTGAGGGGGTCTGTGTATTTTCGTCAAACCTCATGGGATGTAAATGTATTTTCCCATTATTTTAATTTAATGAAGCTTTTAACCATGACTAAAAAGGTGTTAAAAGCGACAGAAGAGGCTCTTCTTAGGACTCTTTTCTTTTATAATTCTTTCAGAAAAAATTGACCATGTTATTTTGAGATCGAATCACAGCCAATCGTGATTGAACTCAGGGAGAGTTCAATTGCACCCACGGGTCAACACGTGTCCTTTTTAACCTCTATTAGCTATGGTTAAGTTTCTTAACCCTTAGGGTTCAACAACCTAATCTTGGTTTTTAGTAAAAAATATTTTAACAAAATTAACCTTAGGGTTAAGAAATTTCAACCCTAAGGTTAATTTTAAAAAAAAGAAACGTGTCGACCCATGGGTACGATTGAACTCTCCCTGAGTTCAATCACGGATTGGCTGTTATTCGATCTCTATAATTATTTTATGTATGAAATGACCCTTCCACTATTAAAGAAAAAATTGCACAACAGACGACATTTCCACTATTAAGAGCGCTTTTGTTGCACAACAGTTCCACTCAGCACTTGTGATGCATTAGGAGCACTAGATCTGAATTTCTTTTGGGAGACTAGTTCTGAATTCGTCGGATTTGGACCCCAGATCTACCCTGATTTAACTCTTAACCCTAGATATGAAGCTAAGGATTAGGTCAAAAATCAAAAGGTATCCCTCATTCTGTTTCTTCGGAAATATGGTGATACATTCAGAGCAGATCTAAGGAAAAAAGGAGTCTGACCACAGCTCGAAGCAGTAGGAGCCAAAGCTCTGTGTGTGTGTGGGGTGGGAGGGATCGAGCTGAAATTCTGACAAAATTCAGGTGCAGGTCCTAGTGGTCTAGCCACACTTATGTAGTTGCTTACGAGTCACATAATAAGGTCATTCTTTATCATATCTTAACTTTTTCTTTTTTTAATCGATAAGAAAGGAGACCCTTAACCTCAAATTTCATGCCGTACCCCTCCCATAACCACGTCCCCACCACCTCCACAGCTACGCCAACATCACCACCCTGCTGCTCCTCGACTTACCCTAGTGTCCCAAGAGAAAATTCCAAGAGAGTCGGGTGCGAGCACCTATTTTTAAAATAATGTAGGGTAAGCGTACCCAGATAACCAATTTATTGATGGTAGGTTGAATCTTCAAGACAAGTGATCCGATATATACAACAGGGGTCTTGATGGTATTTTTATTTTCTCCCATCCCTTTTTCATTCTCTTCCTTTGCCATAATTCCAACTATTGACAGACAGGTATAATAGCCATCTTTTCTCACGAGGAAAATAATGAGCGTGTGTACAGGTCAAGGAGATTCCCATTGTGAGGAGTGGAAAGAAGACATCACCCACACATCTGTCTTCCAACTTTTTCACTTACTTTTTGATCCTCTATCAACCTAGCTAGAGAGTTGACTATATACTTAGGCTGAGGCATAAAAGTATGTACAGAACCCAACTTAGCTGCAACAAACTTTGCTGAAAAGTCAGAAAAATCAGTTATAGAATGTGTAAAGGTCATTTTGTTTTCCGAGTTAGCAACACCGGATTGGGTATTTGCAGCAGTGTGCTGCATCATCCCTTGCTGCCAATTCTGATAGCTAAGAACAAAGTAGCCACGAAGAAAAGAAAAAAACACATTTATTTATATATACCTCTTTTTTTGGTAGATATATATATATACAACCTCCAACCATGACAGTACGGATATAAATTGCCCCACCAAAATAACTTATTCCCAAGAACTTCTGATAAATTATTGAAGCTAAAGTGGCCCACATCCATGACCACGCTAATGACGACCACACTGCTATCTTCACCATTGCTTGTTGCCAAGTAGCATTAAGAAAGGACCCTCATTGCTACATTCTTTCTTCATTTAAGGTATCTTTCCTTGTGCATCAGTTCCGATAGTAGGAGCAGAATCATGTTTAACACCTGTTTCAGAGATCCCAACAGTAGATCTTTGATCTGGATCTTCTAACCCGGCCTCTTCATCTACTTGTTTGCTTTGCTCAGCAGTGTCCTCAGCAACCTGAGCTCCGGTTTTATCCTCTTCTTTTGAACCCCTACAGAGTAAGATGAGAACCAAGATAGACCACTATTAGTCTTCAAATGGAAAGGGAATTCTTTTATGAGACCAACAGGGTAGATGATTATCAACAGCACATTCATGCACAAGCCACATATATAGTGGCTGCAGAATGCCACCATTTAGTGGGTCCTACCTTTGAAGATCTCTAACACCAAGTCAGCCCAATTAGATGAGAAAAAATCATCTGACAAGCTAAAATTATATGGTAACCATATGTATAGGGGTTCACAAGATCTGTAGCTTGGGTTGCATAAATATTTTTTTTAAAAAAGGAGGGGAGGCGGGGGAGGGGGGGGAATGTACCCAGAATAAATCACAGTCCAGCAGCAAAAGCTATGAAGTACATCCAAACAACCTGAGGAGGATAATCATCTTTCAAACCTTCTAATAATAAGTTTTTAGCTTTGACATTAGGTACTGATACTGAGAAGGCTCAAACAATATAATTAGCTTCCATACCTTTTCATGATATGCAAAGATGCGAATCAAGACAGCCCACATATCCGAGGTCAGCAAAGAAAGGTTTAGCATGGGTGGACCCACTCATCTGATTTTAACAAAGGAGAGGAACAATTAATTCTGTAATTTGACAAACAATAGGACTTAATATAGTACATAACTAGTATGACTCCAAAATACATATGATACTACCATTGCAGTATAGTACCATGAGGTTTCGTAACAATGGTAAGGACTAACAAGGAACCCTTACACAAAAGAAGAAAAAACTAATAAATTCTATAATGATATTCCTGCTAATAATTCTGCGCACTAGGGGTTCCCTAGGAGAGGCATTGCTTAGGCGAGTGACAAAAAATTACCTAATCTATACTGTACTATAATATAAAAAATAAGACTTCTCTTTAATCTCCAAATTCCAATCTCTAAAATACTACAATTGCTGACATGACACCTCTAAAAAAGAGAAATTTTAGGGGATTGTGATAAGAGGAATATAGATAAGAGGAATAGAGAGAGAATGTAGAGTATTAATCTCCAAGAGGAATTTTAGGGGATTGTGATAAGAGGGATAGAGAGAGAATGTAGAGAGTATTCACTACAACAATTATACCGACTAGCAACGGAAATTTCCCGTCTCTAATAGTAATTTTCGATGCTCGTGTCACTGATGCTATTAGACACGGAACAAGAAGTCCGTTTTTAATATTGAATTAGAGACGGAAATTTTTCGTGTCTAAAGCCTTTATTCGTAACAAATCCATTCATTTATGACGTCACTATTTTACATCTCTAATGATATTATTAGACAGAACTATTTCCGTCTTTAATATCGTGTTGGCAGCGGAACTATTTCCGACTCTAAATTGATATTAGACACGTAAATATTTCCGTCTCTAATTATGAGTTAGAGGCGGAAGTATTTCCGTTGCTAATATCAATTCATATGTGACGGAAATAGTTAGAGACGAAAATATTTCCGTGTCTAATATCACAATTTCATTAGCAATGTAAATATTTCCGTCTCTAATATCAAATTTTTTTTTTAAAGAACCAATAACATGTAACCCTAAACCTGTTTCCTGTAACCTATTTTCAATCATTCCACATAATATCCACATTCCTCATTATAAACCCACATTATTAATTTACATCCACACATCCACATTAAGGAATACATATATTCATTAACCTTGCCACCAATCCACACACCACATTAACATTCACATACATTCATTAACCTTGTCACCACATCATCATCCACATTGCAAATCTGATGAGGTAAAAGCCAAGTAAATCAATCTCCGAGATTCATATTGCAAATCAGGTCATACTTAGTAAACTCAAATGGAAGTTCTACACTAGAAACATGTAGAATTACTTGTTAGTCATTAAAACCAACAATAAAGAAGTATCTCTTCTAGAATTAGAATTGTTTTTCTTCATAATCTGTAGAGCTACAGAATCCAGCAAAAACAAAAGACCAACAAAAAAACAGCATGATCATAACTCAAAGAACTAACATGTATATTAAAAAAATATACCAGATCAAGAACTGAAAACTAGAAACCCAAAAAAGATTAAAATTCTAATTCAACTACATATAAATATACAATTGTAGTCAGAATCTCTCAAAAGAAAGATTAACATGCGAATCCACAATACCAAATATATGAAAAAATAAGTGTTAACAGTTTAAATTTCTTCACATGCCAAGCAAGCATGTGATGATAAAAGTCTAACCCAGGGAGTCATCTGGGGACTGGGTGGCATCATCATCCTGAGATGGCCGAGACTGGGATGGAGGTGTGGGGAATGATGGGAATGTCCTAGTTTGGAAGAAGCCTGCAACGTCGGCCATGTATTGCCGGTATGTACCCATCTCAGTCTCCAACCTTGCCACAATCTCCCGGTGGGCAGCCTCTTGTGCTAGTCACGCGCCCTCTAGTGCCCGCTGCGCAGCCTTAGCATCTTGTGCCTTCTGCCTCCAGTGATCTACATTAGGAGCGTGAAACTATGAGGGGGGTAACACCTAATCCATAAGTGCGGACACGCAGGTGTCCGTCTGGACCCATCACCTGGGTGAATACCTCATTCCGGGCAATGCTACTCTCGATGCCCTCAGGGTGCTGGCTTAACCTCTCAGTCATCTGCCCTTGCAGTTATAGATATATAGTCAAGTTAGATAATCCTTTGCTTGGATTCTGCCTTCCTTCCTAGATGACGACGTTATACAGGAGTCCGCAGTCTTCCACCATGAAATAACACAGACGAAACATGCAATATCATTGGCATGTTCCTTCCAATATAACATGCAATCGTTTGGGCATACATCAATCTTATTATAACCAAGACCTAATTCTCCGATTATCTTTTTAGTTCAGTAAAAGGATGCAGGCAACGTCACACCCTCGGAAAATGCCTCTTTCAGTAACTCAAGCAACATCGTGAATGATTTGTCGCTCCATCCATTGAGACACTTAATGTGATATAACCGAACGATAAAAGAAAATTTACTGAACTTTTTACATTTGGGATATAAATCTTGCTCGGCATCTTCCACTAGCTTATAGAATTTGGGCTTCTGCGTTGGGACTCTCTCTTGTTTCACTTAGTCCCTCATCAACTGTCACTTCATTTGCACAATTGGGCCCAAATACCGCGTGCAACATCCTATGCATATCATCAATTATAGGGATATTCTCGTCTCTCACCACTTGGGCAGTTGAATATCTAGGATGCGGTTTTTCCCCGTGGAAAATCCTCATAACTGTGGCATAATTCTTATCGAATCCATCACAAATCAAATGCTCGTACATACTGGGCCGTATCCAATAATATCGATTACTGCATTTTTTACACGGACACTTGATAGTACTGTCAGCGTGTGTTGACTTACTAAATGCAAAATCCAAGAAATTCTTCACCCGCTTTATATATATCACTTCATCTGTTTGCAGAAACCCAACTTTTATCCATGGTGACTTTATCAACTGTTGTAATCACTAACAACATAAGACAATATTTACCAACATTAGTGGATGCTACTGGTTGTGTCTACTACAATGAATATTTGGATCATTAACTCAATGTGATACAGAACTGACACGCTATGATTAGGGTAATGCATGCACCATGGTTATTGAATACATATTGGGTGAGGTGTTCCTATCCCATTCAAGAATACATAATCTCCAAGAATCAGTAGCTAACATGCTTTGTTCAATTTAAAGGAAATTTCGAGAGCATCTCCCCATGACTCTCCAAGTACACAATTTAGACGAGCAAATGTATTCCTCCTCCAAACATGTACCCAGAGAACAATAGGGATGACTGACTGACGAAAATATTTTCAAAATTGAGTGTGCATGGGCGACTGACACATGCTTCGGGATTATGCATTCCCAAACTGTCCACACAGACAATTCAAGAATCATTTGTAGACAAATACTTCTCTTCACATACAAGATGAATCAATTGTTAGATGGAATGTAGTTCACGTAAGAACGAAACATCGTAATCTACAACGAATCCGTTCATGGTGATGATAAGAGAGGTACTTATCAGACAATGATTATTGAACGAGATATCTAAGTTTCAATGCATGGACATTCACAATGACATATCCTATGATGTTAAAGATAATTAATAATAACAAGATGCTAAATAAGAATGAGTTGTCCCAAAATGATATCGACAAGGACAAAAAAAAGAAAAGCAAATTTACAAGAAAAACAACAACTTCACCTTCTTCACATGTCGTAATTAAACTACATAATTAGAAGGGGGTGTTGTTAATGTAATTAAAGAAGATAGGTTTCTTTAAATAAAGTCTTAGAAATTGTTTGTAATTATCAAATCAATGGATATAAAGTTTCTATTCTTTAGACCCTAGAGATGTTTGTAATTATGCTTGCATGACTTTTTCCAAAAGGGATTTAAGAGTAGGGCTGCATTCAAGCCAAGCTGTCTTGTGAGCTCGACTCATTCAAGCCACACTTAAGTCTGACCTTGATGACATTCTCAGGTTTTTAGCGTTAAGTTGGGCTCGTTTAGAGGTTGGTTAGGCATGATATATATATATATATATATATATATATATATATATATATATATATATATATATATATATATATATTGAGCTCGGCTTAATATATAAATATATATATAAATCCCTCTGCTATATATATATTATAATATTTTTCAAGTTATAATGAGGTAATTATAAAGAAGAAATTTAAAGCAAAAACCCACTCTCTAATTCTGAATTGAGGACATTTTTAATCCGGTTTTTGTGTTTGATTAGATTCATTTCATGTAGTTTCTTGTATTCTAATTTTATAATAAATATATTTATAAAAATTATATAAAAATGATCAAAAGAACCCTATAATTTGAATCAAACTTGAACTAGCCCGAGCTCGGCTCTACTTGAATCAAGTTTAACCTCGAATCGAGCTCCATCAAGCTTTAACATTTGAGCTTGAATAAAGCTCAAGCCGAACTCGAGAATGTTCAAACCAAGCCCAAGCTTGGTTAAGTTCAGCTCAACTCAACTCCAATGCAAGTCTATTTTTAAGTGTGGTACTAAGTTGGCTCAATCAATTAACATTTTCAATATCTAATTATAGACTACTGATAGTCAATTATAATTTTTAATTTCCTTGAGTCATTTGAGCAGATCGTTTCCCTTATACAAAATGTAATAATTATGTCAACTACAAGAAAATATACAATTTGATCAATCAACAAAACAAAAAATATGACATAATTATGTCATTTATTCAGACAACGGAAATTAATCAACCACACATATGAAAAGAATTATACTAAAAATCAGCATCTTTGCACATCGTTTAGCCACTAATTACTATAGAGTTTAGTCCAACATTATTAATGAGTTTAAATCCCCTAAAAAAATATACCCTAGCAAACAAAGGTCTGAGCAAGAGAACCTCCGTAGAGTCCACAATTGATGATGGTCATGGAGTTGGTGGTGCAGAACCTGCACAGCGTCCACAGTTAGAGAGAGAATAGAGTAGAGAAAGAGAGAATAGAACAGAGATAGACAGAGAGAGAGAGAGAGTGAGAGAGACAGAAGTCAGTAGAGAGAGAGAGAGCGCGAGAGAGGAGAAAAGGGACTTACAGAGCTTGTCGACGGCGGTGGCTTGTGGTCGGAGCTGGTCGGAGCAGAGAGGAGTAGAGAGAGAGAGAAAAAAAATAGTTTTGGGGGGAAATACAAGTTTCGCAGGTTAGGGATTTAGTAAATGCATATAATATTATTAGAGACGGAATAGTAGTGACGGAATTTTTTGTGTTTGTAAGTGAGATATTAGAGACGGAAAAATTTCCGTCTCTACTATTCCGTTGCTAGTCGGTAGATTTGTTGTAGTGATTAATATATGGGAGGGATTTTGGGGATTGTGATAAGAAGGATAGAGAGAGTGTTCAGATGTATTTGATTTTTTAAATTCCATAATATTTTTCTTACGAGTAATTAGATCTAATATATATATATATATATATATATATATATATATATTTTTTATATTCACACCTGTGCATTGCACGACTTTTTGCTAGTTGATTTTTATGTCATCATAATTGATAATACCTTTATCCCAATACTTGAGTTCAGAAACACGAATCATGTTCTATTAAAAATCATAATTCCGGATAAATCATGTGTTGTCAAATCTTTTCACTATATCCTCACCCTTTTAGATCCTTAAACTTGCACCAATACACTCCTCAGTGGAACCATTAGTAGTCTTTGTTGAACATGTCCAAACCATCTCAATCAACTCACCCTTATTTTATTAGTAATTGGAGCCTCTTAGATTCTCTGATATGCACTCTTTTTTTTAATCTTTATCTTTCATTGTCTTTCCACTTAGGGGTGCCAATGGGCCGGGCTCAAGCCTAATCCTTAAGCCCATCTAATAATCAGGTCAAGCTATGTTGACCCGATTAATAATTGAGCCATGCTTGGACCTCGAATCTTAAGACCCTCTACTGGGCTCTTATACTACACTTCTAATCAGGCTGACCAGATCTAATTATATATGATATTTTTTAAACCCTAACCTTAAATCCCAATTTTTGCTCCCCCTCTCACAGATTTTGTTGGCTCAGCTCAACCCAATTATTAATCACCACAGGTGGGCAAGGCAGTGGCCTAGGCATTGCCTAGGCGACAATTTGAGTACAACGTAAATACCAGAACCTGGATCAGTTCTTTCAATGCTAGCTGCAAAAGTTGCTGATAAGCTATCTTCACTTTGCAGTATGCATAAGTGAAGTTAACATTAACCGTTGATGGCTAGAGACCAGAAAAAAAAAATCGAAGAACTCAAAATTCTAGATGAGGTGTTCATCTCTTAGTGTATGCAAAAATCAAGTAGAAGAGAAAGGAGACCCCGGGGGGGGAGGGGGGGACCAACAGCTCCAATTGGAGAGGTCACACTCAAGAAGAACAAAATCACCTCTGAAGATTCTATTCCCAACTGGATTAGGAAAAAGAAGAATACGGTGACAACTGACAACCATTGAAAATACTGAAAACAAAATCAGGACTGTTCACTGCACACATCACATGGTTGGAAGAGGTGCAGAAAATGGCTTTTCCCATCCATTCCGATGGCCACATAAGAGAAGTATGGTGTGATTATCGTTAAAAAAAAGAATAGAAAGGTAGCCTACATGTTGATAATTTCAGCTAATGTAGCTTCAAGCCTTCTATTTTAGATGTCAATCTCAAACATTGGTCTCATCAGAAGGGCCACATTCCCAAAAACAGTGGTTCAAAGTAAGAGACTGTTGTATGGAAGAACTTATATACCTTTGATACATACCTTGTGCAAGATTGGGACTGATGAGTAAAACAGAAACATTGCCAGTGCAAATCCAATAAAGGGAAGCACCAGAAAGAAACATGTTGAACAAACAAAATGTTCCACATTAATTCTTTTCAGAAATAATCTACAAGCTTTTAAAGCATAGAACATTAAGTGGAACCAACACATTGTTTTTACTGGAAAAGCAATACTGAACCCAACCACTTCTATATATCCAACCCATATAGACAGTATAAAAAACTAGAGGGAAATTCTATTTGATAAGATATTCAGGACAATGTGGTTTGTACAAATTGTCAACTCTTCATCTTAAAACTTCTTGGTGACACTACAAACTCAAAAGTTACCTTACCCTTAGATTGTTGTGTTTTCTCGGATCTGTGTTCAAGTCATGTAGTGGATGAGCCCTTATGGGTTAGAAGAAAATATTTTACCTCAAACTCAAGTAATTAGAACTAGTGTTTTAAAAGGCGTAAGAGGCTTACTCCTCCAGGTTCGCCTCAAAGCGAGGCTCAAGGAAAACGCCCTGAAGCTCAACCTTGAGGCTTAAATTTCATGAGGCTAACGCCTCAAATTGTGAAGCTCGCTTTATGTTTGAGGCATGTATCTCATACAAGACCTGAACATTAAATATTCTTTTTAAGGCATATGTCTCATACATTAATCAAAAATAGGGTTCTAACCACATATATGAGACTTAAACATTTAATATATTTTTTAAAGTTCGTCGCATACATTAATCAAAAATAGAGTTCTAGCCACAACTAAGACTTAAACATTAATAGGGCGTGTGCCTCACAATTTATTTTATCGATAAGAAAAAAATTTATTAATCAAAATTAATACTTAATTTATTATGTCTACTGTATTTAGGCTTTTTAAATCATTGTTGAGTATATTTACCTCTAATTTTCATAGTAGACATGACAAAGATTTGGAGCCATGTCTAACATATATAGTTCGTGACTACTTTGTAATTGTTTGTTGAAATCCAAAATTTAACCACAAGATGATTGAACATTATCTGTCTTTCAATATATATATAAACAGAAAATTAAATCAAAATTTTAGTTTTTCTTGTCTGTCTTAATTTTTTTTATGGTTGAACAATGTATAGAATTAAATATGCGTGCGCGCGCACACGCACACACACATAGGTGTATTACCTTTATTTATTTATTTTTACAATATTCTTATTTATTATTTATTTATTGGTTAAAATGAGGTAGCATAAGGCTTTCTTGTGAGGCTTAAACCTTATGCCGCGAATCTTACGCCTCGAGCATCTCGAGGTCATAACGCCATGCCCTACTCCTTCATGTTATAAAACACTTAAAACTCTACATTAGACAATAAAGTGGACCAACAACTTAACAAAGCCTATCATGATTATAATTCAAATAGAGATGAACAAAACTTGTTTCCTTATGCACCAGAAAAAATAAATGACATCCATAATCATCTGTCACTCATTCATTACCCTTAATATGGACCATTGATTTAGTGCCTTTTGGTTTTTCTCCTCTCCCTTTTAAGTTTTTTTTTATCTTTCATTTATGAAGGAAATCTAATGTATCCCTTCCTAGTCATTTCCTCATTAGATATATGTGTGCATGATATTTATTCAATTTAAGCTTATTATGATAGGAAGAATAGTAATTATTATTAAAGAATAATGTTTGGCCAATTGATAATTGTTGATGCCTTAAATGGAGAATCTGGTAGCTGATGATGATATTTCTCCAAGGAATCGGGGCAAGACTCCAAGTGGGATAGAGGTGTAAATCCAGCCTCAGATCAGCCCAAACCAGATGCCCTGACCATACTAAACTGATGTGAGGATGATAATGGGTGAACTTAAATTCGGAAGGAGACAAAGGAGATGGTAAGCAAGAGGAGAAGGGTCAATGGAACTAAGGTCATGGTACCTAGATGCAGAGCTCGCCTTGGTTTAATTTCTCCCTAATAGGGTAAGGATAGCCATTTACAGAGGGATGGGGAATCAAAATCGTTAAAATGTGTCAATGCGGTATTTTTTGTTAGGATTAAAATTATTTGCTCTAACACAAGATCAAATAGCTAGACAATTCAATTAGAGTCGCTTATTCATTACCTATGGAATTGAATGGATCCAATTCCATAGCTCATGAATAGGATGCTAAACAGGATGTCGAGGATGTCAGAGGGTGAGGGATGAAGATATCACTAAGACCGCTTTTCAAACTCGGTACGGGCATTATGAGTTCTTGGTTATCCCTTTTGGGTTAACCAACATACCGACCGCATTTATGGACTTGATGAACCAAGTGTTCAAACCTTTCCTAGATTAGTTTGTCGTGGTATTTGTTGATGACATCTTGATCTATTCCAAGACCGAGAAGGAGCATGAGTGGCATCTTGGTATCGTACTTCAAACCTTGCAAGAGCATCAATTGTATGCTAAGTTTTTGAAGTGTGAGTTTTAGCAGAAGGTCAAGTTTTTGGGTCATGTGGTTTCTAAGGAGGGTGTGTCAATTGATCCGGCCAATGTTGAAGCAGTAATGAATTGGGGTCACCACACTTCAGTTTCGGAGATTCTTAGTTTCTTGGGATTGGTGGGGGTATTATCGGCAATTTATAGAGGGATTTTCGAACATATCCTCGCCGTTGACACATCTGACGAAGAAAGATGTGAAGTTTGTCTGGGATGAAAAATGTGATCGGGCCTTCTATGAGTTGAAGTCCAGGCTGACATCAGAACCAGTCTTGACCATTCCGGAGGAGAATGGAGGACTCGTCATTTATAGTGATGCATCCCATCAGGGATTGGGTTGTGTGTTGATGCAGGAGTTGGATGGAGCATTTGAAGGATTATGATTTTACCCTTCAATATCATCCGGGTAAGGCTAATGTAGTGCCGCATGCCTTGAGTCGCAAACCAAAAGGGTTGGTCACATTATTGATGATGAAAGAATGGTGGATGTTGGAGGTAGTCTCAGAGTTTGATGTTCATCCAGTCCAGCAAGATGCCAAAGTCTCTCTTTAGTCTCACTGTCTAGCCGACATTGGTCGGCAAGATTATTCAAACTCAGTTGCAAGATGAGAAGTTGCAGGCCTTAGTGGCAGAGGCAGTTCTGGGAGACACTGCAGTTTGGACCGTGGGGTCAGATGGCGGCTTGAGATTTCGTGGGACTGTGTGTTTCAGATTTGCCTAATCTTCAGAGGGAGATTCTGGATGAGGCACATCATTCTAGATATACAGTTCACCCGGGTGGTACAAAGATGTATAGAGATCTTTGTAGGCATTTTTGGTGGGACGGTATGAAGCGTGATGTGGCGGAGTTTGTGTCTAGATGCTATACGTGTCAACAGGTGAAGGCCGAGTATCGAAGGCCAACTGGGCCGTTGCAATCATTGCTTATTGCAGAGTGGAAATGAGAGCGCATATTGATGGACTGTGTGGTCGGGTTACCGAAGTCGAGACAAGGGTATGATGTGGTATGGGTTATAGTGGACCGTTTGACCAAATTTGCCCATTTTTCTTCCGGTTCGTACTACTTACTCTATGGATGTGTTACACAAGTTGTACGTGAAGGAAATAGTCAAACTTCACGGGGTCCCGACATCGATAGTTTCGGATCGAGATTCGCGGTTCACTTCTCGATTTTGGAAGAGTTTCCAGAAGGCTTTGGGGACATTATTGGATTTTAGTACAACTTTTCATCCCCAAAGTGATGGTCAGATGGAGCGTGCGAATCAAGTAATGGAGGATATGCTTCGGGCATGTATTCTGGATTTCAAGGGTAGTTAGGAGGATCACCTATCCTTGGTGGAGGTTGCGTATAATAACAGTTACCATGACAGTATTGGTATGGCACCCTTTGAGGTACTGTATGGAAGACCGTGTCGATCGCTGATTTGTTGGGCGGAGGTGGATGATAGTAGTTTGCTTGGACCCGAGTTGTTTCGTGAAAGTACGGAGAAAGTGGCTGTGAGTAGAGAGTGGTTGAAGATTGCTCAAAGTCGGTAAAAGAGTTATGCAGACCGGCGGAGGAGTTTGAAATTTGTTGTGGGTGACCATGTTCTCTTGACGGGCTCACATATGAAAGGTGTGAGGAGATTCAGGAAGAAGAAAAGGAAGTTGTCACCAAGATTTATTGGGCCGTTTGAAGTTTCGGATCGGGTTGGAGTGGTGGCCTACAAAGTTGCCTTGCCACCTAGTCTGTCTAATGTGCACAATGTGCTCCACGTGTCCATGATGAGGAAGTACGTGAGGGATGAATCACACACCATTGATTTAAGTACCTTGAAACTCAAGGAGGATGCTTCTTATGTGGAGGAGTCAATCCATGGTGGATCGGATGATGAAGCAACTTTGGGCGAAGTCCATTTCATTGGTAAAAATTCAGTGGAACCATCACAATGAAGATGAAGCTTCTTGGGAGTTGGAGTCGGAAATGAGGGAGAAGTATCTGCATATCTTCTCGACCAAGGTGTGTCAATTTCAAGGACGAAATTCTCTTTGAGGGTGCGATTCTGAAATTTATAATTTAAATACTAAGGGTATTTTTGTAATTTTAATCTTAGGGGTATTTTGGTAAATATATGTGTATTGTTTGGCCATGAGAATAAATATAACCTTGGGTGGGATAAATTAAGATTTGCATAAAGCACTTAAAAAGTTTTAACTTGGGGTTGTAGCCAAACACTTATGTGGAGGTATTTAAGTAAAAACACAAAAATGGGTTTTAGTATAAATAGGAAGAGATATACTTATCTCTCATTTGCTTTTGAAAACCTAATCTAGAGAGAGAGTTTAGAAGGAAGGAGAAAGAGGAGGAGAAGTCTAGGGTTTGGAACTTGGAAGGAGCTTGGAGAAGGATTCAAGGCGCAAGATACGAAGCTCTTGCTAAGGGAAGCTCAAGACTTTGAAGCAAAACTCATTCGAGGTCTAGAAACCCTAAAGCTTGAGGGTTAAGGCAAGTGAACACCCCCTTGTTTATTAAATCCTTTGCAAAGTAGTATTTATTCTTGTAGTAGTATAATAGATACTCACAAATGATCTAGGTTGAGTTAGAATGAATTGATGAATTTTAGGGACACTCTTTTCTTGAAAAACTTAGACTTCTAAGATTGAATCTTGTGAAAACATAATGAATCCTTAAATTTATGTTCTAGAAGTGTTTTAAGATTGCTAATGGGTGTATGGCTTAGTTGTTAAAGGCGTAGCCTCAGGCGGTCCGCCTAGGCGACCAGGCACTTTGCTGGGCTCAGGCAACTGGCCGCCTCAGGCGGTCATTATTAAAAATCTAATATATATAATATTATTATTGTTTAAGGATATCAAAATTTATTTTATTTGAATATGATTGTTCCGTAACAAAAAAATATATTATTTTATATACTTCTTATGTCTTTTAGAATATAATATGTTAGTATTTGTATATCTAACAAAAAAAGTTGACTGGGGGTAGGATTTCAATATCGTTTCTTTTAACGCGATTATGTCGACCCAGCCTAAGTGTGGGAATTCGTTTCGATGGAATCCGAAGTCATTTGCCTAATTTGGGCGCTTAGAAACCAAAGTCCACACTTAGAAAGTACACTTAGGCCCAGACATACAAACGCGCACCAAATCCAAACCGGGGGTCGGATTTCTATGTCATTTCTTCTAATGCACGTATTTCGACCCAACCTAAGTGTGAGAATTCGTTTCGATGGAATCCGAAGTCGTTTCCCCAATTTGGGCCCTGAGAGGCCGGAAAACCATACTTAGAAAGTATACTTTGTCCTAAACATACAAACGCGCACCAAATCCAAACCAGGGATCGGATTTCGAAGCCATTTATTCTAACATGTGTACATCGACCCAACCTAAGTGTCGAAATTCGTGTCGATGGAATCCGAGGTCGTTTGCTCTTTTTCGGCACCGAGAGGCCCGAAATCCATACTTGGCAAAGTATACTTTGGCCTAAACCTACAAACGCACACCAAATCCAAACCGGGGTCAGATTTCAATGTTGTCTCTTTTAACACGTGTACTTCGACTCAATCTAAGTGTGGGAATTCATTTTTATGGAATCCGAGGTCGTTTGCACGATTTAGGCATTGAGAGGCCGAAAATTCACACTTAGAAAGTATACTTCGGCCTAAACATACAAACGTGCACCATATCCAAACCGGGGTCAGATTTCGATGTTGTTTCCTCTAATGCATGTATTTCAACCCAACTAAAGTGTGAGAATTTGTTATGATGAAATCCAAGGTCGTTTGCCCGATTTGAGCACCGACAAGCCCCGAAACTCGCAGTTAGAAAGTATACTTCGGCCTAAACATACAAACGTCCACCAAATCCTAACCGGGGGTCGGATTTTGATATAGTTTCTTCGAACACTTGTATTTCGACCCAACATAAGTGTGGGAATTCGTTTTGATGGTATCCGAGGTCGTTAACCAATCTTGGCACCGAGAGATCGAAATCCATATATAGAAAGTGTACTTCGGCCTAAACCTACAAACGAGCACCAAATCCAAACCGGGGGTAGGATTTCGATGTTGTTTCTTTTAACGCGAGTATTTCGACCCAACCTAAGTGTGGAAAATCGTTTCGATGGAATTCGAAGTTGTTAGCCTAATTTGGGCACATAGAGACCAAAGTCCATACTTAGAAAGTATACTTTGGCCTCAACCTAGAAACACGAACCAAATACAAATCAGAGGTCTGATTTTGATGTCGTTTCTTCTTATGCGTGTATTCCGACCCAACCTCAGTGTGGAAAATTGTTTCGATGGAATTCGAGGTCGTTTGCCCTATTTGGGCACCAAGAGGCTCGATGTCGCGCCCCAAAACCCACCCTAGGAGTTAGAGTGAACTTTGGACGACTAATCATGACTTGCTTGACAACTAACCTGCAAAACCCACAGAGCATATACAATAGAGGATATAAATAGCGAAAACATACTCTAACATAGCACAGCGGAAGACTACCAAACCTCTATGTATATACATACGCAAATCCAAGTTTATACAAAAAGTCTCCAAAGAAAGTGCAGACATGCCCACCAAAATACATAAATCTAACTCTCATCTCACCCACAGCTAATCCACTCAGAATCTAATCACCACCTACTGATAACCCTCTACGGGAGGTTCCTCCAAAGGCTCCTCGGCGTACTCCTCTTCCACCCATGGACCAGGAGCACAAACATCAAATGGGGCAGCAGCTCCCTCAGAACCTGCCGACATAAGAAGTACGGCTGAGCATGGAATACTCAGCGGGTACTAAACACTAACCAACAATTATAGCGTAGAAATAGCAATACATAATCAGGAGCAATTCATATATGTCAAACGGAAACAATTCACATCATACAAGGAAGTAAAGCAGTTTATAATCATGCTTGTAATTCGTAGAAAACCGATAAATCCTCTTGAAACATCGTGCACTTGACTTGACTTGAAATATCTTTTTGTACTTGAAAGCTTGTCATGTCTATCTTGCTTGATTCTTGTATGTCGTGTCATGTCATGCATGTCATGCGTGCTTGCTTGTGATCATGTAACTTGTGAGATATCCTTGTGAGGTGTCCTTGTGAGATGCCTTGAGAGGGAAGGGAGACCCTTCTTTATGCAATGCACTTGCGAGGGAAGGGAGACCCTTCTTTATGATATGTATGCACTTGCGAGGGAAGGGAGACCCTTCTTCATGATATGCACTTGTGAGTGAGGGGAGACCCCTCGTGGAATGTTGGTTCTTGTCTTCTTGTGAAAAGCGAGGTAAAACATATCGTAGGATATGTCCCACCTCTAACCATGCTCTTGAAAACCTCGATAAATCATGCCATGCATGCCGTGCTCGTGGGAACCGTGTACATACTTGCATTCAAATTTAAAGATGACATTTGGGTAATTTCACAACACATATAGCAACAAAGATTGAGTAATGTAATATTCATAGCATTATGGGAAAACAGGAAACACACTATCATAGTCCCTAGCAATATTCATAATTTATTAGGCATGCATTTCCAGATTTTCAGCTCACTGTGTTCACCTTGGCATTTCATCAAACATGGTGTGTTCATTATGGATTTACCCTACAACATGCTTTTCTAGATGGGTTTTACTCAATTCATACATGTACATTCATTATTGGAACAATGCCCTTCCCCATTTGTTCATCACACACAACCATTGGCATCCAATCGCCCATTCCATCTCCATTCACCATTCACCATTCACCATTCACCATTCACCATTTACCATTTATCCATCTCATAGCACATGTGTAAATGAAAGAAAATGAAGAGAAAAGAAGGGGAAAGAGGAACTATAACTAGGAGGGTAGTAAGAAGCACCGACCTTGAAGAAATGAGGAAGAAACCCCTTACCAAAACGACTGTGTAGCTGCTGCCCTAGTTTGAGGAGATGCTCCTCACGAGTTTGTGCCTTGATCTTGAAGAAAAACGGGCTGGAGGTTGATCTAGGGTTTCAAACCCTTTGATTTCTCTCCCAAATGGAAACCCTAGGTTGGAATCGCCTTCTCCTCTTTCTTCTATTCTCTCAAACTCTCTAAGTGTCGAATGATGCCCTAAAGGCTCAGATTAAACTCTTAAGGTAAGAGTGAACTGACCAAAAGACCGAAATACCCTTATTGGGATTTCTGTGAATAGTGCTGTGAATAGTGCCAACTCGTTGTGCTGTGAATAGTGCCAACTCGTTGTGCTGTGAATAGTGCCAACTCGTTGTACTGTGAATAGTGCCAACTCGTTGTACTATGAATAGTGCCAACTCGTTGTGCTGTGAATAGTGCCAACTCGTTGTACTATGAATAGTGCCAACTCGTTGTGCTGTGAATAGTGCCAACTCGTTGTGCTGTGAATAGTGCCAACTCGTTGTGCTGTGAATAGTGCCAACTCGTTGTGCTATGAATAGTGCCAACTCGTTGTGCTGTGAATAGTACCAACTCGTTGTGCTGTGAATAGTGCCAACTCGTTGTCCTATGAATAGTGCCACTCGTTGTGCTGTGAATAGTGCCAACTCGTTGTGCTGTGAATAGTGCCAACTCGTTGTGCTGTGAATAGTGCCAACTCGTTGTGCTATGAATAGTGCCAACTCGTTGTGCTGTGAATAGTACCAACTCGTTGTGCTGTGAATAGTGCCAACTCGTTGTACTATGAATAGTGCCACTCGTTGTGCTGTGAATAGTGCCAACTCGTTGTACTATGAATAATGCCAACTCGTTGTACTATGAATAGTGCCAACTCGTTGTGCTGTGAATAGTGCCACTCGTTGTGCTGTACATCGTACCCGTTGTGAGCTGTACAACGTACCCGTTGTGAGCTGTACAATGGATGCACAACGTATACGTTATCAGAGTACGTTGTCTGTGCTACGATATCAGAGTACGATGTCAGAGCACGACCTTAGTGCCTTCCGCGCTACGTCCTTAGCGCCTAACTGAGTTACGTCCTTAGTGCCTTCCGAGCTACGTTTTGCCTACAGGTTCAGACTATTTTAGCCATATCTTTTGACTCGTTCGTCCGATTTTGACGATTCAACTTGCGTTGGGCTCGTACTTCGAAAAGGAACATTTCTGACATTTCGAAATTTCTATTTTTCTTCCTTATTTATTAATTATACCTCTTTAAAAGGCGAGATGACAACGAAAGTGTCATGCATTAAGCATGAAAAAAATCTGGGGCTCTACATCCTCCCCCCCTTACAAAAATTTCGTCCTCGAAATTCAGACACTACTTGCATTACAAATCAAAAAGAACATTACATGTCATATACAGACTTCACACAGAAACTCATTCAAGTAATTCTGAGTACTTTGCTTTGACTTCGGCTTCACGCTCCCATGTAGCTTCTTCCCGAGCATGGTGTTGCCATTGCACAAGAACCAAAGGGATTGTCTTGTTGCGAAGCACTTGATTCCTTCGATCTAAAATCTGGACTGGCTTTTCAATCAAGGTGAGGTCCTCTCGAATCTCCAACTGTTCCAAGTCTATGACATGCGAAGGATCCGCAAGATACTTCCGAAGCATGGACACATGGAAGACGTTATGAACTGCAGCCATGTGAGGTGGAAGAGCTACTCGATAAGCAACTTCACCAACCCGCGTGATAATCTCAAAAGGCCCAACATACCGAGGACTGAGCTTGCCTCGCTTCCCAAATCTCATGATCCCTTTGCTAGGCGATACTTTCACAAAAACTTGATCCCCTACTTGAAATTCCAAGTCCCTACGGCGTGTGTCCGCATAACTTTTCTGGCGATCTTGAGCGGCTTTCAATCGATCCCGGATGATCTTAACTGTGTTTGCAGTTTGCTCAATCAACTCCGGACCAAGCACTTTCCTTTCGCCTACCTCATCCCAATAGAGAGGAGACCTACAACTTCGCCCATACAAGGCCTCAAATGGTGCCATTTGAATACTTGCTTGATAGCTGTTATTATAGGCAAATTCAACCAATGGCAAGTGCTCTTCCCAACTACCTCTGAAATCCAACATACAAGCCCGAAGCATGTCTTCAATGACTTGGTTCACTCTTTCGGTTTGTCCATCCGTCTGTGGATGAAAAGCGGTGCTGAAATCAAGTCGGGAACCCATAGCCTCCTGGAAACTTTTCCAAAATCTTGACGTGAATCTTGGATCCCGATCCGACACAATACTAACTGGCACCCCATGTAGTCTAACTACTTCCTTGATGTATAGTGCAGCCAACTGACTAGAGTTGAAGGTAGTACGGTAGGGTAAGAAATGAGCGGACTTTGTCAAACGATCCACTACTACCCATATCGCATCTGAGCCCCTTGCCGTCTTTGGCAAGCCAACTATGAAATCCATGGATATGTTCTCCCATTTCCACTCGGGAATAGGAAGGGAATGCAATAGACCGGCGGGTCGCATGTGTTCTGCTTTCACCTGTTGGCACACTAAGCACCGTGCCACATATTCCGCAACCTCCCTCTTCATATTCCGCCACCAAAAGTGACTCTTGAGGTTCCGGTACATCTTTGTACCCCCTGGGTGTACTGTGTATTTCGAACGGTGTGCTTCATCCAAAATTTCTCTTCGAAGATCTGCATTGGCTGGGACGCACAGTCTTCCCTTGAAGGTGATAGCACCCCGACTAGTGAGAGAGAAGTCCTCACTACCCTTAGCAACTTCCTTGTCCCGATAAGCCAACAATTCAGCATCCATGGCTTGATATTCTTGGATCAAATCTATAATGTACGGCCGAACCGTAACATTTGCCAAGGTAGGACCACGGACAGAGTCATTCACACTGATGTCCAGATTTGCCAAATCTTCTAGTAGCTTCCATTCTTGAACCAACATATGTGCTAACAACCCTTGAGGTCTTCTACTCAAAGCATCTGCCACTACATTTGCTTTACCCGGGTGGTATTGAATGGTACAATCATAGTCTTTCAAAAATTCCATCCAACGCCGTTGCCTTAGATTCAGCTCCTTTTGGGAAAAGAGATACTTGAGACTCTTGTGATCAGTGAACACATAGAACTCCACCCCATAAAGGTAATGACGCCAAATCTTAAGTGCAAACACGACCGCCGCAAGCTCCAAGTCGTGCGTGGGATAATTCTTCTCATGCTCCTTCAATTGCCTTGATGCATAGGCAATGACTTTCTTATGCTGCATGAGTACACACCCAAGTCCAACGTGTGAGGCATCACTATACACCTCATACCCATAAGGTCCAGATGGCACAGTAAGGACAGGGGCTGTAGTAAGCCTCTTCTTCAGTTCCAAGAAACTGATCTCGCACTTATCACTCCATACAAACTTGGCGCTCTTCCTTGTCAGGTAAGTGAGTGGTGCTGCAAGGCTAGAGAAACCCTCTACGAATCTCCTATAGTAGCCTGCCAATCCAAGAAAGCTGCGTATCTCGGTAACACTCTTGGGCCTCGCCCAACTCATAACTGCTTCGATCTTCTTTGGATCTACCGATATACCTTCTGCAGAAACAACGTGGCCTAGGAATGCCACCTCTTCTAACCAAAACTCACACTTGCTAAGTTTGGCGTATAGCTTGTGCTCTCTTAGCATTTCCAAGGCAAGGCATAGGTCGCGTGTGTGATCTTCCCGTGTCTGGGAATAGACCAAGATGTCATCCACAAATACAATCACGCACCTATCAAGGTGTGGCCGGAACACCCGGTTCATCAAATCCATAAAGGCTGCCGGCGCGTTCGTGAGTCCAAAAGGCATTACCAAGAACTCGTAGTGCCCATATCGAGTCCTGAAAGCAGTTTTGGGAACATCTTCCGCCTTAATCTTCAACTGGTGATAACCAGATCGAAGATCTATCTTCGAGAAAATCTCGCTCCCTTCAACTGATCGAACAAGTCATCAATCCTAGGCAAGGGATACCTATTCTTTATGGTGACTTTGTTCAATTGTCGGTAATCGACACACATCCGCATCGAGCCATCTTTCTTCTTAACAAACAACACCGGGGCACCCCACGGTGAGACACTTGGTCGAATGAAGCCAAGGCCTTGCAATTCTTCCAACTGAGTCTTCAACTCCTTGAGTTCAATAGGGGCCATCCTATATGGAGCTCTGAAAACAGGAGCTGTGCCTGGTGCAAGCTCGATCATAAACTCAATCTCCCTATCTGGAGGCAATCCTGGCAACTCTTCTGGAAATACATCCAGGAATTCACTCACAATCGGAATAGTCGATGAGTCCCTTGCTTCAGGGTTAGCTAAGCTCAACGCCGCAAAGCGGGCAATGTCTCTACTTCTCAACCCTCGAAAGTGAAATGGTTTTCCTTCGACCGGTTTGAAGAGTACCATTTTCTCAAAGCAAGCTACATGCCCATGATGTGCTGCTAACCAATCCATTCCCAATATAACATCAAAGTCTTGGAATCCAAGGACGATGAGGTCAACCGCCAATTCGTGGCATCCAACTTGGACCGCACTATTTCTATACACTTTATCTGCCAATACTGTTTTGCCGAGAGGAGTCGAAATGGCTAACTCCAGTTCTAGCTGACTTGGCTCTACAGAAAAGCCTTCTGAAAAACTCGGCGAGACAAATGAATGAGTAGACCCGGTATCAATCAACACTCGAGCCAAACACTCATTGACTAGTAGGGCTCCTGAAATTTTTTGCTAGTTACGTCAATTCAAGCATCAACAGTGTATACTCATAGGTATATATATATATCATACCAAGTATGTACACAAGGAATAAAACACAACATATCAATCACGAATAACGAAAATAATTCCAAACGCGTACCTTGCACCACATCATCAGATGCAAGTGCATCACCCTCTGTCAAGGCAAAAACTCGCCCCTGGTTCGCCTGGCGAGACTGTGGTGTAGACCGGGTAGTCTGAGATGACGCCTGATATGATCCTGCTGGGCGTGCTGGTGGACTAATCCCCTGAGACTGGCCTGATAAATGCCGACTGGGGCAATCCCTGATCATGTGGCCCTGGCGACCGCAATGATAACATCCACCAGATGCTCTTCGACAATCTCCTGCCGGATGCCTTTTGCCGCATGAAGTGCAGACCTCGTGTGTATAAGTTAGAGGGGCTGGAAGCGGAGCATACCTCATCGTCTGAGGTGCAACAGGCCGTGGGGCTGGAAGAGCCTGAGGTCTCGGTGCCTGAGGCACATACTGCCGTGGAGCTGGAGGCGCATAAGAAGGCCTCATCGATGGTGCTGGCCACGCATACTGATAACGAGTCCGCCTCTCTGGAGGTGCTGAACTACTAGCTTGGCCTCTCGCTAACTCCCTCTTCTTGGACACTGTCTCCGAATTGGCCTCGACCAATAAGGCCTTGTCTACTACCTCAGGGTAGGTAGTATGCCTGAAAACGGACACCTTCTCCATAATCACATCCTTGAGCCCTTGCTCAAATCTCCTCGCCTTCATTGCCTCAGTAGCAACCATATGAGGCGCAAATCTCGACAACTCCGAGAACTTGGCCTCGTATTGTGCCACCGACATCAAACCTTGCTCAAGGTTGATGAATTCTCTCTCTTTCTTTTCCCGTGCTCCAATCGGAAAATACTTTTTGTAAAAAGTATCCTTGAACTCCTCCCAAGTCCAAGGTAGACCCTGCATGGTCAAATCTCTCGTCCTCAGTGCGGACAACCACCAATGATGGGCTTCGCCTTCTAGCATGAAAGCTGCCCATGCTACTCTCTCCTCCTCTGAAGGTGAGAGGACCGTAAAGATCTTCTCCATCTGGAGGATCCATGCCTCCGCGGTAAGAGGGTCCACACTCCCATGGAAGGATGGAGGCCTCAATCTCCTGAATGCCTCAACTCCAGCGGTACGATGTACTGGAGCTACGGGCGGTGGAGTAGGTGCCGCCGATGATGGTATAGCCTGCCGAGCCGCCAGTATGGCGAGTGTCTCAGCAATAGAGCCTAAGACTCGAGAGAGGTCCGGCTGCTCATCCTCATCCCGTGAAGAAGAGGAAGCTCTGGTATGTGGTCCACGACCCCGTGTGTTCCGTCTCATGACTCAAGTCCTGAGAATAATAACACCACATGAGTCTAACTTGAAACCACAGTTTACTTCAATGCCATTTCACAATAATCCAATTTGTATTAGTTGTATAATACTAATATACATCGCATTAAGTCATCAGAGTATTTATAATATTATACTTTGTGTTCTAGCGTTCCTAAGGCTCGAACTTGGTTGAAACAACCATTTGACTAAGACTAAAGTTTAGTCTTACACTTGGATCAAGACTCTCTTCCGACTTACTTTCTTCCTAACTTGTTTTCCTGACATATGCTCTTGTCAAGCCGGGTATAAGATTCTAAGTGACCCTAGAGACCTAAAGCCTAAGCTCTGATACCACTTCTGTCGCGCCCCAAAACCCACCCTAGGAGTTAGAGTGAACTTTGGACGACTAATCATGACTTGCTTGACAACTAACCTGCAAAACCACAGAGCATATACAATAGAGGATATAAATAGCGGAAACATACTCTAACATAGCACAGCGGAAGACTACCAAACCTCTATGTATATACATACGCAAATCCAAGTTTATACAAAAAGTCTCCAAAGAAAGTGCAACATGCCCACCAAAATACATAAATCTAACTCTCATCTCACCCACAGCTAATCCACTCAGAATCTAATCACCACCTACTGATAACCCTCTACGGGAGGTTCCTCCAAAGGCTCCTCGGCGTACTCCTCTTCCCCCATGGACCAGGAGCACAAACATCAAATGGGGCAGCAGCTACCCTCAGAACCTGCCGACATAAGAAGTACGGCTGAGCATGGAATACTCAGCGGGTACTAAACACTAACCAACAAGTATAGCGTAGAAATAGCAATACATAATCAGGAGCAATTCATATAGTCAAACGGAAACAATTCACATCATACAAGGAAGGTAAAGCAGTTTATAATCATGCTTGTAATTCGTAGAAAACCGATAAATCCTCTTGAACATCGTGCACTTGACTTGACTTGAATATCTTTTTGTACTTGAAAGCTTGTCATGTCTATCTTGCTTGATTCTTTATGTCGTGTCATGTCATGGCATGTCATGCGTGCTTGCCTTGTGATCATGTACCTTGTGAGATATCCTTTGTGAGGTGTCCTTGTGAGATGCCTTGAGACGGGAAGGGGACCCTTCTTATGCAATGCACTTGCGAGGGAAGGGAGACCCTTCTTGATGTATGTATGCACTCCCCCTGGCTAGGGAAAGGGTAGACCTTCTGCTGATAGCATTGTTTGAGTGAGGGAGACCCCTCGTGGATGTGGTTTGTTCTTGTGAAAAGAGAGGGTAAAACAACGTAGGGATATGTCACAATCTTAACCATCGATCTTTAAAAACACTCGGATAAATCATGTTTGCCATCTTGGGCTTGACGTTGCTCGTGGGAGTTGGGAACCGTTTTTTCCCTGTACACATACTTGGGGCATTTTCAATTTAAAGATGACATTTGGGTTAATTTCACAACACATATAGCAACAATAAGACTTTGAGTAATTAATTATTCATAGATATTGGTGAAAACAGGACAACACACTTCATTCTCAGTACCTAAGCAATTCATTAATTTTTGAGCATGCATCTTTCCAGATTGTTCAGCCTCAATTGACTTCACCTTTGGCATTTCATCAAACCAGTTGGTTGTCCCTTCATTTGGATTTTCTACAACTTACAAATCGCTTGTTTAGGTGCGTTACTCATTCATCACCAGTCATTCCATTATTGGAACAATGCCCTTTTTAACCATGTGTCATTCACACCAACAACATTGGATCCAATCGCCATGTCCATCTCCCTTCACCATTCACCATTTCCACCATTCCTTTTCGTCGCGTCACCATTTTACCTTTTACCATTTATTACATCTACAGAGCACAGTGTAAATGAAAGAAACATTGAAGAGAAAAGAAGGGGACAGAGGAACTATAAACTAGGAGGGTATAACGAAGCCCACGTCCGACCCGTGAAGAAAGAGGCAACCGAAAACACTTTCCAAACCGACCTGCTGTAGCTGCTTGGGCCCTAGTTTCTTGAGGAGCTCGCCTTCCTCCCCGCAGTCTTGGCATTCTTGTATCTGTTTGAAGATAAAAAGGGATGGGAGGTTTGACCTAGGGTTTCAAAACCCTTTTGATCTCTCCCAAAGGAAACCATTAGGTGGAATCGCTTCTCTCTTTATTTCTTTCTCTTCAAAAATCTCTAAGTGTCGAATGAATGCCTAAAGGGCCCAGATTTAAACTATACGGTAAGGATTGTGAACTGGACCAAAAGATCCCCCCTCCGACAAATTTACTTATGTGGGATTTTATGTGAATAGTACTTGAATAGTGCTCCAAATGTTTGGGCTGTGAAATAGTGCCAGCCTCGTTGTTGAATGTGTGAATAGGTCGCCAACTCGTTGTCACTCCTTTGTGAATAGATGCAAAACTCGTGTACTTATGCATAGTGCCCAAATCGTTGGCGTCGTGAATTGGGCAACTACGTTGTACTATTTGAAAAGTTAGCCAACCCGTCGTGCGTCTGAATAGTGCCAACTAGTTGTGCTGTGAGCATAGTTGCCAACTCGTTGTTCTATGACGAGTGCCCAACCGTTTCTGTGCTGCCTGTGACTTAGTACAACGCGTTGTGCACTTCGTGAAGAGTTTGTTGGGGGTGGGGGCCAACCTCGTGTATTATGGAAATAGTTTTGCCACTCGTTGTGTCTGGTTCGAATAGTTTGCCACTCGTTGTTGCTCGTGAATAGTTGCCAACTCGGTGTGCGTGTGAATAGTGCTCAATACTCGTTGTGCTTTGTGATATTCCTTGCAATAGTGCAAAGCGTTGGGATTGTGAATAGTTGGTTAAACAGTTGTGCTGTTCGTGAATAGTACCAATCTGTTGTGCCCTTTTGGAATAGCTTGCCCAACTCGGTGTGTATGCTAGTTGCCAACTGTTGTCACAGGAGTAGTTGCCAACGAGTTTTGATTTCCTCCGGTTGATAGTTGCCAAATCGTTGTATATTGAATAGTTGACAACTCGTTAGTTGCTGTGCGCGATAGTTTGCCAAACTCTGCTGGCCGTGTAATCGTACCAGTTTGTGAGCGGTACAACGGATGAACAACGCGAACCGTATTCAGATGTACGTGTTTGTTGCTACGATATCCAGAGTTACGATCAGAGCACGAACCTTTCTAATAGTTGCTTCCGCCGCTACGTCCTTATGCCCGCCTAAGAGTCTCAAGGTTTCATTAGTGCCTTTCCGAGGCTACCGTTTTGCCTACAAGGTTCAGCCCACCTATTTTAGCCATACTCTTTTCGACTCGGCCTTCGTTCCCCGGATTTGGGACGATTTTCAACCTTTGGCTTGGGTGCGTTTAACTTCGCAAACATGGAACCTTTCTGACAATTTCGAAAATTTCTATTTTTTCTTTCCTTTATTTATTAATGATTACCCCTCTTTAAAAGGCGATCTAATTGACACGAAAGTGTCCTGCCATTAGAGCATGCAAAAAAATCTGGGGCTTAAACCACTCGAAACCATGTATCGCAGGGAAAAATTATACTCTCGGATCTAAACTAAAAACCGCGCAACCAAATCACACATCTTGATACGGGGTCGGGTCAGGACTTCGATGCTTGTTGGCTAACAGGTGTATTCGAGAACAACCTTTTAAGTGTTGAGAATTCATTAGACGGGAAATTTAAGAACAGTCGTTACCAAATTGGTGGACACGAGAGGCGAACATCCATGATTAGGACATTGTACTTTGGCCCCTCGAAACATACCAATCATGGAACCCTATCCTAAAACCGCGCGGGGCTGGATTTCGATTGCCTATTTTTTTTTTTTCTAGCGAGTTTTTTCCACCCAACTAAAGTGTGGGATTTCGTTTTCGATGGAATCTGAAAGGCCGTTTGACTGATCTTGGGCCAATGAGAGGGCCCGAAATTTCTACGTGGAAAGGATACTTCGCCTAAACATACCCTAAACCATCGAACCATAATAAAAATCCGCGCCCCCCACCGTCCCCGGCAGCCCCTTTTCACTGATGTGTTTACCTCTTAAAACCGCTGTATGCTGACCCCAAATTAAGCGCTGACCACATTTCATTTTGACGGGAATCAGGGGTCTGTTTTTTTGCCCGATTTGGAAGCCGAGAAACCTTTTAATTTCTCATTTTTACTAAGAACAGTACCTTAATCGGCTCCTAAAAAATACAAAAGGACCCCAATCCCAACCGGGGGTTGTTGGTAAAGATTTTGAGGTCGTTTCTTTTTAACTTCTTGTATTTTGAAACCCAAGCCTAAGTGGGGAGAATTCGGTCGATGGACAACTGAAGTGTTCTTCGCCCGATTTGTGAGACCCCGAGCCCGCCCCCCGAAAATTTCCCACCACCCATATTTCTTAAGGGAATATAACAAGTCCTAACAAATGCCAAACGCGGAACCAAATTCCAACGCGGGGTCAGGTTTCCGATTTGTTTCCTATTAAGCTGGTAACTCGAGCCAGATCCCTACTATTCCTAAGTGTGAGATCTAGAGAAGAATTCATTCGATTTTGCATCTAGGTTTTTGTTTTGCCTATTTGGGTGACGCCCCCGAGAGGCTGACGATCGCATTACTTAGAAAAGGATTAATTCAACCTGAACCCACCTACAAAAAACCAGCGACACCAATCTGAAAACACCAGGTTTGGGGTTTCGATGTTGTCCTCAACTCTTGTATTTCGATCCATCCCTTGTTGTGGAGGGCCTTCGTCTGTTAGAATCCCAGGTGT